>CP136889.1:20170008-20662508 GCA_033000465.1 Sciaenops ocellatus
GACCGTCTGAAACCTGGACGTAGTCTTCGTGACGTCCCCGCAGACCGTCTGAAACCTGGACGTAGTCTCTGTGACGTCCCCGCAGACCGTCTGAAACCTGGACGTAGTCTTCGTGACGTCCCCGCAGACCGTCTGAAACCTGGACGTAGTCTCCGTGACGTCCCCCGCAGGTTTTCATTTTAACATGGGGACTTACGGAGACTGACTCACTTCTGGAGTCATCCTCAAGTGGACGTTTGAGGAACTGCAGTCTTTGGCACTTGTTAGGTTAACGGCCATGGTAATTAATGACTAAAGATGACGACAATATAACAGAAGAAGAGAGAATGAAGATGTTTTCCTCTTTTCACACGTCCTAACACTCTTCTATATTTTGACCTTCTCATCTTGTTTCCTTCCTCGCCTCCTCCTCTCTTTTTTCCTCCTGTGTGACCCAACAGGAACATTTATTTTTTGCTCTGTCATTTCTCAGACTTGTGACAGACTTAACCTTAATCCCATCGACTGGAGACAAAAAGTACACCACTGACGGACTCACAGAGGTGGAGTGTTTTTCATGATGTTGTCGACTGGTTTGTCCCGGATGACTTCACATCATTGTTTTCTGGTTTCTGTTTTAATTGGTGCGTTTTGTGTCGCAGTCCTGAGGGAGCCCCGACGAAAAACACCCAATTCAACCTGTAAAGTTTTTAATAGATGAAACTGTTTGAGTTCATGTTCACTGTGTACTCAGAGAAATAAAATGTGCTGACTGCAACCAAAAATGTGTTTTTTGGAGCGATGTCATCGAAGAAACGTTTTTATTTAGAGGTTCTGTAAAGCCAATCAGACTGAAACGTGTCAGATGAGTTCAGAAAATGACATGACTAACTTTGAAACACTCTGAGCTGAGATGAATTCATCTCTATCTCTCTGCTCAGGGTGGCCTCAGCGTGTCATCGAGCCACCCTTTAAGGACCGCCCACAAAATCCTGGACTGAAAACTGGTGAAAAACTGTTTGAACCTCTGACTTGAGCAAAAATATGTTTGTTAAGGAACCGTTGTCAATAAAGTTCTTTGTGGACCAACTGGTTCAGGAGAGAACCTCTTCTAAATGATTCTGCTGAAAAACAAGGACACGAACAGAGTTGTTCTCCGTTTCTTGACGTTCTTTTTGACTTCGTTCAGTTACAGTAAGAAGAAGTCGACCGACCGACGAGTCCAAACTGTCGAGAGGTGCTTTTAGATTTCACACAGAGCTTCAAACATCAGTTTATGATTTGAGTTGAAATGAATCCATAAATAATTTCATCAGAGGACTCGATTCATAGTGCTACGTTTAATAATCAGAATTCTGGACTGTTTGTTAGACATGAAAGACTTTTTTCTGCTTTCTGATGTTTTAGAGACGATTCATTGAGAAAATAATGAGCTGTGGTCCTGATTTCATGTTGTTACTCACCAAACAAGTCCAGTAAAGATGAAGAACCTTTAGTCCTTCACATAAACTTTGTGAAGAATCGTCTCCTAAATAAAAAAACATCCATCCATCGCACCCTGGACACAACCTGTCTGCCCTCCGGGAGGCGTTACAGAGCACAGCTCACTGTACAGGCCGTCATCGTGATTCTGCTCATGGCTGCTGTGTTTATTTTCATTTTGCATAATACACAAATTAACTGCAACTTTCCTAAAATGATATAACAGTATGATGGTTGCTTCTTACAGTAGTTTATTCTCGGGGTCCCCAGAGAGCCGTCGTAGTCCTCGTATGTTAAATATGTTGGCTGCAGCGAGGACAGACCACACAAAGACTGAGAACAACAAACAGAACTGGAGCGATCACGGAAACACGAGTCATCATTAGGAGACAGAAGCACATCTGAGAAGAGCTTTCCAGTCTTGGCTCCGTGTCATGGCGCCGTGGTGGATGCAGCGGTTAACTGAGGCTAAGCACACAAACAGGAGAGGCTCATCATTAGCAGGTACTCTGCGCTGCTTCAAACAGGAACCCTGGACAGCTCCTCATGCTGACAGCTGCAGCTTCAGGACCCCGGAGAGCTCCGCCGCCTGTCGTCCTGAATGAGAATGAGGCTCGCCTTCAAAACCTGACTGCACTACCCACAATGCAACTCGACAACCTGCTGACTGCACGACCCACAATGCAACTCAACAGTTCAGACTGTCATTCAGGTGTGATGTGTTAGCAGTGGCTAATGTAGCCGCTCAAGAAGTCTGCTCAGCGCTCTTCTGTTGTTGTTGTTGTTGTTGTTATAGGTTTGAAGTTGTTGTAAGGACCTAAGTATTCATATCATGTCAGTGTGTGTGTGTGTGTGTGTGTGTGTGTGTGTGTGTGTGTGTGTGTGTCAGACTAACAGCTGGGTTTCCTCCAGCAGCAGGTGGTTTGACTAGAAAAGGTCAAAGCTTCACGTCAACAAAACACTGCTTAACACACAGCTCACCGTGTGTGTGTGTGTGTGTGTGTGTGTGTGTGTGTGTGTGTCTGTGCGTGTGTGTGTCCCTATAACGAGACCACCTTTTGAATTTCCCATCAGCCCCTGCTGTTAAAGGCTCACACATACACAGACACTTGTTTGTATTTATATCCACTTTAAAACACGTCGTTAGTTCATTTCCTGCGTCTGAACCAATGACACGACGCTCAGCGCTGTTGCCATGGTTACCTGCACTTTAATAACCCCCAAGCACTGTTAGAGAACAGGTGAACTTTAAACAGGTTCACTTCAACCTCCAGACTGTCTAAAACCTGGACGTAGTCTCTGTGACGTCCCCGCAGACTGTCTAAAACCTGGACGTAGTCTCTGTGACTCTGTTCTCTGTCTATATTGTCCACCTTGCTGTCCATCATGTCTCCATGTTGAGCCTCATACGTTATGTGTGGGTTATGATCTGATTCGTCACATTAACATGCAGCAGAGGTGGAGATCTCATATCAGTGTGTTTCATCACACCTTCATCTCACATCTGCAGGCATGAAGCCCGTCAGCAGGAGACCTGCAGGCGCTCTGCAGGCTGCGTGCTGATTGGACCGTCATCAATATGTTGTGTTCATGTTGAGATTTCATGTCAGACTGTTGCTTCTTCTGCACAGCGGGAAGGAAAAAGCAAAAAATATGAAGAGCGGCAAACACAGACGAGAAAAAAACACTTCATTCCTCTGCAAAGAAAGAATCAAACAGTTTTTCTGGTTTTCCCTCTGATGTCCTCCGGCTGCTCCGCCTCAACTCTCTGTGATTTACAGAGTTTCCTGATGGACAGTGAAGTAAACTGCTGACAGCTGTAGCTGCTGTTAGCTCATGTTAGCTCAGTTTGTTAGCTCTGAGCACTGTCGAAGTGTTAGTGTTTGTACCACAGGAGTTTCGGACCACCGGGAAGAAGGAGAGGAGGTTTACAGGAACAAGAGCTGGGCAATGTAACCAGGCTCAGCAGCCTCTATGGACATAATGGCAGAGGAGAAGAGAGTGAAGAGGACGTTGACGGAGGAAGCTAAGAAGAGAAAAGGAGAGAGTGAGTGAGCAAGAAGCCGCCGGACAAGAGTAAATCTGGGACTGACTTTTAGTGGTTGGTGAGAGCTTGGTGAAATAAAAGGCTGAAAGACAGACGCCGAGCTGGGCTGACTGCTGTTGGACTAGTCAGTAATATTAGCTGGCTGCTATGTCTGCTGTTGGTGACCTTGTTGATGTTTGGCTGTTAGCAAAGTTGTCGACTCGCTAGTTTTTGATCAGAAGTAATGTAATCAGAACAAATACTCGAGTACAGCTGTCTATAGTTACCACAGTGGGATTACTGTGTACAGTGGGATGCTGCATGTTTCATCTTCTTACATTCATCATTCATAAAACTGTCACTGGCCTCAGCAGTGGGCGTAACAAAGTAATTGTAAAATTGATTTGATTGACGTTTCATTTGAAACAGAGTTGCTCTGATAATCAACTGGGCGGCGTGTCGACACTTCATCACTCACGTCAGGATTCAACTCAGATTTATCGTTTATAAAAAGCAATTTTTGTTCCTTCTGCTCAAAATATGAATCAAAAAAACAAATGTGTGTTTTCATCACGTCTGTTTTAATCAAATCGGCTTTAAATTAATCCAATCACTTCATCGTTTTTCACATCCGTTTTCATCAGTTACCTCCGCCCCTCGTGATGCACACAGCTGTGTGGGAGTGAACTCGCCTCTTATTTTCATCCAGTCTCTTGTTTTTACCGTTCACCGGGAACAAAAGTTTCAAAATACTTTCCACATATTGCATCCATTCTTTTTACCCTTTCCTTCTACGCTCTCACCCTCACTGTACCGACCTGTAGCGTTCGTCCTGGTAATATTCAGCCAGTCGTTGTTATGATCCACTGCGGATACTTCAGTTCAGTTTCCAGAGCCGGTTTGCTCGTCTCAGTTTAGTTTTTATTAAGTTCAGTATTTTTCCTTTATTTCAGTTTTTTATTTATAATTCTGGGAATTTATCAGGAGCAACGTTTAAGAAGTTCTTCTGAGTTGTTACAATATAAATGAAATAAAACACTACACGTTACAGTCTCAGGCTTTTGTTTAGTTGTAGTTCATTAACACGCTCAGTAATAGACAGTAAAATAAACTGCTGACAACTGTAGCTGCTGTCAGCTAATGTTAGCTCAGTTTGTTAGCCGGGCTGCCCGGACTGTGAGCTCAGAGCAGTGGGGGAGTGTTAGTGTTTGTACCACAGGAGGTTTGGACCACCGGGAAGAAGAAGAAGAAGAAGAAGAAGAAGAAGAAGAAGAAGAAGAGGAGGTTTACAGGAGGAATGCTGACAGGAGGAGGAGCTGGTGTCGTGCCAGAACCGGAGCAGGGTGAGTGGACATAATTGGCAGAGGAGAAGAGAGTGAAGAGGACGTTGATGCCGGACAAGAGTAAATCTGGGACTGACTTTTAGTGGTTGGTGAGAGCTTGGTGAAATAAAAGGCTGAAAGACAGACGCCGAGCTGGGCTGACTGCTGTTGGAGTATTTTTTAAATTGTATTTCTTATAAAACTTCTGAAAACAAAACATGTCATTTAGATTCTCCTCCCCGAAGGCGACGACATATAAAAGATGCAGCCTTGATTTCCTCTCAACGTGGAAAACACATTGTTGACGCCTCGGAGGCTCGCGCTCATTGATCTCGGATTGATTCGTTCGGATGATTAATAATCAGACGTCTGTTTTCGCACATTGAAATCAAACGGGTTGAATTCTCTGCAGAGCTGCTAAGAGGAGCATCAGTTAACACGCCTGACTGAGTCTGTTCCCTCGCAGAGAAATAACTCAATAATCCTTTAATACACATCAGATATCACACGACTGCCTCGAATCCCCACAGCAACATCACAAACACGAGGGCCTGAAAACGCATTTAAGAGAATGGCTCGAGTGAAATCAGCCCTCAGAGGAGCAGCAGGGAGATGTATTCATATCTGATGGTGTATATATATAATGTGTGTAGACACTGTGAGAGGTGGAGCGCCCGACTGATGTGACAAAAACTGCACTGATAACGGAAAGTCTAATGAATATGAATATTAACGTGTCGGAGCAGCTGAAAACTTTATATATCGCCTCAACGGAGCGCTGCAGCAGCTTATCATGAAAATACAGATCGTTAGACGCCTCATGCAACATCAAAAGTTACT
The DNA here is from genome assembly GCA_033000465.1 of Sciaenops ocellatus. Lineage (NCBI taxonomy): Eukaryota > Metazoa > Chordata > Actinopteri > Sciaenidae > Sciaenops > Sciaenops ocellatus. The sequence continues at coordinate 20,175,658 of CP136889.1, forward strand.
TCACAACGTCAGTGTCAGGATCAGTAAATGATCAGTTAGTCGTCTTCGTCATCCAGCGGTAGGCCGACAGTGAGGTTAGCTGAGCTACGTGTCGTATGGTTTCATCTTCATATTCGTCATCCTCTTTGGTTGGTGGTATGAAATCAAACTAACTTAAAAGACGCCTGACAGCGACTCGTCTTTCATGAGCCAGTGAGGATGCAGAGTATTTTATTTGTCTGAAAAGTCGATGTAACCGACAAATGATGATGGAGTGTCAAAGGCGGCTCGCTGTCTAGGCTGAGAAGCATACTGAAGTCATATTGGGTTAAAATGTTCATCAAGTGGCCACATCTTTGTAATGAAGTCAGTGCTAAAGTACCACAAACTGCAGTTCCTCAAACGTCCACTCGAGGCTGGCTCCAGAAGTGAGTCGGTCTCCATAAGTCTCCATGTTAAAACTGGCCATCAATGAATTGAATGCTCCACAACAAACATCAACAGGAAAAGTGAGTGATCACCAGAACGTTCATGGAGATTCGTTCTCTGGACATCGTCGAAGTTTCAAGAGTTCTTGAGATATTTCACTAAAAGCCAAAAATATCAACCTGACGGTGACGCTAGAGCAACAGTCAGATCACCAAATCAAAAGGCTTCATCCTCCGGGGGCCATGAATCCAGTCCGTCCAGTTGTGTTTGAGATATTTAAGTCTGCACTAAAGAGGAAGACCCCGAAATTCCACCGGGTGCGGGCACGGGATACGCGGCGGTGGGGTTTGAAGTCGCGTGCAAGACGGACCAAAACAGCGTCTCAGCCGCGACGTGATGGAGACGTGCCCGGTGGGGCTTCAGGGTGACGTCCCATGAACCTCACTAAATGACCAAAAACGACATAAACCTCCTGTTATTGTGAATCAAGTTACAGAGAATAGACAGACATATTTCTTTAATTTGAAGTTTGATTTCTCCGTGACGCCGTCTGATGTCTTCTGTTGTTGTATTAGTCTGACAACCACATGCTACCACATCTTCTCCGTCGACTGAGCTTGATGGGACGAGTTAACACATAACCTCTTATGGTTTACGTAGTTAGGATTAAGAATAAGATTCCTGGTAATGTAAACGAACAGTCCATCAACTGTCATCATCATCTGTTATTCAGCTTTTACCCGCTGCTGCGTGTGTCTGCAGTGTTTCCAGGGAAGTTCGAGCGTCTTTAGCTTCTGCACCGTGACGTATATCTGAGTTCAATCAGATTATCAGAGGTTTTGGGGTTTTAATTTAGACTTGATCAAATCATTCACGGATCTAATTTGATCATTAAAAAAGTGGAAATGTCCTCGAGAACATGAAATCTCTGGAGAATCCAAACGCAGACTTCTGACCTATTTTACTGCCCCGCTCGCTGCGACAACCCCAAGAGCTGATGATGACAGAATCAGTCATTAAAATAATAAATCATTTTAAAAAGAGGCAGTTTTGAGATAAGAGAACACAGGAAAGTTTGTATTTCTGTATCTTACTGTGTATTTACAGTGATGGTGCTGGACTTTCTGCACATACGGTGGTATAAAACAGTGTTTGAGTCCTTTTTTTGTGACTGATGATCGTCTCTGTTTCACCTTTTCTGCAGGATCTAAAAATTATTTCATATAAATTACAATGTGCTGCTGTTCAGCTGGCAGGCTCTCTCTCTGCTGTGTGTGCAGCACTATAATGTATCCTCTGTCACGTCTACCTGCAGGTCAGTTCCCTCCATTCTTCTTCTCTCCTCCCAGCAGGAGGCGTATTGTCGAGGTCAGTCGGTGGAAACAGCAGCAGCAGCAGCTTTCCTTTGATCCTCGTCGGAGTCGACCAGATTGGATCTTTCTTTCTTTTTTTTTTTAATCACATTTTATCACAATCTGAGTCTGCGGCCGTCCCGCTGAGGGCGACGATGAACACAGTGAAACGGCCACACGGTGATGTAGCACCTCACTGATGAACCACACAGAGCTGAAGCCGCGGGGAGCCGACCAATCAGAGCAACCTCAACTGCCAAAAATCCCGTCGACCGAGTGATTGGGAGTCTTGATGAAAAGTCACAATTTTGAATTTCAAATATAAAAAGTGAGTTTCTTTGGAAAAAGTTTGTAGTCACAAAATCAATCCAAAAAACTAAAGCAAGGGGCCGAAGTGAGGGCTACTTCACTCCGTAACTAAACTGGAGCTCCAAAGTTTAGGTCCTGATATTAGTTCCCAAATTTAGTTCTGAGTTTAATACTTGATTTAGTGACCATATAACAGAATGATGCTTTATTAAACTCTTTATACCAGGGCCTAAACACTGAAAATAAAGTCTAACAAAGACTAAACTAAAGACTAAACACAGTAAGAAACATGGGAACTTGAGTCCTGATATTAGTTCCCAAATTTACCTCTTAGTTCTGAGTTTAATACTTGACTTAGTGACCATGTAGTAAGTAAAAAGACTAAAGACTAAACTTGAAAACTCAACACAAAGACTAAACACAGAAAGAAACTTGAGAACTAAAGAAGAGAACCAAGCTCAAGAAATAATCCAGAATCTAAACCTGGGAACTAAACTCAGGGGCTAAACTCAAGATCAGGGATTAAACAACCTGTCTTCTTTCTTCTTCAAACCTGGGAACTAAATTTACAGACTAAACTCGGGAAGTAAATTTAGGTCTTGGATTAAGTAAACACTAAACTGAAGACCTGAAGAAGAGTTGAAGTCGGGGAACAAACTCTGATTTAGAGGTTTAACTCAGAGACTGAGTTTATGAATGAAACACTTTTTAAAACTCAGAATCTAATTTCAGTCCAAAAGTTAAATCTGCAAAGTTTTGATTACATCAATTATTAAATGATTAAATCAAATATTTTTTCTCTGTTCTTGACTGAAAACTTATTTTTTGACTCCTGAAGTTTGAAGTTTTCACCGGTGAGTTTCCTCCTCCGGTGGCCGACCTTGGCTCTCCTTCTTCTCCTCCTCCTTTTTCCTCCTGCGATTATCTGTGGATCAGCTTAATTACAGCTCGTTCATCTTTTCTGCCAGGACTCAAGGACGACACACACACACACACACACACACACACACACACACACACACACACACACACACACCATTCCTTCGTGTTACAGAAAGTTAATTTTAGGGAAATACTCCTTTAATTATGATTCATATCTGGGTCATTCATTCACCATCACCAGCTCCAGACACCGTGTATCTGTGTGTGTGTGCGTGTGTGTGTGTGTGTGTGTGTGGTAATATTAGCATAGAAGCTGCGTGTTGTCTCGGCAACCATTGTCGAGGAAGTTATCTGTTGGGACGAGGTTTTCATATTTTAAATCATTTTTCATTTAATTGTTTTAACATGATTTAAATCATTTTTCTTGGACGTGTTTCAGCCTTAATCATGTGATCAGACGTCCAGAGACTGATCATGTGACAAAGGTCGAGTCAGGCCGGATTCGAACCTGTGACCCCGCAGCGAACGGAACAATTAGTGCCTGACCCACGTTGTGTTTTCCAGGTAGACCGGCGTGTCGGCACGCTTCGATGCCACTCGCACCGCTTGTTAAACCATCCGTCAAATTACCGTGGCAACAGAGCATCCATCACCCCCATCCATTATCGACAGGAGGCACCGAGGAGCGGGAAAACACATCGAGAGGTTTGACAGACGAGAGGAGAGATAACAAGGAGAGGAGGAGGGAAGGTAAGGAGGGAGAGGAGAGAGGAGAGAATATAATGAAGAGCAGAAGGAGGAAGAGAGGAGGGGAGGAGAGGGAAAGGAAATATTAATGAAAAGAGGAGAAACATAATGAGGAGGTAAAGACAGGGAGGAAATGATGAGAGAAGAGGAAAGGAAACTTAGGATATTAGGAAAGTAGAGAAGGAGGAGGAGAGGAGGAGAAGAGGAGAGGAAAGTAGGAAGTAGATAGAATAAGGAAGTAGAAAAAGGATGAGGAGGAGTGATGGAGGCGAGGATGCAAGGAAGAAGTGTAGATGAGGAGGAGGATAAGGAGAGGAAAGGAAAGGTGTAAAGGAGGAAGTAGCGAAGGAAAGAAGGAGGTAAGAAAAGGGATAAAGGAGGCAAGGACAAGGGGAGGTGTGGAGTAGAGGATGAGAGAAGCAGTATAGGAGGTGAGGATGTAAGGGGAGGAGAAAGGATACTAGGAGAAAAGGAGGAGAAGGGGAGAAGTGGAAAAGTGGGGAAGGAAATAAGAATGTAGGAAAAGGATGAGGAGGAGTGAAGGAGGCAAGGATGTGTGGGGGGGGTGGGGGGTGGAGACAAAAAGGAAAGGGAAAGGACTAAAGAAGGACGTAGGGAAGGAAAGAAGGAGGGAAGAGGATTAAAAGGTAAAGAGGCAAACAGAAAAGAGCAGGAGACCATAGAAGAAGAAAAAAGGGAAGGAAAGATGAAGAGGAAAGAAGAAAGGAGAGGATGAACGACAGAAAATAAAAAGGTGAAATGGATTCTTTGTGTCACTGAAGAAGAAGAGCAGAATAATTCAGTTTGCTGAAGTCAAGGTGAACTTGTAAATTGTGTCGTAATTCCCCAAACTACACACACACACACACACACACACACACACACACACACACACCTGATGGAGGGGATGAAAGCAAATCCACAGAGAGGAAAAAAAATGACAAGAAGAAAGAGAATAAAGGTGGAGAGGAAGGAGATAAAACTGGTGTGTATTCAGACGAGCAGCAGTAAGTGTGTGTTTCCTGTTTTTCTACATGAAACTCTGATTTCACTTCTTTTCTCTGCAGGTTTAAAAAACAACAAAAAGGGAGGAAACAAAGAAGGAAATGAAGACCGTGGAGACCAGAGGAGGAAGAAAGGGAGGAAAAAAGGAGGTAAAAAGACGAGAGGAGGAGGAAGGTGGGATTACAGAGGAGGAAGGGAAAGAGAGGCGAAGACTGTAGACCAAAGAGATGAGGGAATGGAAGAGGAAGCAAAGGAGGCAATTAGGAAAGGAGGAGGGAAGAAAAAGAAGAAGGTAGGAGGCTAGGAAAAGTGGAAGAGAGGAGGAGGAGGAGGTGGGGGCAAAAATTAGGTAATGACAAGGGAGAAAGTCAGAAAGTGATGGAGGAAAGGATGATGAAATATGAAGAGGAAGCAAGAAAGCAAACAAGAGTGGATATGAGGGGAAGAAAAAGGAAATAAGAGAAGGACATAGGGAAGACAGCAAGGAAAACAGGATAGGGAGGAAGAGTGCAGTCTACAGCGCGCTACTGCAGCGTCGTAGTGCGATGTAAACGTGAGAAACGAACGAGTCTAATCCGTATTAATGAACCGCTGTGTGTACTGCTCGTCACACATGACGTATGAACGAACCGCTGTGTGTACTGCTCGTCACACGTGACATGAACGAACCGCTGTGTGTACTGCTCGTCACACATGACGTATGAACGAACCGCTGTGTGTACTGCTCGTCACACATGACGTATGAACGAACCGCTGTGTGTACTGCTCGTCACACGTGACATACGAACGAACCGCTGTGTGTACTGCTCGTCACACGTGACATGAACAAACCGCTGTGTGTACTTCTCGTCACACATGACGTATGAACGAACCGCTGTGTGTACTGCTCGTCACACATGACGTATGAACGAACCGCTGTGTGTACTGCTCGTCACACGTGACGTATGAACGAACCGCTGTGTGTACTGCTCGTCACACATGACGTATGAACGAACCGCTGTGTGTACTGCTCATCACACATGACGTATGAACGAACCGCTGTGTGTACTGCTCGTCACACGTGACATATGAACGAACCGCTGTGTGTACTGCTCGTCACACAGCCTGAGTGGCCTGTCATGTGACATACGAATGAACCGCTGTGTGTACTGCTCGTCACACAGCCTGAGCGGCCTGTCACGTGACAAACGAACAACTGTATGAACAAACCGCTGTGTGTACCGTGCTCACACATGCGGCCTATAAAGCAGAAGGTTAAATTAAACTCATGACTGATCTCAGTCCTGTGATTGGCTGCCACACTTTCAGGGTCATATGATTTGAACTTTGACCTCATCACTTTCAAACCTTAGTCAAGGGAAACACTGCTCTCTGGCCATATTTGGTGTTCACTCTTTACTTCCTTCCTCCTTGTTAGACCTAATGAGTCGTGTCACGGCCACCTGCTTTCATCTTCCTCTCCTCCTCGTTCTTCTTCTTCTCTCCGTTACATAATTGTTTTTGTTTTACACCTTCATCCTGCAAGAAGCAATTATCTGTGACAACAATGCGTTTCTTTTTTCTTCTTCACGCCCAAACGAACCAACACACACTCCGGATTCTGCAGTCAGAGCTTATGAATCTCCCCTTTTCTTCTGCCTTCATAAATTTCTCTGTGACGATTATCGAGTGGACCATCGTGAGCTTCATCAGGCTGCTGATAAACAAGGCGGTAAATGTGTGAATATGAGGGTTCGATATTTATTTTAGAGGTGAGGAATTAAAAACTCGTCCGAGCTGCTACAAGACACTTTATTGACTTTTCATTTCAGCCGTGAGACCGATGGACTGTTTTCAGCCAGAATCACATTTACTTGCACAAGCCAAGTGATTTCCTGCTGAGGACGACCCAGATATTGAAAGTAAGCATGTTACATCAGATTTCCTCAGCTCGTTTTTACTCTGTGTGCTCACAGCGGACGATTTCCATGGCTACAGTAGGGAAGACCGGGCCAGGTTGGCACACTTTTTACACCTGGTTTATTCAGACTTTACAGTCCCTTTAACCCTGCAGCAGATTTCTTGAATGTTGCTGCAGTTCATTGAAAACCGTCAACGCAAACAGCTCCATCTCAAAAACAGAAAGAAATCAAATCGGGCAAAATAGCAGCAGAAGAAATATTTAAAATACAATTAAAAATTAAAGTACAATACAAAAGAGATAAACAACAGAGGGGGATACCACCACCAGGACGCCAGCACCGCCACCACCGGTCTCAATGACTAAAGAGAGAGAAACTAATTATATTATCGTATATATAATATGAATATATTTACCTTAAAATGCTGTATAAATAAAAGGTTAAATATTTTACTGTCATGGTCTGACAGACACACAGACAGACTACAGACATTTTAAAATGTGCCAACCTTAAACATGAAAACAGTACAAACATCCTTTTTACTGTAATATTACAGAAAATAATAAAGCCGTTAAAATATACTGGGCCTTTATTTTGACGGTTCTGTTGTTGTTCATGACTCTCTGAATAAAGCTGAAGCGCTCTTCTACTCCGCTCTGCTTGATTGTCAAATGTGTGTAGGAGTCAGTCGCAGTGTTTCATTTCCCCTTTAACAATATCTAAATCATCAGTGTGTGGTTCATGGAGCCAGCCTCAAGTGGACGACAAGAGGAACTGCAGTTTTTGGGCTTCACTTCACAGCCACGGAAGTTGCCGCTTGGTTGAGACACCAAAATCAGACAATAACACAAACAAATTGACCAATCGAGGCAACGATAGACCAACAACTCCTATCTTCTACGAGATGAAATGATGGTTTCTATATATCATATCATATCAAATCATTTCTCTGTCACCTCTCCGCTCCGTGTCACGTTCACGTTATAAGAAGTCCAGATTCACATGGAGACACCGAGCAACAGACAGAATGACACACACACACACACACACACACACACACACACAGCGATGAGTGAATAAAAATAACTACACAGACAGATCAACAATGACAGACAGACGAGTGCAGACAGACAGTCTGTCACCATCTGTCTCTATTCTTGTTTTCTGTCAGTCGCGTTGCGCTGCCATTACTCACAGTGTGAGAATGTGATGTTTAAATTGCTGTATATTTTCCTCTTGGCAACACCAATCTGTCACCGGGGTGATTTACAGCAACACAGCAACACAGCTCAGTGTGTGTGTGTGTGTGTGTGTGTGTGTTTTGTCAGACAATCGATGGTGAAATTGATCAGAGACAAAATTTTCAGGCTGCTGTGACACGAGATATAATTATATGAAACAAAATGATCACGTTGCTCCGCGCTGAATTCTGTCTCAGGTGCTTTTGTCATATTTTGTGTCGTGTTCCAGATTTTATGATTTCAGTTTTTGTTTCATCTGAAATGTTAAAAACAGTTTTCAACTTGGTTCAAGTAACCTCTGACGTTTCAAACGTCCACTTGAGGCTGGCTCCAGAAGTGAGTCAGTCTCCATAAGTCCCCATGTTAAAATGTCCAACTTCACAGCAGAAATAAACATGTTTACAGCCTGGTACAAAAAACAGTTTTGGTCTCTATAGCTAATTTCCCCGTTCATGACAACTGTACTGAGGGTGAATTTTTATACGACTCACCTGTTCAGATTTTATTAAGGCTTAAAGTTATGTGTTTTAGTGTACAGTTATTAGTCTCTAATATAAGTATTACTTCATTCAGTTTAAAGTAAAGCTTACGGTTTTTAAATTCCACGCCAAAAAAATGAATGGGTGTGTATTGGTAGAATGTTCCAGAGCTAGAGTGCGTGACATCATAGCTAGAGTGGAGAGGGAGAGAAACATTTGTCGAAAAATACATTTGTAAACTGCTCCCGAGGCCACAAATTTCACTCCACAGAAATAATTTATACATAGAAATGTAGGAAACTTCGAAGCAGTCGCAGTGATAACACTGCTGAAGCTCTCAGACTTATAGTTTTGGCGTGGGACGCCCAGATGCGCCAGCAACACCCATCCACAGCCTCATAGACCGCCATGTTAAAAAGGTGGGAAGATTTCTGGAGGAAAGCAGAGGTAACGCTTTCTTTGAATCGCTCTAAAGGTCACATTTCCTAACTTTAGCCACATAAAATACATATGTAGACGTTCAGGAAGAGCTCAGGATGCTCACAGTGAAGCCGGTTCAATGATAGGAACTATGGTTTGGCCAGAAATCCTTCTTGTTCAAGGGGTACTTTCAGCTGTTTTTCTCCCTCTCTCAGCGGTGTCAAATGTCACAGGAGCAGCTGCAGTTGACTGCTCTGCTCTGATTGGTGGGCTCCCCCTGGCCCTGGTTGCTTGGCAACCAAAGCCTGCCCCTCCCAAGCCTGACAAGACAAAGTCTTTCAAAATAAGAGTCCCTTCAAAATAAAAGACTTTGGAAAACTCTTAACAGACACAAGCACGCACACACACACTGACAGCTATGTAATGTATGGGGGCGACGGGGCCAGAGTCAGGCACACTCAACATTTCTTTAGAAATTTTCTAGTCTAATATAATATTCTGCATAATGAGACTTTAACTTTTGTTACTTTAAACAAACAGAAACAGACCAGAGGAAACATCAGCAGTGACGACGTTCATCAATCTGCAGAGATAATTAGAGAACATTAGCATAACATAACGTTACACCTGATCATCGTCGTTCATTCATCATCGTGAGCAGCTCGAAGCGCCGCCGTGTTTAACGCACGCTGTGCTGTAATAAAATCTAATTTCAGCTCTGTGTGATGTAAATAACGTCTTTCTGCAGGTTCATCACAACCTGAAGACTCTAACAAGCCTTCACTCGCTCCGTGCTGCTGCTGGGATTCGTCTTTCATCGGCTGTTCCTGCCTGCTGGTGGTAATCTGGAGAAACTCTGACTTTTGCGAGTTAATGAAGAGAGCCTGAACACACCATTAGTTTTTGGGGACTTTGTGAGGTTAGCTGCAGAAACACATGATGATCCAAAATGGCTCCCTTTGAGCCTTTTCTACCCCCGTCTTGGTTTTAAATAAGCCGAGCTGACCGGAGTTGAATGTCTTCACGTTGATTTACTTCGTCCACGTATAAATTACAGCCGGTAGAAAATGAAGGAGAGGAGGAAGAGGAGTTTTTTAAAATTTTGTTTCACCCTCAAGGAAAGAAACTAAAAAGCAAAGAAGAAAGGAAGAGGAAGAAGAGGAAGAAGAGGAGGAAGAAGAGGAGGAAGAAGAGGAGGAAGAGGAAGAGAGGTTTTCCTGCAGGCAAAGGGGAATCAATCAAGCCGCCACACCTGTCTGTCGCTCAGTCTGAAATAAAGAAATAAGAAAAACAACTGAGCTGAATTATTTATTATTATGGAGCTAAGAAGTACACACACACACACACACACACACACACACACACAAAGTCTATCAGCTGTGTTTGTTGCTCAAAGCGAGTGAGCGTCCTTTCCTTTCCTCTGTTTCTTTATCCCCTCCATCCTTCCTCTCTAATCATAGCCTGGCAGACTGCTCACTGTGTGTGTGTGTGTGTGTGTGTGTGTGTGTGTGTGTGTGTGTGTGATGTGTTTAGAGAAACCTGAGGAAATAAATTCAAACGGGAAAAAAGGAGTGACAGAAGGAAAGAAAGAAAGATTGAAGGATGAAGAAGAAGAAACAGAGGAAGAGGGAGGTTTAAACGTGACGCCTGAAGGCAGAAAAACAGCTGCTGCTGATAGAAAACACACACACACACACACACTCACTGTGTGCTGGACGAGGACAGTCGGCATGTGTGTTTATTTGAGCGCAGATGTTCTTAATTTGATCTAATTATCTTTCTTCGGTTTGTTTACTCTCTAACACGGAGAGAGAGAGAGAGGACTCACTCAGATGGACGAACGATGGTGCGTTCAGGGACACAAAGTGTTTTCAGGTGTTCTTCATGGTATTTTAGAGTTTGTCATTTCCTGATAAACAATAAAAAAGTCGTTGATGATGTCATCCTGCACTCGGGGCAGGGGGGGCGTGTCCTAACCTACCTACCTACCTGCTGACAGCCTCTGAGACCAACAGGTAATAACGTTACAGTACCGAGGTGATTTACAGACTTTATGATGGACACATTGATAAGTAGTGAAGCTAACTGTGGTTAGCTCGGGCAGCTAACTGAACTGACTCAGCCCGGGATGCCAGGAGCCAAACCCGGCAAGAAAACCACCTCGGTAGGCTGCTGTATTCACTGTTAGACTGGACACTGCTGGTTCAGAGGTTCTGTTACTGTATTCACTGTTAGACTGGACACTGCTGGTTCAGAGGTTCTGTTACTGTATTCACTGTTAGACTGGACACTGCTGGTTCAGAGGTTCTGTTACTGTATTCACTGTTAGACTGGACACTGCTGGTTCAGAGGTTCTGTTACTGTATTCACTGTTAGACTGGACACTGCTGGTTCAGAGGTTCTGTTGCTGTATTCACTGTTAGACTGGACACTGCTGGTTCAGAGGTTCTGTTACTGTATTCACTGTTAGACTGGACACTGCTGGTTCAGAGGTTCTGTTACTGTATTCACTGTTAGACTGGACACTGCTGGTTCAGAGGTTCTGTTACTGTATTCACTGTTAGACTGGACAATGCTGGTTCTGAGGTTCTGTTCGGTCCTGTTTACTGGAAGGTAGATGCTAACATTAGCTCCAATGCATAGAAAAACATTATTTTCATTACGTGTACATGATAAATATTTGCCCTGCTTTACCTTGACGTCAGCCCTTTCCAACAGCAAACTGAGGCAGTTATATCATCATATTATCTCTCTCTATACAAAAACACGTGTTAAATCATTGAAATCACACAACTCAAACTGACGCTGGCTGTTTTAAACACCTCCTCCATGTCAGCACGTTCTGATCTGGTCTTATCAGGTTGTTGGACAGCCGGCCTGCTTTGAATGTACCGACACACCGTGAACCCAAGAAGTGAAGAGATTACAGTCTAATTTAACCATACTTACATGTTCATATTAATGCTGCAGTGCTGAGTGTTCGTCCATGAAAGCTACAGCGTGTTTTTATTATCCTGCGGGCAGAGCCGTGTGCGCTGAAAGGTTAATGTGTTTTCTCATCGGGCCTCTTTGAAAGAACCTTTCTCTCTGTTCGATGTCACAGTTTGAAATATAAAAAGCTAACAGAGGCAGAAATTATTTATTTCTCCTTGTAATCACACATTTCTGTTTCATAATTTTTGTCTTTCAGGTGTTTTTTTTCTCCCTGCACCGCTGTGACTCACTTTTTTTAAATAAAGACCAGACGAATGAAATACTTTGTCAACGTTGTGCTCGTTATTAGAAAACCCAAAATGTGTTTCTATTAAAGCGTCCAGCCGTGCAGAACCACCGTAACAAGAATTTAAAAATGTCACACTGCTCACAGTGTGTGTGTGTTTGTATTCAAGATAAACCTCACAGCAGATTGTTGATTTAAGGATAAAAAATGAACGGTAATGACAAAATAAATATTTTATTGGCATTTGTAAACTTCCCTCGATAAAAAAATGTTTTTTTTTAAAGGTCAGAAGAGTTTGAAGGTTTTTTTTTTTTCCACCAAATTTAATTTAAATATTCAAAAAACGTAACTTTGGGCTCCGGGTCGGGAGAAGTACGTAACGCTTTACGGCACTAAGTCACACACCACCAACTATTTCACTGATTTTGGTGAAACTGGATCATATTTTATGGAGAAAATGTTTTCTGGTTTTCCCTCTGATGTCCTCCGGCTGCTCCGCCTCAACTCTCTGTGATTTACAGAGTTTCCTGATGGACAGTGAAGTAAACTGCTGCCAGCTGTAGCTGCTGTTAGCTCATGTTAGCTCAGTTTGTTAGCTGCTGTTAGCTCATGTTAGCTCAGTTTGATAGCTGCTGTTAGCTAATGTTAGCTCACTTTGTTAGCCGGGCTGCCCGGATTGTGAGCTCAGATCACCGGGGGAGTGTTAGTGTTTGTACCACAGGAGGTTTGGACCACGGGGAAGAAGAAGAAGAAGAAGAAGAAAAAGAAGAAGAAGAAGAGGTTTTGACAGCAAACGGAGCCAGTGTTGTGCCAGAACAGGAGCTGGGCAATATAACCGGGCTCAGCAGCTTCTATGGACATAATGGCAGAGGAGAAGAGAGTGAAGAGGACGTTGACGGAGGAAGCTAAGAAGAGAAAAGGAGAGAGTGAGCGAGCAAGAAGCCGCCGGACAAGAGTAAATCTGGGGCTGACTTTTAGTGGTTGGTGAGAGCTTGGTGAAATAAAAGGCTGAAAGACAGACGCCGAGCTGGGCTGACTGCTGTTGGACTAGTCAGTAATATTAGCAAAGTTGTCAACTCGCTAAGTAATGTAATCAGAAGAAATACTCGAGTACAGCTGTAGTCATGGTTACCACAGTGTAGCATTCTTTCTGTTTGAAACCAAACTACTCACATTTGTATTTCACCCTCAACTTGAACCAATCACATTTTCATTGCCCTTCAGCAAACCAATCAGTTCCACCGTCCGCAGCCTTAGTCATGTGCATAATGAGCTGTCAGCCAATCGTGTTCAGCCTGGGGCCAGACACTGGCACGTGATTGGATGCTAGTTATGTGCATAGTAAGATAGATGAAACCTTTTCAGCTGAAATTAATCAATTAGTGTGTAATTATACTGAAAGGACAAAAAGTAACCAGTGATTGGCTTGATTGTTTTTTTTCATACATTCATACGTTACACTGAGGATGCTGTTCAGAGGAGGAAAACTTAAATCCAACAGAGACGATTTGAGGCAGAGCTGGAAGATTTTGGGGGGATTGAGGTCACTGCACTTTGTGTTGGACGTTCCCTGAATGTTTTGTGGATGTTTCTATTTTTAAATAAGACTAATGGTGTCTCCCAAATCCATACCAACCATAACTCTAAGCAGGTTTTCAGTGTGTAATGTTTTCACATACAGCAGAGAATCTGTTGATGGACACGACTTTATTCTGCCACGATACAATAAATAAAGTAAATGAAGGGTCATGTCTGTCTTTTTGCTCATGCTTCAAAACATTCTTGTCTCGTACACATCAGACCCGGGGCCGAACAGAACCTCTGAAACCAGCAGTGTCCAGTCTAACAGGGAATACAGTAGCCTACAGAGGTGGTACCGCTCCTGGCATCCCGGGGCTGAGTCAGTTCAGTTAGCTACACAGCTAAACCGAGCTAACCACAGTTAGCGCTTCACTACTTAGCAATCTTTACATCAAGTAATGGTAGCTAATGTTAGCAGTGAGCTAACTTGGAGGGAAAATACTAATGTAATTAAGTTCATAACATTAGCTAATGTTTGCTTTACATCCAAGCTAACTAATGTTAACACTACATTAGCTTTAGCACCAAACCAACTGGTTCCATAGAGTAAATTAATGTCAGAATTACATTAGCATTAGCTTCAGCTAATTAGTGCTCATGTTTATCTCCAAGTAAGCTAATGTTAGCAGTGAGTCATACGATGTTAGCATAACGTTAGCTTTAGATCCAATCCAACTAAAATAGCTATTGTTAGCAATTAGCTACATTACTGTTATTGTATTTTTCTACAATACAAACTCTAAAATACCATGAAGAATACCTGAAAACACTGACAACACTTTGTGAGTTTCACTTTAAGTCGATGTGTCGAACTTGTTAGCAAACAACTTTTTTTTTTTTTACACCTCCGGGAGTTAGGCCGCAACATCATCGTTCATTTGGGAGTCGTGTTTGTGTCACCTGATGAATGAAAGTCTAATATTCTCTCTCCTTTGGCTCTGTGTGTTTTTCAGCTCCTCGGGGAAATATCTGGCTCTTTAGCTGCTAAACGCTTCACTATGTCAAAACGTCTCGTCGGTTGGAAAAGGTCAATCGCCTCGCAGCGCAACACAGATGTCTTTTGAGCTCATGAATTGATGCCCGGAAGCTTTAATACACAAATATTATTGTAGAAAACGGTGGCCTCTTTTTTTTTTTTTTTTTTTTTTACAGTTCATCTGGTGAGTAACGAACACCAAAGTTAGAGCAGCTGGTGAACCGTGATCGGCCTCGACGAGAGACGGATATTTCCACTGTGCTCTGTAGTGTTAGTATGGATCTGTGGATGACAGTATGACCTCCTTCAGACGGAGGGGGTCAGAAATGCTGTTTACATGTGTGTTTCTGAGCCGCATCTCCAGATTTAGCTTCGTCATTATAGTTTTTTATTTCATCTCGCCTGCTTTTATCTCCCCTCCCCGCCTGTAACTCTGCATATGTAACGCTTTGATGTTCTCCTGCTGTATGTATAATGTATAACGCCTCTGCTGCGCTGGTTTAAGTGTGAGAGGAGATGTGAAAATAGACACAAAGAAGGAGAGACAGAGAAGATAGAGGCAGATGGAGAGATGAAATAAAACCCATCAGTATTAAACATGTGCAGAAGAAGAAGAAGAGCAGGAGGACAGGAAACTGAGTGGAAGAGGGTCAAGAGAAGCCGATGATGGAGTGAGTGAAAAGATGAATCACATTCGGAGGTGACCTCCATTAGCCTCTCTCCTCCTCCTTCTCTGATGGAGAGAGCGAGCGTCGGAGCAGAGTTTGAGGTGCAGAAACGTCGCTTAAAGAAACGAGAGAAGAAGTGGATTTCATCATTAAAGCCGACGTCCTGCCGCACGACGAGACCGACGCATGAAGTGAAGAGACAAAAAGGAAGTGAAGGGTCAGAAATGAAGGAGTCAGCCGAGGCTGTTTCTGGGTTAGTGGAGGGAAAACGACCAATCACAGCAGAGTTTAGAGCAACAACAACCAACCACAACTCATATTACATAAACTAAACTGAGTTCTGTCCAATCACAAACAAGATGTTTTGTCCGACTCTTTGTCATTTAAAAAAAAAGTGTTTTTGTACTCGTCGTGTTTTCTGAGATGTTGTTGTGTCATGATCGTATTCTGCGAAATCTCGTGATTTTTCTTTTGAATGTCGTGTTTTCTGAAATGCCGACATATTTTGCGAAAATCTCCTGTTTTTAGAAAAGTCATCATCTTTTGCAAAATCTTGTTTTGCGACACCTTGTCGTGTTTGTGAAATGTCTATGTTTTGTTATGTCGTGTTTTCTGCAATGTCATTTGTTTCGCGAAATCTCGTGATGTTTTCTGAATGTTGTCCTTTTTGAAATGCCGACATATTTTGCGAAAAAGTCGAAATCTTGTGTTTGTGAAATGTCTTTTGTAAAATATCACGTTTTCTAAAATGTCGTCATATTTTGTGAAATGTCTGAGTTTTGTTATGTCGTGTTTTTTGAGAAATCTCGTTTTTAGAAATATATTTTGCGAAATCTTGTTGCGTTTTCTAAAATGTTGTCGTCTTTTACGAAATCTTGACATGTTTTGGAAATGTCTGCGTTTTGTTATATGTATATATGAAATCTCGTCTTTAGAAATGTCGCATTTTGTGAAATATCGTTGTGTTTTGTTACGTCATGTTTTCTGAGATGTCGACATATTCTGTGAAATGTTGTCGCGCTTCTTGAATGTTGTGTTTTGACCCTCAGATACTGTAGTCCTCAAGTATAACCGTACAAACATTTGTGTGTGTGTGTGTGTGAGATCAGTATCGCTCTGTCACTCCAGCTTATATGAAAACAGACAAAGTAACAGACCACACACACACACACACACACACACACTGTTATCCGGTGTCATCTTGTCCCATTAAAGAGCTTCTTCTCTTCTTATCAGCTCACACACACACACACACACACACACACACACTCTGCTATCAGTAGCAAACAGCTTAAAGGGGGAGGGTATTGTAATTTTTATTTTTTGCTAAAGGTTAGGGCAGTCAGACATTTTTTGGAGCACAGAGATTTTATATATTTTTTTCCTTCCTCTGCAAAATTTATGATACAAAAAAGAGATCAAATACTTACATCAAAAAGATGCTTTCATGTGCGCCTCGGGCCATAAAGGTATGTTTCACATGCTGAGCATCAATCCGGTCTGTAATCATTTTTAGTATTTTGACTCCTGAGCGGGAAAACAAAAATCACTGGACGTCTTTCAAACAGCTGTCAGCGCACATAGACGAGCACCAAACTTTTATTCATGACGTTATTAACATGTGTTATGGTATGTAACTGTACATACTGGATCTCATTCACTTCAGGCTAAAACATCATCTGATCTAATTCATGTTTATTTTTAAGCTGTTTGTTCGTCCATGTGTTTTATGAAATGTCGACGTAATTAGGAAACTCTCAGCCTGTTTTTGTGACACGTCGTGTCATAATTCATGTTTATTCTCAGGCTGTTTTTTGTGGGTGAGGTGAAAACCAGTGGAGCATCATTGGTTACTGTCATTTTCTGCAGTAACTTTACAACTACTGTAGTTTTTGACTGAATACACAGTATACTACTGTGAAATGGTTTACAGTAATTTACTGGACACAAACAGTAAATTACTAACGTCGTAACATCTTGGGAGGAGGGTCTCGCTTTTTTATGAAATGACGTTGGATCCACTCCCTCTCCACACCTTTACTGACAAACCACACATGTATATGTTTCAAAATAAAAGTTGATCCTCTTTATGTGCGTCTGTTGAGCTGCTCAGTAAATATCTGTGATTTGTGACTTTTGTGTTGGTCCAGGAGAAAATGTTCTGGCTTTCAGAGGTTGGATTCATATTTCAGTTTTTCTGGCATAGTGCTGTTTGATTCATGTTAAAGCCTTTTTCTTCCACTTACACTGCCAGTGCCATGATAGTTTAATCCCAGTAAAGTTTGCTTTAATCCCAGCAGAGTGTGATTTAATCCTGTTACTGTTTGTGTCTTTAACAAGTTGATTTATAAGCAGAAGCAAACTTCAGCAGCGTCAACAATCCTGAGATTACGTCTAAAATAAATGATTTCAGGTCTTTCTAAAACTGAATTATATACAGGTAATCACAATGCAAGAGAGCTTCCATCTGGGACTGGATGAGTCAAAACTTTCTTTTATTTGGCTTCTTTTTGCTCTGTTCTCCAGTGGATCTGTCCGGTCGTGCCCCCAAACACCACAGAGAGTTTCCAGGCAGTGGAATCACCTGTGTCACTTCATGTTTCTCATGTTACCAACATGTGATAAAAATACCTGCAACGATCAGAAACTGGTGAAAATGAGAAAGCAGAGGTCGATGTGCAGAGGGGTTTCTCTGGTACTGTCAGTCTCCTCGCTCGTCGAGATGTTGGCAGCATGAAAAAGGAGCCCAGCAGCGTTGGTGTGGACATAATGGACCGGGTATAATGACTGAATGCAACCCAGGGAGTCCTTTTTGGGCAACAGATCCACGAGTTCAAAGGTTTATCAGAGAGTTACTGCACAAGAGTTTGTATTATTCACAGACAGCAGAGGTACCTTTAAAGTTCACTTCACACAGATTAAAATGAGTTCACATTCATTTATTCAGAAAGTTCAGCCTTTGGGTCACAGATATTTTCCTTGAAGTCCTTGTTCAGTGTCTGTACCTGTCTGCCTGAAGACACACACTGGGAAGGCTGCAAACCAATAACTTATCCGACGAATGGTGGCTTTTCAAGTTCGCCCAAAGGGTGCAGATCTCTGGCAGATAGTCTAGTCCAAATCTGTGGGAAACAAAGGTGGTTCTTCACAAAATGCTGTGGGTCCGACTTTGAGGAACTTTGTGGCTGCTCGTTAATTAATTCCTGTGAACATCATATTTCCCATGAGTGTCTGGAAGCTTCAGTTTGTTTCAAATTAGATGCCTGGTGGGCACAATGTGCATGAAAGTATGAGATTTTTTCTGTTAATTTGTTCAGAAAACATGTGACTCAAGTCATCTGGTCCAATTCTCAGTCAAGCTGATGAGCAAAAACACACATTATTATATAAATTAGATCTTAAATATGCATTTGGACTTTTGGGAACACGTGAGACAAAATATTCAAAAT
The DNA here is from genome assembly GCA_033000465.1 of Sciaenops ocellatus. NCBI lineage: Eukaryota > Metazoa > Chordata > Actinopteri > Sciaenidae > Sciaenops > Sciaenops ocellatus. Next base: position 20,194,296 of record CP136889.1, read on the forward strand.
TCAAGGTTCACTTACTGCTATTGTTTTCAACCGTATCTCACAACCTTGTTAGTATTCTTCTAATGTTAACATTTCATAAGGAAATCAATTTATTCATGCCTGGATAAACAGTGCATGAAATTTAAAAGTCAAAATGTTTTCCCTTTGGTGGAGTCTTAAAGAACGTCTGGTCTGTCAAACGTCTTTAACTCTGAAGTCCCTGATATAATTCTGAAATGTTCACTGAGCTCACGGAGAGCCGTCACTCAAATGAGCATTTTGTTTTACTCAATCAACAAACAGAATTTCAATAAACACAACTTTTTAATTTGATACCAAATATGTGGCATTTGTAGCTTTGGAAACTGAGACTTGATTCAAGACTACAGCTACAAGAGAAAGAGAACGCCCAATTTATAAGTGGAAAAGTCACCGCGACCCGGCCAGTCCTCCCTGACGACTCTTCGGTGAACTGCCCCCCAGAAAACTTCCTCTGTCTGGGTAAGAACCAGTTAGGTCCCATTGTTTATCTGCAGTGATTATTTGATGACATTTCAACAGTAATGTGGTAGTAGGTAGTGTCTGTAGCAACTTACATAAAAAAAGGTTTTTGAATTCATTCAGAGAAGTCACCGCGACCCGGTCAGTCAGTCAGTCCTCTCTGCCGACTCTTCGGTGAACCGTCCCCCAGAAAACAGCCTCTGTCTGGGCACCGAGAGCCGGGTAAGCCCTGGTAACCCATCAACGTAATGACGTACATTTCTGGTTCCGGTTATAGATTACTTAAACTATCTACAATCATTGATTCATACGAACATGAGCTAGCTTCAGCTGTAGCGTTGGTTGCATCTGAATTGCCCCTTGCACTAGCCATGCCAGCATACGCGCGAGTGTTGTGAACTCTTGCGGGAGTTAACGAACGTCCACGTTCAATGATTTTAAAATGACGGGAGCTCCCAGACGCTGTAGTGAAAAATACAACGGGCTGCTCAGTGCAGTTTTTGGCAAACAAAGAAATAGTACATTTGTTTGGAGCGGTGGATTAATCCACGTTTGGTGGAGCGGCAGGACGGTGCACGTGGGATTAAGTTCAAATAAACTGCAGTGTTTGTGTTCATGGTAATGAAGGAACATGTCACGCAGTGTGGCTTATTGATGTGTTTTCATTGTTTTAAGTTTTTTGGACAACAATGGAGCCTCAGCGGCGCAGAGGAAGAAGATATATCAGGCCTTGGAAAACAGACAAACTTCACAGAAACCTCCTGAGACACCTGAGGCGTGGTAGGAACTAAAAGTGGGAAAACGGCAGTTACAAAAAGGTGTTAGTAGAAATATCGAGCCTCGTTAGTCCATAATGAAAAATGCCGATTGGTGGAAAACCTCCTGCTCTCGTCTGATTGGTCCATGTCTGCCGCTGAAGCGTTGAATTCCGCCCGCAGCCAATTATATTTAATCACACAGTCACACTACATATATTTACAGCAGGGGGAAGGTGACAGAGAGAGAATCTGTTTCAGAGAAACTAAATGAATAAAAACACCAAGAGCACTTTTTCAAGCTTTATTACTTCACCACTTTTAATATTTGAATTTTAAAGCAGATTTATTTTCTTCTGTTCACAAGCTTAATTAATCACAGGTCGAACAAATCTCATTGTTCAAGTGTCAATAGAAATAAAGACATAACTGACTGATATTTACTCATTTTTACTATTTAACAGTTTTCCATTCACACCTGGTAATAAAATACGATCTGTACGACGTTATCCAGACAGTCTGCGGGGACGTCACGGAGACTACGTCCAGATTTTAGACGGTCTGCGGGGACGTCACGGAGACTACGTCCAGGTTTTAGACAGTCTGCGGGGGACGTCACGGAGACTACGTCCAGGTTTTAGACGGTCTGCGGGGACGTCACGGAGACTACGTCCAGGTTTTAGACGGTCTGCGGGGACGTCACGGAGACTACGTCCAGGTTTTAGACAGTCTGCGGTTTCCACCTGGTGATTTCGATGCATTCGTGTCGTCCTCATCACGATCAGATTTCTGTCTGATTTCTGAGTTCTATGAGTTGTTGAGTTTGGGGAAACTTTCTAAACTTTCTACAACATATTCTGAATTATTTGTCCGCTCTTGTAAGTTTGGCAGATGTAAATTATTAATTTATTCCTTTCTTTGAATAAAAATAATCAGGTGTATCGTGGCTAGATAAATGATTCACCGTATGAACAGCAGATCAGCTCATGCACACCATCGTACGCACATTTATTTCTTACTGTGTGTTATTCATGAGAACGACGTGTCAATCACAAGGTAGCCACGCTCTGAAGCACAGGTCACCGATAGAACTGGACTGCACTGGAAATAAATATTGTTGCCATGACGATGAATTCTAGCTTTCTTTGTTTGATCTGAGTCGTCGACGTCACACAGTGCAGATGTTGATACAATGACAACGCTGCTTCAATATATAGATAATAATTGTACTGTATAATGCAGCTTAAACATGGTGACGCTGTGGAACCTGAACGTGTCTAAATCATGACTCTAAATCACAGCCTGCTTTATCGCCTGTTTTACTCTAAACGGAGTCATAATTTACTGAATGGACTTCATGCTGTGTGGAAGAAGACCTGAAGCTGAAGACTGAGTCCATGAACTCATGAGGAAACAGTTTACTGAGCGAATAAATCGAAAAGGAGGCGGCTCACTTTTCCTCAGTCGCCCCCTGTTGGCCGTTAGCAAGAATGCAGCTTTCAGACACGTCTGCAGTGGCCTCACTCCTCATGCTCACTAATTACACACTGTCAGTGCTTATTAACAGAGAGGAGCTCAGCAGCAGCAGGAGGTGACGAACTTTGAAATTCATTTCCATATTTTTTTTTTTATCTGGAGGAAGAAAATCCTGAGCGCAGCCCGTCCATCATTCTGCTGCTCTTCTTCTTCCTGATTTCTTTTTCTGCTTCGAGTGAACTCGCTGGATTTATTTTGTTCTTCAGCCTGTGTGTGTGTGTGTGTGTGTGTGTGTGTGTGTGTGTTGATAACAGTGCTCGTCTGATAATCAGCTACAATTATGTCCCAACTGAAAGAGACAGTGAAGAAGTGGGTGGAAGGAGGAGAGAACTATTGATATGGTAATATCTGTCTCTCTCACACACACACACACACACACACACACACACACACACACAGGCCTACATTACAGTGTGACAACAGCAGAATAGAAGGTTTCATTTTCTGTCTCACAAACCTTTCATTACGACGAGAGACTGAAACCGCTCATTAGAGACGTGGAGAGGTGTTGCATTCAAGTGAATTCGTGCAAAGTGAAATTGAAAGCGACGAAGCCTGACTGTTTAATTATTATTATTATCTGCAAATTTAGAGCCTTTAAAGTCTTTTCACAGCAAATAAGACTTGCAAAACGAGCACTTAGATTCGGCGAGATTGATTTCTGCATAATGAGCTCGTTCTCGCAGGAACCCGTCAAAGTCTTCGACGCTCGGAACATGTGTGATCTCGACACCTGTTCCTGTCCTCAGCTGTACTAAAGTAACCCGAGTAAACTGTAAGTAGTGTGAGCAACAAGCTGTGCCACCTGCAGAATATTGTGCAGGTCCACGTTTTGCGTCCTGACCCGTCGAAGCACTGTGGTATCCGGTGTAGGTACCAGATGGGCTCGGCTTCCAGATCGTACAATATGATTGGCTGTGCGTTGGAGAGTTGTGATTGGCAGTAGTCATAGCAACTAGATGAACGGTGTACGTCGGAGAGTTGACGGAGTTGGTTTTCGTGGTGTTTCGGTGATCGGCAGCAGCTATCTATCGTGGAAATCGGGTCCGAGTCCGAGTCCGCGTTGCCATAGATAGCGTATTGTGTGACGTTATCAGCAGACGAAGGACGCCATGCCGCTCTGGAAGCCGAGCCCATCTGGTACCTACACCAGCACCAAGACGTTAGCAGCAGATCCTTTAAGTCCGGCACATCCCACAGATGCTCGATTGGTTTGAGGCGAAGTCAACACTTTAAACTCATCGTTGTGTTCCTCAAACCATTCCTGAACCACGTTTGCTTCTGCTGCTGGTCAAACAATGTTTTTGCATCCACATGAATGTCTGGCTGACCCAAGGTTTCCCAACAGAACTCTCAGAACCAGCGTGGACTTTATCAGCAGTTTAAGGACAGAGTGTGTGGTGATGGAGCAGGTCGCTGAGGGAGTTAGGAGAAGACCGATCTCCATCGGTCTTCTCCTAACTCCCTCAGCGACCTGCTGGATCGGGGCGATGCGTTTTTTTTAAGACGGAGTTCTGGTTTTTGGTTTTTGGTTGACGAGTTCGAACGAGAGGTCGCTGTCGAAAAAGACTCCGAGGTTGTGAGAAGTTGTGAGCGGATTTCCAAGTGAAGAGAAGTGAAGTCACTTTGATATAGAAACTTTCTTTAAACACACACACACACACACACACACACACACACACAGTGAAGTGATGTCAGATTAATAGTGCTGAGGTGCGTTCAGGGCCTCGGGCTGCAGATAGAACCTCAATCATCCATCAACACTGACTGCTGATATAATTACTACACACACACACACACACACACACACACACAGGTTCTGTCATATTCCTGTTTTTTTACACTTGTCTGAAGAAAACAACCAATTTCCTCTGAACATTTCTTTTTACTTCGAAGCTCTCTGTTTGTCTCCGACAGCCTCGCTCTGTCTGTCTCCTGATTGGCTGCGAGTTACACACTCGCTGTTGATTGGTCATTAATTAACGTCCTGTCAATCACAGCTCAGATGCTCTGCAGATGTTTTATATTTGTTGCTTTCGTGTTTTCTAAACGTTTGTTAGATGAATATTTCAGTTTGTTTCTGTTCAGCTGCTGCAGGCGGGTGAAAAAAAAACGAGGCGCTCCGTGGAGAGGTAACATCCGACCGTCGATGCTATCCATTAAAACCCACGTCTGCCCTCGACGCTGACACACCTTTACGCGCCGCGCTGCACACGAAATCAGTCCTTTTTAATTACCTCGCAGGGGAGAGCTGAAATCAAATATAAATCCAGGATGAAACAAGAATTAAAAGAGCCTCCCCGGGCGTCTCAGACGGCCGATAAACCTCCGCCCACGCCTCCGCTGCCCTCTGGTCACCTACACGCTGCTTTAATGCAGCCTTGTTCTCATTTATATGTTTCTGCTGTCAGACGACCGGACGAGTCTGAAACTGATTAAATCTCAGATGTCATGAAACAGGAAGCAGAACCTTGTTTACTTCCTCCTTTTTACGTGTTTCCTGTAAAAACCTGCTCCTGTTCCAGATGCTGATTGGTGTTTACAGCAGCAAACAGTGAATGTGTGTTACACCTCCACTCTGCTATGAGCTAATGTCAGCATCTACCATCCAAATACTTTCATACTGTAGTCGCTCTGCAGTTTCCAGCAGCAGGTTCAGCCCGTTTGAGAGCACCAAGCCGCTACAATCTGACAGTTTTACTGTCATAATGCAGACAGTCTGCGATTTTCAGGTTGGTTAAAGGTTGTTTTTGCAGGTCCGTCGGTGCAGACTGGCTCTCATAACTCATAACTTGATGCACCTTTTTCTTACTTAATGGGGGAAAATATCAAAAATATTCAAAGATGTGTCACAGTGTACACAAGTAGGACTCTGACTGTGATCAGATGGTTTTAATTGCAAAAGTGGACGTACAAAAACCAGCAAACAAATCCGTAAAGAAGCACGCGACACCTGAAAAAAGGCAAAGCAAGGCTGAAGAAAGCAGACAGGCTAAATACACAGGTGAAGGCAGGCTAACGAGACGCAGGTGAAACCAATCAGGGTGCAGCAGACAAGTAAGCAGGAAGACACGAGGAGAGTTTCAAAATAAAACAGGAAACACTGATGAAACCCAAAATCAGGACAAAATGTCTGATAGCCCGAAACTAAACACACATTTTGTAGTTTTAATGGACCAAGATCTGTTTTTAGCTCTTACGTCATGGAAAAAAGGGCATTAGCGAACATTTTTCGTCAGTTTCCGTTAACGAAATGAACATTGCTTCGTCTGTTTTGTGTGCAAAAGTTATGCAATCATTTGTAAAGTGACAAAAATAACTGACCCCTCCCTCCTGGTGCGTCTCCTGTTGGCTCCTTTCATCATTAACGGGACTAATTAATGGAAACGAGTCGAAGCAGTGAACCAAAACTCGTTTTAAAGCTCTCGGCTGATCTGCAGTCAGTCGTGGACGGGATACGAGCTGCGTGTTGTCGAACAGAGCAACGTGTGTGTGTGTGAGTGTGTGTGTGTGTGTGTGTGAGTGTTTGTTTTGTGGTTTGTGTTGCTGCTGCCAACTTATTTTGAAAATCCTCTCATGTTTCGGCGTGTTTGTCTGCGTCTTCAGTATCCGGGCTGACCACATTAAGATGCAGAGCTTCAGACGTGTGGCTGCTGAGACGTAGAAGAAGACAGAAAACAGTCGCCGCCTTCAGTGTAACCTCATCAGACAAAGTATTGAAACACGTAACGTTGTTGGTGTGTCTCTCTGAGAGTATCCACGGTTACTAATGATGTTTGACGATGTTTATTAGTGTGTAAACACTATTTTTAGTCACCAAGATAACAATGAAATGATCCAATATCTCAGAGATTTCATTTCTTGTAATCACAACTTAATTATCACTTTCCAATGTCTCATTATCTGAAGATATCAAATTAATTTTTCTTCCTCATAAATTTTTATCAAGCGTCAAAAGTTGAAAATTACAACTTAATTATCTCCTCGTCTCAAAATAACTTTAATGTTTCTGTAACTGAGAGAGCAGCAAACATCAAATGAACAATTCATGATGAGAACTTCATGAATAACAGTAAATGTATGGTGTGAAACAAAAGAGCACAATGTTATGTAAAAACTTAAAAGTGAACTTTTCTTTTTCTTTTCTGTCATATATATAGAAATGGACAAATAGCTTTAGCAATAGTTAGCGGTTAGCTGCTTACCAATAAGGTAAGGTAGCTACTGCTAAGTGCTAACGGACCACTCCAATGAGAGATAAGACGTCATTTTAAACGTTGAACACTCCCCCAGCGTTCTCAGCTTACAGTCAGCTAATAGGATGACTAAGTTAGCTGCACGGCTAACTAGCTAACAGCAGCTACGGTCGGTGGCTAAAATAGCTAACTGCTAACAACAAGAGGAAAGATTACACAAATTTTTCAATGTCAGATAAACGTGTTGAGTTTAATGATGGAACAATAGCTTTACCTGTACCAATAGCAGCTCACCTCTACGTTAGCTGCACGGCTAACCAGCTAACAGCAGCTACAGTCCTCGGGAACACACAAACTCTTGACGTCTCGTGTCAGACGGAGGATGCGTTTAAGAATAAAGAGTTTCAAAGTGTTAAAAACTGTTGAAAGTTGTTGTTTCTTTTGAAACAGTTGGTCGGTGTCAGCACTGCTTTGCACAGCGTTATGTAAATATTCTGAATCAGAGATTAGAAATTATGCAAAAACCTCCACGAGTCCACGACTCTGTTGCCATGGTGAAGCGGTGTAACACTGTAACTCTGCTGCTGGACTGTGCTGCTGCTGCTTCATGAGACTGAAACACAAAGAGGATAATGTGTATGACACACACACACACACACACACACTCTGTCTGTGACATATTAATCTATATTCATACTCTGAGAGCTCAATAACCTAACCCTGGATTTAATTCAAACACACACACACACAGATAGAAAACCAGTGAGTTCAGTTTTAGCGTCTTAGTGTGAACGAAGACGAACAGAAATTAAATTAATTCAGTTTGCAGAGATGAAAAAATGCAAATGAATATTTAGTGTGTGTGTGTGAGAGAGAGTGTTTTGCCGCGAGGAAAATCAGCTCAACTTTCATTCATATTGAAATGAACCAACGAGACAGAAGAGAAGAAAGGAGGATTAGGAGGAGAGGAGGAGGAAGAGAGGAGAGGAAATGGGGAGATGGGGAAGGAAAGGAGGAGATAGGAGTCAGTGTGACATTATCTGTGGTTCCTTGTTTCACTGCCGTCAGAGAGCAGACTAATCCAGTGCGCACACACACACACACACACACACACGCTGTCAGTGCAAAGCAGAAATGATTCTCCACACCGGAAACAAAAATTTGGTGAGAGGTCGCAGCTCATTTTTAATTACTCGGAAAATAAAGAACCGAGCTGAGACACACACACACACACACACACCAGTGTTCTAGTTAAGACCACCTAAACCGAGACCAGAGTGTGTGGAGGCGGAGACGCTGAGTCGTGAACGCAGGCTGCATCTGCAGAGTTTGTTGTTGTTTCACCGTGAACGCATCGCGGCGTTCTGCACACCGTCGCCTCGACCACATGCAGCTGATTTTTGTTTTGGTCCAGACTGCTGAACGCGGAACAACAAACGCTGCTGGAACAGTCGGAGCGTGTTCAGACAGAAGTGACGGAGGCGGAGAGAGAAACCGTGACAGACCGAGACGAGAAAGTTTGCAGGAAGTGATGCAGCTGTGTCGTCTGTCTGCTGTGCTGCGACAACAAAGAAACAAACAACAACTGTGAAACGAAAAGTTTGACTGACTAGTCCAACAGCAGTCAGCCCAGCTCGGCGTCTGTCTTTCAGCCTTTTATTTCACCAAGCTCTCACCAACCACTAAAAGTCAGTCCCAGATTTACTCTTGTCCGGCGGCTTCTTGCTCGCTCACTCTCTCCTTTTCTCTTCTTAGCTTCCTCCGTCAACGTCCTCTTCGCTCTCTTCTCCTCTGCCATTATGTCCATAGAGGCTGCTGAGCCCGGTTACATTGCCCAGCTCCTGTTCTGGTGCCCGGTGCTCTGAGCTCACAGCCCAGGCAGCCCGGCTAACAAACTGAGCTAACATTGGCTAACAGCAGCTAACAAACTGAGCTAACATTAGCTAACAGCAGCTAACAAACTGAGCTAACATTAGCTAACAGCAGCTAACAAACTGAGCTAACATTGGCTAACAGCAGCTACAGTTGGCAGCAGTTCACTCTTTCTGGTAACAAACTCAGAATATTAAAGTTTAAATGTTCTATATTAATATTTCCTCCTTAACGAGCGTTTACTCTTTAATGCTCGTCGACTTCACGAACGTCGAACTGTTTTATTATTTCACTGTTTGCACTCTTTCCCGTGACCGTAGTGAAGCTGTTACCGTGGTAACCGTGGATTATACTTTATCAGAAAATGAATTACAGTTTCCTCTCTCTGTCCTCCATTCAACTCTGTGTGTGTGTGTATGTGTGTGTGAGAGAGTGTGTGTGTGTGTGTGTGTGTGTGTGTGTGAGAGAGTGTGTGTGTGTGTATGTGTGTGTGTGTGTGTGTGTGTGTGTGTGTGTTATCTAAAATGAGATTCTTCTCAGCGGACAGAAGACATTTAGAATAATAACAACCTTCACACTGATGTCTTTTCCTCCTCTCTCTCTTTCTAATTTTTCTCTTCTCCAAACCCTCTCTCACTTCCTTCCATCCTTCCTTCCTTCCTTCCTTCCTTCCTTGCTTTTCCTTCCACCTCTCTCATTTTGTTTTTCCTCCTTCTTTCTCTTCTTTCTTCACCTTCTCAACTTTCCCTGCTTCCTCTCCTTTGCCCCCCCCCTTTTTTCTTTGCTCCCTTACATCCTTACATCCATCCTTCTTCTTTCCTTTTGTCTTCCTTTTCACATTTTCCTCTTCGTCTCCTTCTTCCCTTTTCTTTCCATCCTACTTAGTATTTGATGGCTCCCTTTTTCCTTCAATATTTTTTGTATTTGACATGATAAAAACAAACATTGTCACATTTATAGAAAATCAAACTGGACTTCTCTCTGGAGTTATTTTAGAATTATTGTGACGACAGTTTTTATTTATTTGACTGCTTCTCTCTTCATCTTCTGCGATGGCGTGATGACGCCTAATTCGTCCTGAATTATTAAGACAATACAAGGAGGGACGTCTGCCCTGCTTCACTTCTATATGTCCTCCTCCTTTCCTGTGTCCTTACTTCCTCTTTAGTTACCATCCTCTTCCTTTCATATTTTTTTTTACCTGCAGAAGCAGCATCTTCTTTCTCTTCGTGGTTATAAACTCACCGTTTCGTCTGAGAGAACGACAGATTCAATTTGGTCTTTGGAGTAAGCGGGTGGACTGCCTGACTCCCTCTTCTCTCTTTTCCATTCTTAGAACACCACAGTTACTCCTCTATCTCTCTGATTCTCTCTCTCTATCATCTGTTTAGCTCATTTCTCTCTCTGTCACATCCTTTCTGAGTCCCATTAATCTCCATGCACACACACAAACATACACAGTATAAACTCACACACACAGTGTGCATCCACGGTGAGATTTCCCGTGATGCCGTGGGAAAAAACAGTGGAGTCATTCATCACTGAGGATGAAGTTTAGATGCACACACACACACGCACACACACACACACACTCAGAGCTCTGGACGTTGCTGGTTTGATTCCCGACACTCCGCTCGGTCTTCTTGCAGTTAAATGATGAAAACTCTCTGCCAGCTGCAATTTGTGGTGAAATGTTTTGGAAAAAGTGGGACACCTGACTGCTCACATTGTTTCCATGGCAACTGGCTAGCATCAGCATCGCAGATGAGGCAGTGTCAGACACTTACAAATTACTACGACCAACTCTACTACGACTGCTACCACTTTTAAACACAGTTCAACGGTTTAGGTTTTAAAAATCACAGATGAGCTCACTTCATCCATTTGTGCAGTTAAAAATCACATCAAAGTGATTGTAAATATTTAATTATTATAAATGAAGAAAAAGGTTTGAATTATCAAACATAAATGCTCCTTCAGAAATACTCCTTCTCGTCTCAGGTTTTTTGGTGTTTACTGTGGACAGCTGGCAGGCTGAGCACCGGCAGGGGACAGAAAAAACAAAGCAAAGATCAGATCAACTTCTCAGCTCAACTGATTTGTTTGTAAGTTTAATCATAAGGAGACATAGCAGGAAACTTTCTGTTGATAGTTTGAGGCTCGTGTGCAGCAGATTAAGCTACGTTCAGACTGCACGAAAAAATGGCTCGAATCTGATTTTATTTAGCTAAAATGTGTTTTTTTCTGTGAAGCCATTCACGTAACGATCCCTCACTCCTGGCTCCAACTCCCCATCCACACTCACCCCTGTACATAGGCAGCATTCAGTGATCCACAAAACAATAAAATTAAAAAAAGTGTGTCTCTCTTTCTCCTCGTCGTTGTTATCATCTGCTCATGAATTCTCTGGTTTCTATTACACATCAGTTTATAAATGAAATGCTGACCTCAGCGGCCTCAATGTTCACCTCCACACGACAATGTGCTACATGTGGCGTGTTATTGTTCTCTAGCGTACGAAGGTTCACGCTGGAATCTGAGCAATAAATCGTAATTGAGCACTAAGGCTGCAGTGTGAATGTCGGATTGAAACAGACATCGTTACACACAAGGTTAACCACTTTAATATCGTCCAATCAGAAAACACAGGAAACCACAGCGGTGCAAACAGGAAGTAGGAATAAACTCTGCTCTGCAACTTCCTGTTTCCGTCACATTTTGGTCCCGTCGTTGTCGTCATCGTCACCAGCATCATCATTATGATCATCATCATCATAAACAACAGTTTTTTTTCATCTACTTCAACATCTTTAAACTCCACATTTTAAACTTTAAATATTATATTTGTATGATTTACAGTGTTTATCGTACATGGGGCAGATTTGTTGTGTGCTTTATGTCTGTAAACCAAATTTCCCTGACAGGACAATACAGGTTCAAAATGCACAGAGTCATTATAATTATAATAATACCAATTAGCTTTTTCACATCAACAGTTACCGCCATCATTAAATCAGTCCTGATCATCATCATAATAATTTGAATTATCATAATTTTAATCATCGTGACTGGCACAGCAGTCATCGTCACCACCAGTGCTGCTGTCATCTTCATCTCACACACACACACACACACACTCACTGGACACACAGTGTATAGAAGCAGGCACACCCATAAATTCATATATGGCTCCATTATTAACATCAAAACCGGATCTAACAGAAGAGGAATAACTTCAAAATGTTCAACTGGACACACTTTCCAAAAGTTCATCATGATTCATTTCAGGTCCTTTTCCAAAATTTCTTCAAAAGTTTCCAGGTCGGCACCCCCAAAAAATTCATACAGGAGTATTTCATTGTTTTCCAAGACTCCACAGTTCAGTCTAACATCGATATACTTTACATTTAAAACCCCGTCACCCTGTACGACTCTGATGCCGTAACTTCCGTAGTGCCACAGGGCCCGTTACACTGTACAGTCCATGCAGCCATCGTTGACCTGTAGACGCCATCATCAAATCTGTCAAACTGTGGAGTTAACAATATTTTTAAATATATCACACTGCAGAGGCCGAGCTGCAATTTCCATCTCTCCACAACCTCCGTCACACTGTAGGATCCTTCAACAACAAGGTCGTCCATCGGAGAATTCGTCACTCGGTAGAATCCAACACGCGACGCTGTGAAATCCATCACGCCACAGAATCCATCATGCTGCAGAATCTGTCGTGCTGTAAATTCCTCCATTATGTCCAATCTGGTCACTGATGATAAAACCTTAATCTGTCTCGTGTGAGCAGTCTCATGTAGAAAGCCAAGTCGTCTGCATATAACGACACTCGCATTGTCTCATTTGTCTTGTCAGCCTCAGTTTTACCTCCCTCCGCTCATTTATTCAGAAAATCTGGGGACAGAACAAAGGATGGACTAAATGCTAATCACTGATTGGCTAAAAATAAAATCTTTCTGTCCAGCAGCTGAAGCTGATGTGCTTCATCCAGCAACGTTCTGGTTTTGTGCTTTGTGAAACCACAGAGATCTGTTGAGTTTTCATTGGTCATCTCCAAGGTCAGGTGTCAGGGTTGTCATAGTAAGTTTTATAGTCCTGTGGGGCCGGCTGCACAAAACACCAAAGTTTTCTCCTTAAGTATGACTTAGCTGAAGGACTTCAACAGTCCGCCTTAGTTAAGGAAAATCTTTAAGGCATTTACAGCATTTAAAGAGTTTACAGCAGTGCAATTCCACAGTTTTACTCTTTGTTTGAACTCACAAAGTTGGCTCATAGATAATTCAAATAAAATGTCAAAAAAGAAGAAAAGTAGAGAACCAAACTGATCAGAGGAGAAAAACATTAGACGGCTAGAGGAACTCAATAAAAGTAAATTTGATCTGCAAATAACAGCAAACTAAAAAAAAAAAAAAAAAAATGTGGGAGGAAATTAATTCAAGAAGTCTGATGAAGAGATCCAAAAACAAAATACCACGACCTGTCTGTTCTGGCCACGAAAAGAGTAATCAGGAAGGAAACCAACAAAACAACTTAAGAACAACTTCACTGTTTAACACTGTTACGATGGAGTCGGACGTACCTTCAGTTTTTTATTTACTTTGGTTGCAAAGATCTTTTGTGCAACACTTTAAGGTTTCTTTAAGATAAGGAGAAAGAAAACCTCAGGGCCAGGAATGTCTTAACTCAAAGTGTTTTGTGCAACCGGCTCTGAGGAGTTACTGTCAGGTTTTATGAGGAGCAAGTTCATTGGCTGACAGATTTCAGGTGAGTTTTAACGAGCTGTGTCCCTAACTTTGTTTACTGCTGAATGTGAAATATGTACTTTGTGTCCCACAGTTAGATAGAACTGATGTCATTTAATACCAAACGTGTTAAATGTGTGTTATGAATTTTTGATCTTTATTTACGATAAAATCAGACACTGAAAAGGAAAAAGAAGTGATGTCTGATGTTTGAAACTGAGGAACAACGTGTGACCTCTGTGACCTATAATTTCTAGAATATTCTCTCCAGTTCAGCTCGTGTCTCGTCACGATTTGGTTGATTTTCAGGTCTGGAACCGTTTAGTTTAAATTGTTCTGGTCCGTTTCTTCTGACTGCGATACATTTTGTACTTTTTATTTCCAGTAATCTTTTGATTTTCCCAGTTCACGTCAGGTAAAAAACATTTATTGATGGCACAGAAGACAGAGTTATGTACTTCTCGGCTGTTATTAATGAGTCGGTTTCTCGATCAAACTTGGAGATAATAATAACGATGACAGATTCAGTTTCCGTCACACCTCGGCTGCGTCCCAACAGAAACACTTCATTTGTTTTTTCACTTTCAGGCCGTCTGAAATATTTTCCAGCTCTGCTGGTTCAAACTCAAAAACAGACCACAACATCACTGCGTCTCAGTTGTTCTTCCACGTGTGGTGTTCTCTGTGGTTTAGAGCAACATGTTGAAGTTATTACAAGCTTTTTCATATTCAAAACACTGAAGCGAGGCTCCAGTGAAGCCTGCTGCTGTTCTCTCAAACTGCTGTTTTTGATCTGAAAATTAAAAAAAAACAAAACAAAAGCTGCTTTTTAAACTCGAGCTGAAGCGCCGTGAACGTTGTGGAGAGTTAATGAGTTTGAACGAGTCCTCTGAGCGCTGTGATCGGAGGACACACGGTACATGTAGTGTTAATTACAGCTCACGCTGGATGATTGACTGCTGGGAAATCTGCCTTTTACTGTCAGTCGGTTTGATGCAGCAAACACACGAGGGTCTGATTTTAAGTGTTCGGGGTCTCTGGTTTGCAGCCGGCCAATCAAAATGCAGAAGATTACAGATATCATCATCATGATTACATCCTTTACGAGTGATACATTTTGGTCTGGGTGTTTGTTTTGGCTGATTTCAGGTCATATTTAAAGGTCCAGTGTGTCAGATTTAGGAGAATCTATTGGCACAAACTGAATATAATGATAATTTTCATCAGTGTATAATAACCTGAACATAAGAATCGTGTTTTTGTTGCCTTAACATGAGCCCTCTATATCTACAGTGAGAGCGGGTCCTCTTCTACGGAGTCCGCCATGTTGAACCGCCATTTTTTCTACAGTAGCCCAGAGCAGACAAACAAGACACTGATCTAGATATGGCCTCATTTTGAGTTTTTACTACATGCTTGGAAGGAGAGGGTGACGCGTGGGAGAGTATTCATTCGGCTGCAATCTGCAACTTCACCGCTAGGTGTCACTAAATCCCACACACCGGACCTTTAAGCTTCGATCGAACGTTCTCGGACACGAGAAACCGTCAGGAAGACGAAGCAGGACACGGTGACGCTGATCACCTGACATCGATGTTAATGTAAGGTCGCATCACGACACGTATCGTACTTCTAGCTTTCAGTATTTCACGTATGTCAGGAAGGTTACGAGGCTTTGTTTACGTATTGAAAACGCATTAAGTTGCTTATTTTGTAACGTCCTGAAAACATATTTTTGGTTTTTAATTCAATAAGCAACCGCACCGACAGTCATCTACAGCTGTGACGCCTCATTCTGTCAATTTCAAACATTTTCTGATCATAATTGAATTGTTTTCAAGGCTAGCTGCTAGCAGCTTCAATCACCTAAATTTTTACTTTTTCCAGTTTAACCACATCAGCCACACAAATAGTCCATCTGAAATTAAAAAGTTTGAAAATAAACGTCTTTAAAAAAGCAAAAACCAGAAGACAAACCAGCAGAATAACCAGTCAAGTCAGTCTTTCATTCTCTCTGACTGCATCTGTAAGCCAGCAGTGTGTTAGCGTTAGCTCAGCAGCCAGTCTGCAGTCGCTTCATTCACTCTGGCTAGCTGGTGCGAGCGTTAGCCGAGGGCGGAGCTCGGAGGTTTGCTCAGCCACTGGTAGAACTGCCGCCGGTGGAGGCGGTGCCAGCGCACGTTGCCCTCGACGATCTCCAGCGCCCGCGGCAATGCGGGGACCGCCCCCACGCCGCTGGACTGGATGAACTCCTTCAACTGAAGAAAAGAAAGGACGGGAAAAAAGAGAGAGAAAGAGACGGAGATGGTCAGATAATATTTTAAACCACGAGACAGAAATCTTAAAAGTTAAAGTTGTAAATTATTATCTCATCTAGTAACTGCAGAACTTCACCCTGTACAATTAGAAATGGCACCACAGCAATCATTTCTACACAGCCACAAGTTAGTCAGTCGGTTCAGCGCATAGCAGCTATTGATTAAAGCCATGCAAACTTCAGGTTCATAAAAAAAGTTGTTCAAACTGTTCCTTTGTTTTTGATCAAAGGGTCACAGGTCAGGTGATGGAACCATCAGTTCTCTAAAGAACCTTTGGCAGCAAAAAATGGTTCTTAAGGTTAAAAAGGTTCTCCAGAGAACTTATCAAGAACCAGTTTTTCTTGTGTACGTCTGATTCACACTCCAGCAGCTGATGGTTCATGGGTATTGTCGCCAAAATGACAGGCAGATCATGATTTCTGATTGATTGATTCATGATTTGAAGAGTTTTGAGAGTGTTAGCCTCCCCTCAGACGAAGCTTAGACCCCTCCGTAGTTTACTTGTCTATTTTTGCTAATTTCCTAGACACCTATGGGATCATGATTACGTGATTTGATCCCATAAACTCTCAACAATCAAACTAAGACAGCATATTTCTATAAATACATAAAAAAAGAGATAAACAGTAAAAATCCCCAAAACGACGGCATCTATGAATCAAAACACACATTTATACGATTCTTTGTGAGCTCCTTTTGATAACTAATATAATGTTTTTTCACTTCACTTCACTGAACTTCTCCTGAAACAGCTTGAAGCTCCTCTGTGGAGGCCCGACTCCCGTTTTGAAAACCTTTAAAGGTTTTAAAGAAAAGATTTAAAAACACTTCCGGAGCCGCTCGCACTTCACGACTCCAGCAGCAGCAGAAGAAGTGTCGGACATATAATGTGTTATTCTAGCCCAGATCGTCGGGCAGTCGGCAGGTCAAAGAGGTTTCTTGATGTTTCAGTAAAGAGAAGACTTTCCTCTTTCAACCACGGTTAAACGGCGACGTTCCATAAAGAAAATGTGAATTATTAAAGTTAAAGGGTCGTTTAAAAGGTTCATAATTAGAGGCAGAACTTTGAGCATGAAAGTCGGAGGCGTCAAAGTGAAACTTTGTCTTGTGAGAGGTGAGAGATGTGAGAGAAACTTTGCTAAATGAAGAGAATTAAATCTATATTTGAAGTTGAGGACTGAACTTATTGTTCACTGGAGCGCAGGAGAGAGTCCGTCCGTCCGTTAACTCCTCGTCGGCCCTCCTGTACTCCTCTATCTACTCCCTCTTTCTGTTTTTTTACCTCTCCTTCCTCCTGTGACTCACCACTTTCAAAATTTGCTCAGTGGGCGACTTTTCTCTAAAAAAAAAAATAAATAAATAAAACCATAAATAAATAAAAGCGCACCATTCTTTTCTTTTGAGGCAGGTTTTTGTATTCAAGGGTCTCATTTAATTCCTGGTGTTTCTGTTCAGAGGCTTCACAGACACTAAAGCCCACGCTGAGGCTGCTTTTTGTTACCGAGTATTCATCACAAAAAACACAAAAAAAAGAGAGAAAAGAAATGAAGAGATTTTTTATTCAGAAACGCCCACAAGCCTTTCTGTCTGTAGAAAATGAGAGGTTGGGAACATTACAGAGCCGCATTCAAAATAAACTTTTCATTTCTACTTTCTGTTCTTTTGAGTTTCATGAAAAATACTTTATTATATAAAGAATAAATACAAAAGTAGTCTGAACGACAGAGGAACAATTAACATGATCGCTGCTTTATCCTCTCTGAACGATCAACAACAGATTTTGGATCTTAGCTCTCATCCGAAGGACTCGAGGTCCTGTACACTGCAAAAAACAGGCAAAAGTGGAATTTTACCGAAATAAATACAGTGTAACTTCTTCTAATATTACGGTAAAAGGATATTAGTACTGTTAATTTCATGTTTAAGGTTGGTGTTTCATTCCATATTGTAAAATGTCTGTAGAGTTTAACCAAAACACTGTAAATATTACAGTGTTTTGCTGTATAACTAAGTCTCTGATATAAAATAGTGTTTTATTCTGTATAAATTCCCTTAAATACCGTGTAAATAAAGGTTTTAAATACAGTCATACTTCACGGCATTTTACGGTCTTTTACCGTAAAATCTACAGAAATGTTTTACAGTGCAGCTGACTCTCTCGGCTCTCATATAGCTGCACTGATCCCGCTTTGTGGTCTGCGGTGGTGGAGAGGACATTTCAGAGCGTCCTCTCACTGTGATCAGTCTCACCTGTGCAACAAGCATGCTGTTTAATCAGCACCTTGATACGGCACACCTGTCACCTGTCATCCTGGTAGAGAACTGCTCACTGAAATCTGGGAGAAATAAACGTTTTGTGTGCAGAGAAAAGATTTTTTTTACTCTGACTCGTGAGAAATGAGAGTGAAACTAAAAGTGACACAGGTGTTTTTTCTTTCTGTAAAAGTCGCTGCAGGACCTCCGTAATGTTTGTGTGTTTACCTCATTGAGTTCTTTGTCGGTGTTCAGGAACTCCGTGACTCCACCGATGAGCTTCGAATTCATGAACAACGCTTCGCCATATCTGAGCAGAGACAGTGAGACACAGTTAGCTGACAGGTCAGACGTGCGTCCACGTGGACGGACAGACGGACTCTCGGTCGCTCACCGTGCGTTGAGGACGTCCCACTTTTCTCTGAAGTACTTCCAGGCGAGGTTTCGACCCTGAGGGTTCCGGCCCACGTGGATGATGACGTCGATCACATCCTGTTCCGGGACCAGGTCGGAGGTCAGAGACAGGTTCAGTAACCTGGGAGACGGAGAGAGACAGCCAAGCTCGGTCACCATGGTGACGGTTATTACGGCGGCTAAATTTATCCAAACACGGAGGAAACGGTCAACTACAAATGTAAAATTAGACGTTAGCAGCCCTCAGGATGATAATTAGTAGCTGCTGGTTGACTTTCAGTGATCAAAACTGTTAATTAGAGTTAAGCTTTTTCAGACGAAACTAAACAGGCCGCCTGGTGAAATATTTTTTCTTTTTTGATACTTTATTATAAATTTTAAACTGCCAAACACAAACAGGCAGAAAAGGTCAAGTTAGTTTGATGGAAAATGACGTTTAAGCTCTCTTTGTTTTGTTGTCAGGAGTCCTGCTGGAGGGCTACAGTAATCTGATTACTCCTGACTTGTCAGAAGTTAAAAAATGTAGAGAAACATTACATTGTTCGCAGAATCCCGATAATTCGGACGTGTAAATACGTTAATCCTTAAATAAACTGTTTGTAATATCAGAATCAAGTTTAATGCCGAGTAGGTTTGCACTTAAAGGAATCTGACTTGGTGCAGCTGGCGCAGAATAAACATTAAGTAAAAAATATAAAAAATTTAGGAAGATAAAAAAAACAAAGTATTAAAATATAAACAATATAAATATATACACAATATCTTCTAAAACAAAGGAGCTGTAGTAAGCTGATGTAAATAAATATGTAACTGACGTTCAGTTTAACTTCTTTGACTTTGTTTTCATTTCTCTTTATATTTCTGTTCCCTTTACTGTGTGTGTGTGTGTGTGTGTGTTTTCATTAACGCCCCAAATCAATTTTCTCTCTCTTTTTCCCACAATCCCTCTGTGCTGAAACCATTTCCTGTGTGACCAATCAGTGTGTATCTGTGCTGTGGTTTTTGATTTTTTTGTGTGGGCCGTAGAGAGAGTGTGTGTGTGTGTGTGTGTGTGTGTGTGTGTGCGTGTGTGTGTGTGTGTGTGCAGGGATAGCTTCTATCTGAACATGCAGTACTACCTCTCTGATTGCAGAGCAGTTTACTGTGGCTGGAAAATCAATACCTCACACACACACACACACACACACACACACACACACACACACACACCGATCTGTCTCACTGTACAGTTTTGAATGTGTGTGAGATCCATCCTCGGTTTTATTCTCAACGAGAGATAGCAGCAGTTAGCTCCTGATAAAATACTCTGCTGTGAACACACACACACACACTCACACACACACACACACACACACACACACACACACACAGATAAGGCCAGATTTATGTACAGTACATGTACGGCCTCGGGCAAATATTCGCTTCACCTTTCATTTAACTTGTCGTCTGTTTCTCTTTCTGCGTGCTGTGAAAGTCAACTTAAAGGTCCAGTGTGTCGGATTCAGAGGGCTCGATTTACATAATATAATATTCATAACTCTGTTTTAATTAACATTTAATCACCTGAACATAAGAATCTTTGTTACTTTAGCATGAGGCTTTATATCTACAGACGCTGCAGGTCATCGTCCACGGAGACCGCCACGTTAAACCACCGTGTTTCTACCTCTAGACCAGGAGCAACTTCTGTTGGCCAGTCTGCAGGGACGTCACAGAGACTACGTCCAGGTTTTAGACAGTCTGCGGGGACGTCACGGAGACTACGTCCAGGTTTTAGACAGTCTGCGGGGACGTCACGGAGACTACGTCCAGGTTTTAGACAGTCTGCGGGGACGTCACGGAGACTACGTCCAGGTTTGAGACAGTCTGCGAGGATGTCACGGAGACTACGTCCAGGTTTCAGACAGTCTGCGAGGACGTCACAGAGACTACGTCCAGGTTTTAGACAGTCTGTGGGGACGTCACGGAGACTACGTCCAGGTTTTAGACAGTGTGTTTGGGACGTCACGGAGACTACGTCCAGGTTTTAGACAGTCTGCGGGGACGTCACGGAGACTACGTCCAGGTTTGAGACAGTCTGCGAGGATGTCACGGAGACTACGTCCAGGTTTTAGACAGTCTGCGGGGACGTCACGGAGACTACGTCCAGGTTTTAGACAGTCTGTGGGGACGTCATAGAGACTACGTCCAGGTTTTAGACAGTCTGCGGGGATGTCATAGAGACTACGTCCAGGTTTTAGACAGTCTGCGGGGACGTCACGGAGACTACGTCCTCATAGATGCCACTGACTCCTACACACTGGTCCTTTAAGCAGAGAATACGACTCATCATGAACTTGCTTTTAAAGCTGCACTCATCCATATTTCCACATTAACAACGGGATGAAATATGAACGTGGTCGCTCGTTCTTTGGCAAACCTACAGACAACTCTCACCAAACTCTGCAGCTCCTCTCAGCTCTACAGAGTGTTTTAGTGCCGATCAACGTATTGTTTCAATGCAACTTTACTGTTTTGGTTCAGTCTCACAGCTCTCATTAATCTCCAGCAGCAGCAGCAGCAGGCAGCTGTTTACAGCAAATAAGCTCCGATAAAGCCGCCGTACACTTACCTGCCCTGCACTAAACAGCAGACAGACACAGTTAGGGGCGAGCCGGTGAACATTGTGGAGCGTTTAGCAGCTAAAGAGACAGATATTTACCTCAGGACATGGTGGAGACCAAAAACAGAGCGAAAAGAGAGAGCTACATTCATCACACACGACTCCGAATGAACGATGATGCTGCTTCGTGTCTGCTGGATGTGTAAACAGGAAGCAGTTTCCCCACAGCAACTTCCTGAAGTGATGATGTGTCAGTGTGTGATCTGCAGCTCGCTCTGCTGCCACTACGCTGTCAGATGGATAAATTACAGCTGCTTTCTTTTTGTCGTTGTGCGTGAATGAACGATGCAATTAAAGGCATGAACACTGGTAAACTCTGAGCAGACAATAATGGAGAAACTTTCTGAAGACAAACAAACACTAAATTCAGATTCTTGTAATTTACTAACTTAAAACTTAAGTTACTCTTTAAACCTGCTAGAACTGAGTTTTTTTGGCCACTTGGGGGCAGCAGAAACAAGATATCAACACCACTTTGACATATTATCACAGGTCACATTATACAGAAACACAACATCAGTTTCTATGCAGACGACACCCAGCTTTATCTAAGCTGTGATCCATCTGATCACTTCCAGGTTGCAGGCAATTTTCTGCAGCCTGATGCCAACAAAACAGAGATTTTCTGAAAAATAAATCAAGTCTCAAACAGCCTTGGTTCTTTTTTTCAATAATCCAGCATTGCAGAAACCTTGGCATCATTTTTGATCATAACCTCAGCTTAGATAAACGCATAAACTTGATGGTTCAGTCCTGTTTTTCTCACTTGGCAAATATTTTAAAAATTTCTGTCTGCAAAAAAATCTGGAAATTGTGAGTTGTGGATTCATAACTAGCCAACTGGA
Organism: Sciaenops ocellatus; assembly: GCA_033000465.1. Classification (NCBI taxonomy): domain Eukaryota; kingdom Metazoa; phylum Chordata; class Actinopteri; family Sciaenidae; genus Sciaenops; species Sciaenops ocellatus. The sequence goes on from CP136889.1 coordinate 20,216,381, forward strand.
CGACTATAAGGCACTGCTCTCAATCCTTCTCTTGTCTCCGGCTCATCCAGAACTCGGCTGCAACATGAAACATGATCACATCACACCTGTTCTGGCTCAGAGTGGATTTTAAGATCTTACTGATTAATTTTAAAGCCCTGAGAGGCCTTACACCGAGTTATTTAGCGAATGAGCGCTTGTTTCCATCCAGCAAACATTAAATCAGGAGTTGTTTCACGAGATAAGCAGTAGGTGGCGCCAATTCTCCAGTCAGAAAACCAGAAGAAGACGGCGCAGCAAGACGGCGTCATTAAAAAGGCGCCAGTGGAAGCTCGAGGTGTGTGTGTATCTGTGTGGAGCCATCATGGAGGCATTACAGGGCCCTGAACAGCAGCGTTTTTCGTACCTGTGGAGGAGGAAGATGTTGTCGGAGCAGGTCAGAGCCTCGAGCAGGATCTTCTTCTCCGAAACGGCGCTGGACGAGTGAAACTTCATCCAGATGAACTCCCACACGTCCTCGTCCATCAGACTGACCCCGGTGCAGTAAACTATGTCCCTGATGTTGGGAGGAATCCTGCAAAGACACGACATGAACGCATCAGACGGATCAGGAAAGATAACAAAACTAAAAAACCACGTCTGCAGGATTAAAGAGAGGATTCACTCGTCCTGTGGACAGAGAGACAAAGACACTTCGTCACCAGCTGGGACTCCAAAAAGTCCCAATAACTCTAACTGGGCTGTTCACCTCTGAGTAAACTGTGCTGGAAAACTTTTGGAGTTTATTATTACAGCAGAACAACTTCAGTCTCAGCTGTTGTTGATATTCAAGTCAAACTCGTTATGAATCATCTGGTCACGACCGGACTCGACGTTTGTTTCTTCCAGACGAGGAGGAAGTGTTCAGACGTAAAAGTAGAAATAGAACACTGTAAAATTTGTGTTCGTATTGAAGTTAGAGAAGTTACTTTGTGGCACATCAGTAAGGAAAATATGAAACAAGTCTCAGAGACACTTCAGGCTGTGGAGGTTTGACCGGTCTGAGCGTTTGATTGGCTGCAGTGTGATGTCGAGCGGCGTTTTGACAAAAGTTTGATCCGGCTTCAGTTCAACTTCTTCAGTTTGCACGGGGTGTTTTATTTTGAAAATCCAGTGGATTCTCTGTGCTGTTTCTGTGTCTGGCTTCCTGTCAGCTCGAGGTGCTCTGTGTTAAACTGACTCGTGCTGCTTGCGGCGTCCGTCAAAAATAAAAAACAGCAAAGCGGAGCCGAGCAGGAGGCCCGCTTCTGGGACGCTTCTGAACCGGGCCGCGGTGGAGCCGGTGGAGCCGGTGGAGGTTTGAAACATTGACTAGAACGGCCGCGTGTCACCGCAGCGACCGGTGGAAAACAGCTTCAATGCACCGTCACAGTAACCAGGCGTCATTCAGCTCCACCTGTTTGACCTTTTCAGCCGGCGGAGGCAGCACTGACAACATGGAGACGACCGGAGCCTCCACACTGAAACATGCGGGGGACGTCACGGAGACTACAGCCGTGTTTTATACCACACACACACACACACACACACACACACACAGTGCCCCAGCTGGTTACTGGCCTGAATCATCAGTAAAGCAAAAAGGTGAACATTCCCTCCACACTATAATGTGTGTGTATGAGTGTGTGTGTGTGTGAGTGTGTGTGTGTGTGTGAGTGTGTGTGTGTGTGTGTGTGTGTGTACTTGACCTAAATTGTCAGTAAACCAAAACTAAACTTTCATCACAATACAGTGAGCTCAGCTGGCAGCAGAAATTATATACTGAACGCCACGTGTGTGTGTGTGTGTGTGTGTGTGCAGAGTGAGTGATGCAGGGACAATTACATCATTCACCGACCTGGGAAATCATTTTAGAGATGCTCCACTTAAGAGCAAGCTTCAGCACACACACACACACACACACACACACGCACACACACGCACACACGCACACACACGCACACACACACACACACGCACACACACGCACACACACGCACACGCACACACACGCACACGCACACACACACACACACACTGGCTAACTTCCACATTACTGCTGACTGCGGCGTTAAAAGTCCTCCTCAGACGACATCTGCCAAACGCTGTGAACTCGACTGAGTGTGTGTTTAAGCAGATAACATGACGTGTGTGTGTGTGTGTGTGTGTGTGTGTGCAGGTTCTTTATCATGTAAAACTTCAAGTACAAGTCGATACTACAGTACTGCTACTGTTACTATTTCATGAGCGCCGCTGTTACTCCTAATAAAAATAAGTGTAATAACGTCGAGGCTTCCTCTGCAGGATGTAAAATGGAGTCTGTGGAAACCTCCAGATGGCTCTGATCCCATTAACTAACACACCGAGAGTGTGTGTGTGTGTGTGTGTGTGTGTGTGTGTGTTTAAATAGTCTGTAGAGGATGTTTTATGTCCTGAAGCTCTGTCTTTCTCCTGAAATATCTCTCCCTCCTACCCAATTCTTCCTCCGCATCAAACTCCCATCCTGACAGTAAACATGTCTCCACCATCTGCGCCTGTCTGCCTGCCTGTCTGTCTGCCTGCCTGTCAGACAGCCTGTCTGTCTGACAGGCAGGCAGACAGACAGGCATGCAGGCAGTCTGTCTGTCTGCAGTCTAAATGTCACTCTACGTTTTCTTCGCCGGAGCCGATAAAACATTTAAAGCCGCCCGACGGAGCGACGCCGGGCTCGGTCAGGTAAAGCCCGACTAAAGAGGACGGGCTGCTTTCGTTCCACGCCGACTTCAAACCGTCGCTGTCCTCGGAAAACAGCCGTTCTGTCGGCAGCACAGCCGGACAAACTCACCTAACGGACAGAAATCGAGCTCTGCATGCTCAGAGAGAAACTGTAGGGATGTGATCGATCGTCATAGATACACGTCACGTGTTTACAACAAATTTCAGGTTTGAGCGATCTGATTGGCTGCTGCTTTAACGTCCTCATGAAGTCAGACTTGTGTTTAACTGTCCTCTGTCCTCCAGTGTCTGTCCAACACTGACACAAAGTGTCTTCTCTCTTCTGTAACGCCGCCGGAGCGGAGTGCTTCCTGTTTGATCCGGTCTGTGAGCGACTGTGAGGGCTCGTTTGACCATCACAGACGTGGTCGAGCGACATGAAGAGTGAGTGAGGACGTTCAGCACGAATAAACAAGCCCACACCCAACACGCCGCCGCGACTCCCCGTGGTTAATCACCTCAGCGCCTGGTTTGATCCTGCATCAGTCCAGCATTGTGCTTCCTACGCTGCATTTTCCTGAATCAATTTGTGCTTAGTCAAAGCAACACGCAGCAAACCTGAGAGCCAGGTGATATTCCATCAACACAAAGCACGGAGAGTAACAAGAACGGGGGTTAATGGGGGGCCCAGCGGTTCATTGTTGCCCCAGGACCCCCTACCAGGTTAATCCATCAATGCTGCAGCCGCACTGAGATCATTTTTTCACCCATTTAGACGGTTCATTTACAATAAAACCCCAGTGGGACATGATTAGTATTCCAGGGGGGATGTAGGCGCTAAAATATTAGCTGTGCTCTGCAGTTATTACACTCATTGTTCTGGATAGGATTTTAGCCAGAGAGTCACATTACAGCAGGTGGTTCAAAAAAAAAAAAAGCCAGCAGGTGTGACACAGGTCGTCTGTTTGACACACTCTGGAGGCGTCGCTGTAAAAGCACCAAATGAACGCACAGAGCGCCAAAGTTCTTTCTTTGAGTCCAGCTCGCTCCTGACGAGACTTCAATTACTGCTGCAGGTTTCTGTAATTAACACTCCGGCACAGGTGTAAAAAAACAAGACATACATGTGCTCTCCAGCTGGGATTAAAATCACTGACTGGAGGCATGAAATATACATAAAAAGCAGAGATTAATGTGGACTTCTGCAGCGCTGAAAGTGGAGCGTTTCCAGATCTGTTCTCCGTTTTTAAAAAAAGGCCACACTCGTGTTGCAGTGAGGAGAGGACGCAGCCATATGGTTGTCATGTGAAGCGCTGAAAAACACAGTCGGTGCACAGAAAATAAAGCTCGTGCCTCTCTAAATATTTAGCTGTGGATGCTGAACCTTCAGGAAATGACATCGAAACATGTACGGGAGGAGGACGCGCTCTGCTGCTGCTCCATTGATAAAAAAACTGCTGGATTGAGTCTGAAACAGTGTTTAATTTAGTGTTTTTTAATTTGGGCATGCCTCTTATCATCAGCTCCCTGCTGTCCATTACAGAACACCAGCATCTGTTTCTATTTAATTTGCTGTTTGAAATCTAATTTTGCAGATCTCGTTAAGGACCCGGAGGGGAACGAACGAGCCAGGAGCGCATGAAAGAGGAAAAAGTTCAGAGGCAGGAAGGAAAATAAAATGTTACGCTGAAAAACAAACAGATCACGTGTGTTGTGTCCACAAAAAACTCTCATGTTTACTCATGTTTGAGTTTTGAGATATTGATGTGAACGTTCGGCCCAGAAAGAAACTTTCATTTTCAGCTCACATCCGCACAGATGGGGAGAAACACGGAGTTCATTATTTCTTGGAGTTCAGGTGCTAGCGCTGCAGGAGTCGAACATTTTCTAGACTCTTATTTATTTCTCATTAAAGGTCCAGTGTGTGAAGTTTAGGGGCATCTATTGGCAGAATAAATCTCCCTAAATATGTGTTTATCAGCGTATAATCACCTGAACAGCTGTGTTGGGGCGTATTCAGTTCACTACTAGATGCCAATAAATCCTGCACACTGGACCTTTGAAGTCAGTTTTAAGACATGGAGTAAATCTGGTTTCCAGCCTGCAGTGTCTCTTCAAATTCAGGTTTTAAACACCTTTTTTTGAATTGCACGATGTACTGATGGGAAGTTCAGCTCTTTTCAAAGAGCCGTCTCTTTTGACTCGGCTCCCTTACAACAGCCAGCTCTCAAATGGCTCTTCTCCCTTCTATATTAGCCTAATTTAGCAAGTATGAATGGTTTGTGTGCTAGTAAGCAATTTTTCATTCGGTGTTTTCATAAAATGTTTATTTTTATGCATTTTTTTTCATCTGTGCAGGTTTGTTTCTGACCCTGCTCTGACGCATATTTTCATTTTTTATAAATCCTGCACACTTGCGGTCTCCGGTATCACTGAAATGCAGCCAGATGCTGCTTCTCTGTCTGCCCCCCTTCCTTCTTTCAACGGTATGATCGTAGTTTGTCCTTGCATGTGATTGGCCCCCCCTCCCCCATCATGGCGTGCCCATCATCAAAATAAAGTCCCGGTTCTCTCCTCGACGGGAGTCAGCTCTCGGCGTTCGCTACAAAGAATCGGCTGTTTGAGCCGGCTCGTTGGCGAACGACACATCACTGGCACGATGCTTTAACCGAGTAAAACATTCAAACCTGAAGGTGTCTTTAGACATAAAGTAACACGCGTTTTCATCTTACATCATCAGTCAGATCCACCTGTAGCTCCAGCAGTGGCTCACAGGTTGAATGAACAGCTGAACGACGACTGCTTCACTGAAAACAAGAGCTCATATGTGACACTGTAACCTGCTGAAGTAGGCTCATTACATCAAACACATCTGCTGTGGAGTGTGAATGTCTGTCCCTGTTTCTTGGTGATGTGTCACTTTCAAATCATCTTCTTCTGGGCGGAGGTGACGGATGGAACGATTATTAGAGAGACTGATTGATCAACAGCACTATCCGTACAGCCGATACTTGACGTCGGGCTTTCCTTTCATTTGTCACACATCTGTATAGGTGTGTGTGTGTGTGTGTGTGTGTGTGTGTTCGTACCTGTTCTTGTTGCTGGAGATCCAGTCAGAGATGTAGGCGACGGCCTGACGGTGGCACTGTTTGTTCCCAAAGCTACAAGCTAACATGATCAGCTCCCGCTGTAACTCCCTGAAGTGAGACGGAGGAGAGGGAAACATTAAATTTACACGTGTATAATATGTATAAATCATTTTGTCTGTCATCAAACACTTAAAGGAACACGCTGACACTAAATTCTTCTCATAAGTCATCTTCATACATAGCCAGCGACAGTCTGTAGAGTCAGGAGACGCTGGTGTTATGAGAGGGGGCGGGGAGTCGAGGGTAGTTGGTGACATCACCTGCCTCCAGCTCAGCCAATGGCGGAATTCAACCGCAATACCCCGCTTTCAACCAGCAGAGGGAGGTAGCATTGCACATTTATAGCACTTTAATGATAATATGTAGTTTGAGGCAGTGATGTGACTGACTTAAAGTTTATTTAATAATCACCAAACCTCCAATTTACATTCCCATCATTCACTGCTGCACATACGTGAAACACATTACACACTGTAAAAAATAAACTGTTGTTTTTTTACGGTAAAAAACTGTCAGCTATGGTTGTCGGAATTTTACCGTAATAAATACGGCATAACCTTTTCTAATATTACGGTGAAAGGATATTGGTAATGTGGATTTCAAGTTTAAGGTTGGTAGGTTTTATTCCCTATTTTAAAATGTCTCTGGATTTTTACGGTGAAAAACTGTCAAACCGAGACCGTAAGATCAGACGTAAAAAATATGCCGTTAAACATTACGGTGTTTTACTGTATCTAATAAGAAATACTGCTTCATTTTGTAGAAAAGAAAGGTGTGTAAATAAAGGTTTATTAAATAAAGGAAAACACAGTCATACTTCATGGCATAATTTACGGTATTTTACCGTTATGGTACATTATAATTATGGCATTTTTTACAGTGCACAATCTACGCACGCACTTGCCACTACAATGGTGATTTAAAATAGAGTTATTAATGTGATAATAGGAGTGTGTATTAGTGTGTGTGTTGCATACTCAGTCTGGTAGGACGCCTGCAGGACGTTGCCCTCGTTGCCGGGGCTGTTTGTCGGCCAGCCCATCTGATGGTACCGTGATGCAACCTGCTTCAACACATAGTCCTGGTAACACACACACACACACACACACACACACGGTTAAGTGTCAATTAATACACAGCCAGCTGTCAGTGAAGAAACAGCTCACTGTGCTAACACGGAGCTGACTGTCTGATTGATCGACTGAAGGACTGATTGAGATAGTAATTGACTGATCGGGTGTTTACACTGAACAGGCTGTATTCGTCCGTGCGGTCCAACAGTTTGTCCAGCTGGTAGAGCGCTCGGCTGGCGGAGTGCCACGGCAGGAAGGACGTCTCCTCCGGCAGATAGCCAATCAGCTGCAAGGGAATACCCTGTGGGAGGTACCCGGCCCTGAGCGAGACAAAGAGAGAGAGAGAATAATGAGAAAAGGACGGCTAATTTTGTTATTATCACACGCTCATCATAATTGTTACGCAACAATTAAAAGAATTCCAGGAAAATTATGTCAGCCACGTTGGAAAAGATAACTTCCCCTCAGGATGAATTCAGATCTAACTCGTCTTAAAAGCAACAAAAACGTTCCCGTGAGTTCAAACCAACATATCACGATGTTCATTCACTGTAACGCTCCTCCTGACGGGCCGCCATCAATCAACCCAACAGGTCACGTGTTAGAGCTCCACTGCCTACCTGTCGCAGCCCTCATCAAAGTCCGTGTAAAGTCAGAATAAATATGAGGTTTGTCATACTAAAGAAGAAAGTGTTATTAACCGTCCGACAAATTTGAATGATTAAAAATATCAACAAGTTCATGAAATTAGGCGTCAAAATCAGGTAAAAATGAATCCTCGGATTCATTTTTACCTGATTTTGACGCCTAGTTTCATAAACTTCTTCTGTGTTCACTGTGTTCATATGCTGTCTTTCCTCTGCTTATGTAAATGTTTGTTTCCTTTTTAAAAAACAGCAAAGAAATGTATTTTTGACCAGTCTGTCCTCCCGTCACAGAAACCTTTTACTTTTCCGTGAGAGCGGAGGTGAATTCTGGAACATGAATTTAATTTAAAGCCTCATTCTGATGTACATTTGCTCTTTAGCCCTCAGATGGTCTCTGCGGTGTGTGTGTGTGTGTGTGTGAATAAACTACAGTATGAACACATTAAGAAAACTTGGCCTCTAAATGCCATCGGGGCTATTTAGCTGCCCGGGTTAGAGCCACCGCTTCATGAATATTAACGAGCTTCCTTTGTGCATTTATTAACATTCATGATGTTTTTTGGGGCGGGGAGGGTGGACGGCTCTCACCTGCTTCCTGCATCGACCTTCAGCTCCACCCACAGCTCATGAATATTAATGAGGCGGGCAGACGAGGACAGGCAGTGAACTCGGAGGAGGTGATGGCGGTTTTATTGGTTTTATTCCGATTGTTGACGCTCGGCAGCAAAACCGAAGAAAGAAAGAAAGACGAGACCGTACGGCGGACTGAGGCCGAGCGCTGACCTTTACCGAGGAGCTGTCAATCAAAGTGAGTGACAGACGCACAGAGGAAGTGAAGGGATTTAAATGTTTGACAGACAGACGGGCTGAGAGTGAGACAGAACTCCACAGAAAGTTAATCTGTTTCAGATAAGACTCTCTAAGTCTTTGAGGAGCTGAGAAAAACTCCAGACCTTCGTATTTCCATAATCTGCCTCGGATCCAATCCAACCAACCTCCACACGCTCATCTCCATTCCCATCATGCACCTCGTCTCCGGGACATTACCATAATCCATCCAGTTTGGCGCGAGACTTCCTGTTTACGGCTGTTGATGGGACTAGACACGAACGAATGAAGGCAGCAGCAGCAGCAGGAGGAGGAGGAGGAGGAGGATGGGGTGGGGGGGTGAAGAGATAGTGGTCGCCACGGCAACAGCATCCAGGCATTGATCCGTTTGCCTGTTTATTCGTCCGTCGGCGTTCAACTTGCCTCAGATTTCCACCGTCACGCCACACTTGAGACGTCGTCACGGCAACAACAAGTGTCCAAACAAAAGAAGAAGAAGAAGTGTGTTTGTTTTGTCTTTTTTATTTCCTCCTGTCTCCGTCCTCGTGAGATGTTTTTCAAAAAGTATGACGCACACCAGGTAAGAACAAAGAAAGAAATCCATTAAAAGAAGATTTCAAACGGATCAAGAGCACTGAATGCCAACAATCACCGCTCTGACCTAATTACAGCGCCTGAAAAATGTCATTACAAATCCCAAAAGGCCTGAAAACTTTTGAAAGCTTTAAAGAGCAAAAACCTGGAAAACCTTGAAAAACCTAAAATACAAAAACATGAAATATTCTTACAGCCTTCAAAGGAATGGTTTGTCGTGTTGGGAAATTTGCTTTCATGGTGAGAGTTAGAGGAGGCTCAGCAGATTAGTTTAACGTGTAAAACTACATCTACCAGCTGAAGGTCAAAAGTTAACAGACAAAAGAACCAGAACGAAAAGAACAATCTGCTCTTTGATGAACCGTTACCGGCCGGATGCACCGTCGCTGCAGTGATACGCGGCCGTTCTAGTCGATGTTTCAAACGCCACCGGCTCTGCCGTGGTCCGGTTCAGAAGCGTCCCAGAATCGGGCCTCCGCTCAGAATTCTACTTTTGATGGACGCCGCGAGCAGCCCGCGTCAATTTATCACAGAGCAGCTCGAGCTGACAGGAAGCCAGACACAAACAGCATAGAGAATCCGGTGGATTTTCAAAATAAAACACCCCGTGCAAACTGCCGGTCGTAAAAACAGACAAGAGAAACAAATGAAGTACGTAGCATATTTCCACATGTAGAAGCATATTTAGAAGAACATAAACCAGGAAAATGACCAAATCTGAGCAAGTGAACAAAGTCTGGAGGGATAAACGCGTCTGAAACGCTCCCGGTGGGCTTGAAGTCGATGCAGGACGTGACGGAGACGAGCCCGGTGGAGTTTCGGGGGCATGCTGGTGACAAAACTCTGCGTTACTGAACTCTCAAGTCATTAAATCAGACAGGTTCACACGGTACCTGGAACTTTTAGTCCGAGGAACTACTTTCAAAGAACTTAAAGGTTCCTTCGGTCCGTTGTCGTCGTCTGTGTTTCCACTTTGAAAGTTTGGGCAAATTAGTCTGCTGACGTATGAAAAAGTGACTTTGATAAACTGCTGTGAGTGAAATGTTCAGCGCCTCTCCTTAAAGTTCCCCCACCTGAGCTGGAACTTTTTGGGAACTTAATTTAGACCTGGCTCCTGCGGTGGAAATGAAGCTTCACACTTCATCATCATCATCATCATCATCATCATCAGGAGAAACGTGTTGTTTAAATCGCTGCTCTCTTATTTTAGATCACATGTTGGACCAGTGAAGACGTCTCGTTCCTGCTCCTCAGAGGATAAACCTCTGGACGAACATCACACCTTCAGTCCTGCTGAAGCTCGGAGGACGCGAGCTTTAAACTGTTAGTCAGGTTGTTCCGTTCACACACACACACACACACACACACACACAGATTATAGATTTTCAACGTCCCCTCTCATTACAGTCCGTGTGTGTGTGTGTGTGTGTGTGCATGCATGTGTCTCTCTCCCAGTGTTGTCGCCTTAACGAGCTCATTAACTCGTTAACTTCGTTAAGGGCCAGTTAATTGTTTGTCCATTAGCCATTAGCAAAGGCTCAGTGGAGAGCTAACGAGGGACTGCTACGGTCACTCACACACACACACACACACACACACACACACACACACACACACACACACACACAGAAAGAGAGGCGACATCCATCACTGTTTAAGCGCACACTCACAGAGACACAGCCATTTATTACTGCTAAACTAGCTCTCTCTCTCACACACACACACACACACACACACACACACACACACACACACACACACACAACCACACACACACACACACACACACACACACAGTCCTGGCGCCACCAATCAGCATTTAGCGCCCTGTGAATTGCTCGAGCTTCAGCCAGTCGAACTGTAAGCGGCAGCGTCACTCAAATTAACTCAGAGATTAAAGAGCTCTCAAACTGTAATCGATTACTTCTGATCAAAAACTAGTGAGTCGACAACTTTGCTAACAGCCAAACTTCAACAAGGTCACCAACAGCAGACATAGCAGCCAGCTAATATTACTGACTAGTCCAACAGCAGTCAGCCCAGCTCGGCGTCTGTCTTTCAGCCTTTTATTTCACCAAGCTCTCACCAACCACTAAAAGTCAGTCCCAGATTTACTCTTGTCCGGCGGCTTCTTGCTCGCTCACTCTCTCCTTTTCTCTTCTTAGCTTCCTCCGTCAGCGTCCTCTTCACTCTCTTCTCCTCTGCCATTATGTCCATAGAAGCTGCTGACCACCGGGCCTGTAAACTTCTTCTTCATCTTCTTCTTCTTCTTCTTCTTCTTCTTCTTCTTCTTCTTCTCCCTCTCCCCGGTGGTCCAAACCTCCTGTGGTACAAACACTAACACTCCCCCGGTGCTCTGAGCTCACAGTCCGGGCAGCCCGGCTAACAAACTGAGCTAATATTAGCTAACAGCAGCTACAGTTGTCAGCAGTTTACTTGAGTTGATGGGCAGCAGTCGGAGAGAAAAATATATCCAGTTTTACCAACATCAGTGAAACACTTAGTGTGTTAGCTTCCACCTTCAGCGTACTCTTGAGTTTCTTCGCCTCTGCTGGTTACATTGCCAGCTTACCAGGCTCCGATTCTAGCACAACACCAGGACCCAACTTCTGGTGCTACCAGTGTAAAACACCAATAACATGATCTGAGCACACAGTCTGGACTATACTGAGCTAACTAACATGAGCTAACAGCAGCTACAGCTGTCAGCAGTTTACTTCACTGTCCATCAGGAAACTCTGTAAATCACAGAGAGTTGAGGCGGAGCAGCCGGAGGACATCAGAGGGAAAACCAGAAAACATTTTCTCCATAAAATATGATCCAGTTTCACCAAAATCAGTGAAATAGTTGGTGGTGTGTGACTTAGTGCCGTAAAGCGTTACGTACTTCTCCCGACCCGGAGCCCAAAGTTACATAGTGTGAGAACAGACGTACGACAACAGACGTTAGTTTATCAGAGAAAAGTTCCGGATGATTCCTTTGAGAAAAAGTGCTCCAATAAAACTGGGCGAACTACGACGAGGACTACCAAAGAAACACACATCGGAAACAAAAACCACTTCTAAGGTGACTTAGTGATGTTCAGTGTAACCATGGCGACAGATGCAGGCTGAAATAAAAGCGTCTTCTGCTGTCAGCGTGAATATGAATGGATCTGTTTCTGGTTTTTTCTGTGCAGATGGAAACCTCCCGCTGAGCTCCTAACTCATCAACACACACACACACACACACTCGAACAGAGGACGGCAGCGCGAGTCTCTCGCTGTTGCTCATTCAACATGACAGAAGACAGATGGCTGAGAGAGCGAGATACAGAGGCAAGAAAGAGGCAGAGGAGAGGGGGGTAGATTGAGCTATAGGCTTGGTGTCAGACTAGATTTTGGTTACAGTGTTCAGAAAGCTTCAGGCTGAAAACATCACCATGAGAAACGACACACTCCTCCGTCTCTCTCTCTCTGCGGCTGATCGCTCCTTCATCACTCCGTCTCCGTCTGGCTCAGGTTTTGAATTTTCCTTTCACTCCATTTCTCATACGTAGGTAGTCCGCTCTGAATGCAGCAGCGTGAACGGTCACATGTAAGTCCGTCACTTTCTGGAAAATGACCACTCTGCAGCCGCAGAGTAATCCCAGGCGAGAACAGGGCCTCGGCTCGAGGAGAGATTCTGGTATTCAACATATTTTTGTCCATTGTTGTGACCCGCTTTGGGTTTAAGCTTGTGTGCAAAGCATAATCAGTGAATGCAGCAACATGATTTGTGTCTGCAAGATTCCAAATAGCAAAAATAAAATGGCAAACACAGAACAGAAGCAGAGGACTCAGACTAAATGTTCCTTTTCTAACTCGTGTAAGTAAAAACTTTTCGATGGATTAGAAGATTTGAAACACGAGAAAACAACAGAGGCGCCCTGTTGTGTTTACTGTGTGACTGACGTTTGAATGGACGTAATGAGAGAATGAAAGCATCAGCGGAAGATCTGAAGAGTGTTTGATGGTTTGATACCTGCAGGAAACTCTCATTGACTTCCTTTCACACTTCTCTTGTTCAGTTTTTAACTTTTACGTCGGTAAACATTAAAAGAAAGCTCCATTGTGCTAATGTTAAAGGGGAGCGCAGTTCTTATTTATATCGCAAGTGAAGCTGTTCACGAATTGTAGTTTTTCAGACCTGCAAACTTCACCCTGAGAGTAGTTCGGGTTGCAAAGGAGCAGTAAGTTTCAGGAAAGTTAAGCTAGGTAATTTTGGAAATATTCCAAATCGGAAACTCCATGGGAATTATGGAAATTTGTGGGAATTAACTGGAAATTTTGTTTTGTCATAAGCAGACATGCAAAATAATAAAAATTAAAACAAATTTATTTGTATTACTTTATCAAGTTTTAATTATTTTATTGAATAATATTATGTAGCTGCAGTTTGCAGCCGTAACAGCAGTACGACTTTACCTGGAACTACTTTACAGAAACTAAACTGTTACAAGTTTCCTGAAATTTGTTTAACTTGCTCATTTTAATGTTTGAATATGCAAATGAGGCAGCGTCTAATTCAAAATACACTCATTTGCACACATTTCCAGAGCAGAAATGTGAACATTTGATAAATCCAGGTTCAAAATTCTTGTTCATGTTGTAGACACATCAGTCAAAGCTTTCTACAGAGTGAATCTGATCTCTTTTTATCACTCCATAAACCAGAAAATACTGTCAACAGCCATAAGAAATCCATTTTCTCCATGTTTTTATGAATCAAAAGTTGTATAAATCAGACTCTGAATTATACATGAACAAAGCTTCCTCTGTACAAACCTTCAGAATATAGACAGGAGTCAAAGTGGAAGGTTTGGTGGACGTACGTTCAGCTGAAGTGAACGTTTTGGGACAGGACAGGTGAAGAGGGTCAAAACCCATAAACATCAGCTGATCACTCACATTAACATAATTATTTTTTGTGTTACAAGTTTTCTGAAATTTGATGTTCAAATATGCAAATGAGGCATTATGTAATGCTAACTCTTGGTTAAATCTACAGACGCAAACAGACAACGTGAAGTCATCAGACAACATTTTATGGAAACAAAATACAAAATCTCAAAAATTGACTAGAGCATAAGAAAACAAGGTTTTGCCTGTTAGCGTCTCACCTTCAATCAGACTCAAAAACAAGCACTCGAGGTGAGTTGAGTTAAACTCACTGTCAGTGTTCGTTCTTCCCAAATCTCTAAACTGAAGGTGAATAAATAAACAGTCATAATGGACAAAAACACGAGGATACACGTCGACCTCGGCGGTGGTATATTTGCTAAACATGCACATCTGTTGGAGAATGTGCAAAGAAACACGAAGCGTCTGCTGCTGCGAGGCGACGGTGTTAATCCCTGAGCCACAGAGCTGCACTTATCTCGTGGTTATGGATGTGGAGGAATGAGCCGCTGGCAAAGCTCCATCCCTCCACCTTGTGTGTGTGAATGTAAATCTATGCGTGAAATGCCATAGGTCTGAGCAGAAGTCACATATAAAACAGCATATAAACCCTCTGTATGTACGGCTGACTGTCAAACTACGTGCGCGGCAGCACAAAATCGCCTCCTCGATTCTGTCGGCTGAACGGATGATGACGACTCTGAAATATATCTGTCCACTGGAAAAATTCAGTCCATCAAAACGGACATATCTGTGGGAGGCAGACACATCATCGGTCCCGTTGAACAAAGAGACACTCCTTATTGCAAAGCAAATTAAAAACAAACAGAAGCAGACTAAAACAATGGATGAGGCTGGCTGCACTCTCCCCGTATGTGTCCAGATATTTCACAGGCTGACAGATGAGAGAACAGAAAACTGAGATCATTTGTCCTCCACTTTCTTCTGTTGTAATGAAGTGCCCGTTCAGCTGTGTGTGTGTGTGTGTGAGGCCAGCTATCAGTCTTTGAACAGGGGGATTTTGAACCAGATGAAAGCAGTATGTTTTGTGGTTAAAAGAAGACTCACTTGGCCAGGTTGAAGGCATCATCGATAAGGCCTGCCCTGTTTCCAACGGAGATGATCTGAGAGAGAGAAAGGAGTGAGACAGTCGGGCAAAAAGACAAATATCAGAAAGAGAGACAGACAGACAGACAGACAGGCAGACAGGCAGACAGACAGGCAGACAGGCAGACAGGCAGGCAGACAGACAGACAGGCAGACAGGCAGGCAGACAGACAGACAGACAGACAGGCAGACAGGCAGACAGGCAGACAGACAGGCAGGCACGCATACCTGAGGGTTGGTGTGGAGCTGTTGGATCAGCAGTTTCCAGTTCTGGAGGTCGTAGTTCACACGGAAGTAGCCTGTCTGGTTGATGTTGCCCAGCAACCAGGTCTTGTCATCCATGTGACCAATCCTGTGGGTTTCTGAGACAAAATGAGGAAGATGAGTCCGCAGTCTCTCCCTGACGAAAAGCCAGGAAATTCATTTAAGGTCATCCGATATGCAGATGACGCCGCTCTGTTCTGGTGCTCCTCGCAGTACTTTAAAGGCTGCATTACACTGTATCATTGCTTGTCTTGCTTGAATCATGGATATATAAAGGAGAACTGGATACAGTATTGGAGATGGGGCTCTGTTCATTCCCATGGAAGCTGCACAGGAAGCCAAAAAAGTTAAAAATCCAGGTATACAATCTTCCACATCATGCAAACTTCTGGTTTTATTTAATCTCTTGGTACATTTCGCACAGACTAGGTCTAGACTGCACTCATTATACTATTTTCTACAGACCCAACAATTCCCACCATGAACAAGCACTTGGCGACCATGGCCAGGAAACACATCGAGCAGAACCCGGCTCATGTTGGACGGACGGCCATCTGCCACGACCAGCCGGGCCTCTGGTAACTTGAATGATGACAAACTGATTCAATCACAGGGCTCGTCTAGACTTTGCAAATGTTACTGGAGCACATGGATCAGATTCTGACCGTGGACGAGTCATTTTGTCGGGGTGGTGACACCACTTACTGGACTTGAAAGCCGAACAAACAGTGTTACTGCAACAGTTACTGTATCATTTGACAGAAGAGTAGGATTGCCCTAACTTTGTACTTTTCAGTTACTGTTATGCCTCATTCATGTCGCATGGAGATTACTGAATTGTAAATGTCAACATCCCAATCGCACTTATAACTGGGTATCTGAAAGCTTATGTATATCAAACTTGGCGTTGAATAATACAGACAGCTGAGGTTTTTCATCATCTTTTCATCATCTCTGCAGCCGCGCAGCCACTTTGAGTTGTCTAATAACATAAATCAATGGCAAGTTGATAACATGGAATCTGTCAGCAGCACTCTGCGATGCACAAAAACACTTACCTGACTGACATTTTTACTAACTTGGACAGGTTTACAAAATATAATTCAGCAGCAGACTCTAAGTGAAACACCTCTTATGCCTGTCACGCTAAAAGCAAAGTTGGTGTTGATTATAGTGGCATCACAGCCTCTCACATAAAAACATCCTCTGAGGTTGTAAAATTAGGTTGTAAGCTTTAGAGGAACAGCTTGTAGGATCTTCCAAACACTTTGTACAACCGGCAGGTGAAGAAAACAAGGAAAATAACTGCTGACCCAAGTTTGGCCCACTTCCTCAACTTCCCACTGCTTGAAATTAAACTGTCTTGAAGTCTAGAAGTTTGAGAGTGCCTCAGTTCACCGTGCACCTCGTAAGTACGTAGAGTTGTACCAGTCCACAACCTGTCAGCAGAACCAGAGAGCTCTCGTCTCCAGAACCAGAACCAGAATTAGCTTTCTCTAACAACTGAAGCATAACCAGCCTTATTCCTCAAACCCAGAGGCAAGATCTGTTTTAATCTCAATAAACAGTTTATTTTCAAAAATCCAAGCATAAAATGTAAAAAAAAAAAAGAAGCAGAATGAGTTTTAATCTCCATAAACCAGAATTAGCTTCATGCTGTAATTAACAAAAGAAAAGGGAAGATGTATAATCAAAGAAGACCGAGCTTTATTTTCCAAAACAGAGTTTAATTCACCAAAAGACAAAAATAGAACAAGTGTTCTTCAGAAGATCCAGAACGAGTTTTACTCTCCAGGAAATAAAAGAATTTAGTTTCCCACCAGAAAAGACAAAGAGCTTTATTTAGAAAAGAAAGAGTTCTCTCAAAACAGAACCAGAGTTATCTTTCTATTACTTTATATTCTGCAGAGGGTTTGTTACACAGCTCCATCTTTATTCTCCAGAACAGAACAAACAGAACGACAGACAAACGTCTGAACATTGAATTATGGAAAGAAATGTACCTGTGAATCCATTAAACACAAATCAGATCTTGAGATAATTAATGTGATCACGAGATAGTTTGCTCTGTTAACTTAATAAAATCATCTCCAGGTAACGGCTTGTTATCTGAAGCCTGACGAGATAATTACAACAAACTTTTATGGAGATGTTCAGTAACTGATCAGATCTCAGCTGCAGGATGTTCGTGCCGTACTCGTACCTGTCTTGTTGTTGATCCAGATCAGGCTCTCTGAACAAACACTGGATGCGTTTCCCACGGCGACCGTCAATGGCACCTGCCACTGTAAACTACAGAGAGGGAGAGCGATGTCGGTAATGGTCGGTGGAATTGGATTGAGTTTTATTGCCTCAGTTATCAGATAGACAGACATTAGAGAGAGAGAGAGTGATGGTCAGTGATGATCATTCAACATCAGTCAGCTGGAAATGGAGCGAGCGACACTGACGGCGTTATAAAGAGAGAGAGCGTAATAGCTGCAGCAGCCAGCCGACATCATTCAAGAGGAAGTGGCTGAGGGTTATTGTCTCTTTTTCTGAGAGCCAGAGAGGTTCAATGTGCCGTCCAGTCAAAACTGCACGAGCTGCTCGTTTATTTTTTTACCTTTTCCGATCAGCTGGAAGATAAATAAAGGCTCATTTACTGCTCGAGTGTATTCCCCGAACTATCGCACTCATAAAACCTTTTTAAAAATCAGCTGATTATCTCCAAACTGCATCTCAGCCGAGCTTAAACGAGGCCGTCTCTCCTTTCCGAGAAGTTGATGATGTTGTTGAGATGAGTGGTTTTCGAATAAGAGCGAGGTCGACGGAGACTGACGTCGCAATAACTCGGCTTGTTTTTTCTTCAAGAAGATTCTACCTGACAAAAATAACCCAAAGAAAAGTGTGTTCTATCATAACTGATGTTTTTATAGTTGAACGTCTCATTTTGGGAGAATCAGAGAGGCTGCACAATCGTTTCATTTGGAATTATAAATCAGGTCCATTCAGTCACAAAAACACTGTCACGCATGCAAATGTCGCCTCCTTCCTCCTGAATCCAAATTTAAACCTGCATGAATGAAGAGTTTTATTCAAACATCTCTGAAACGTTATATTGACGACATTCACCGCCGCTACACAGCATCTCTGCAGCCCACCAGACTCCATTGACAAAAACAGGTCATCCATCTTTATTCAGACTCAGCAGAAACAAAATAAAACTCGTCTTTCCAACAATCACCAGCTCTGGTTTGGTCAGAATAAATCCTTAATTCACGAACGGCCAGAAGTAGTGTTCCATTCTGCTCATGTTTTTATATACTGAGATCAGTTCTGACTTCAGGAGGTCAGAGAGAGAAAAATGCTCACGTTCAGGCTCTGCAGCGTCGTCATGTTTAAGCTGCAGTATCATTTAGTTATTTTAGTTATTTACTTATGTATTTCCGGCTCTGGGTCCGGACTTGGACCGCTTATTAGTTTAACTGTAACGAAACATAAAAAGTAGTTACATTTACAATATTACAATACTATTACAATATTAGCCAATCACTGGTACGGTTGTTTTGGGGGTCGCGGGCTGAAAATGTTGGGAACCCGTGCTGTAGACTGTAGCACAGAACTGTTTGTTACATAAACATTAAAAACTACATTTTAACATAGAGATAATAACTGTACACTCTTTAAATCACTGCTTTAACCCAGACTGGGTCAAAAGCGACACCATTCTGGGTTAACCTCACCCAACCACCACTGTTAGTGTTTGTGTGTCCAGGTTATGCAACAAGCTCAAACGTGACCACAGATTTATAGTCAGCTGTAGAAAATGATGCGCATGACATTTAGAAACACAAAAGAAACAATCAGCATCAAGTAAAGGGCAGATAAGTTCATGTTTGGGTAAATAACCCGATGAGAATATAAGTTATAGCACTAATACTTGTCTTGTCTTGGTGATTTTCTAGCCCTGGGCTCTGCGTAAGTGATGTTACTGCTGAAACAACCGTCTTTTGTCAGCAGCTCGACTGCAGCAGCTGCATCTCTCAGCATCTCCAATGAATCTGTTCAGCCACAGCGATGCCGTGTTACGTGTCAAGTGTTATGACAGCGTTCACGGCCCAAAACACAATCATGTACTTATGCAGAAGGAGGAAGAAAACAAATCACTCAAGGAACACGGACACGGTTCAGTGCGTAAAGGCCAAACCATTATCTGGTGTCTGTTCATCAGATAACAGGATCACCGTATGTTAATGTTAATGTGACCTTACAGCGAGGAAATATGACCTCCAACAGCCTGAAATATTCATGTCATTAATACTTTGTATGAATATTGGTTAAAGTGGCTCCAAGACAAACAGACAAAGTTCATTGGGAATAATAATCCAGCTGATTAAAGAGTCAATGTTGTACTCTGTGCTCTGAAGCGCCAACCTCCGTGTTCGTGAAGTGAAGCCTAAAAACTCTAAAACAAGCTAAAACAAGCTAACTACAAGCTAAAACAAGCTAACTACAAGCTAAAACAAGCTAACTACAAGCTAAAACAAGCTAAAACAAGCTAACTACATGCTAACGACAGGCTAATGCAAGCTAAAACAAGCTAACAACATGTTGACAACCAAGCAACAGCCTCTGTGGCTGTGAAGTGAAGCCAATGCAGAAGTGTCAAAAACTGCAGTTCATCTTGTCGTCCACTTGAGGCTGGCTCCAGAAGTGAGTCAGTCTCCATAAGTCCCCATGTTAAAATGTCCAACTTCACAGCAGAAATAAACATGTTTACAGCCTGGTACAAAAAACAGTTTTGGTCTCTATAGCTAATTTCCCCGTTCATGACAACTGAACTGAGGGTGAATTTTTATACAACTCACCTGTTCAGATTATATTAAGGCTTAAAGTTATGCAGGATTAAGAGCGTGGACGCTTTGATTGACAGGTGGGTGTCATCACAGGTGGTTTGTTTGAGCAACCAGGCGTCATTCAGCCCGTATGCAGTACCTTTTTACATAACTTCTGATAATAAAATTAATTTTTCTGATATTACTGGACTTAAACGACATTCTCCAGGTTGAATGTTTGATTGTAATCGAGTATTTTTACGTTGTGTATGAAGTGTGTGAGGACTTCTTCCACCCCGGTCAGCTTCACAGAGTAAATCCACATTTATAACCACAGACAGCTTCCCCAGTAACACTGAGTGAGGACAGAGTTAGTCGACTATAAGAGCTCATTAGGAACAAATGGCTTCCTGATGTTCACACACACACACACACACACACACACACACACACACACACACACACACACAGTAACTGTATGTGAGTCTTAATGACGAACATAAACGAGTGTTTAAAGTGAGACCTTCTCTCAGAGTCACTTTTTAATTGGGCTTGAATTGATTCATATTTTAATTAAAGTGGATTTTAATTACAGACAGCAAACAATCAGCAAGAAGTTCATCCATTTAAGGAGTGTGTGTGTGTGTGTGTGTGTGTGCGTGTGTGTGTGTGTGTGTGTGTGTGGTTGGGGTCATTGCAACACAATCGGCCAGAGAAAGACCCATTTACCAATCCCATACCAGCCATCTGTCGCCGCGGGCAACCGCGGATCGATACCGCTGCCTGGCAACCAAATATTTAATCTGATATTTATATCAACGTGATTGACAGGGTTGCACCTCAGTTACACACACACACACACACACACACACACACACACCTAATCGCACAGAGTCAGCAGTGTGGACAGCAGAGTGTTTATTAATATTTGATCGAATGAAGCCTGTTTATTTTAGACCACAGTGTGTGTGTAATTGAGGTGCAACCCTGTCAAACACACACACACACACACACACACACACACACACACACACACACACACAGTGGGCAGTGTGGCCTCTCCATCCTTCCTCTTCCTCGTCTTCCTCCGTTAATAAACACCCGTCACACACTCGACGACGCGAGATATCGGCCCCGGTAACAGCCCCCGACCTGACACACCTCCAGTGTCGGACCAATCAGAGCACAGATTTCTTTCCAGAAATCACAGGTGAGTCCTGAAAGAAGGCTCGCTGTGATTGGTCGGAGAACGTTTAGTCTGTCCTCTTTCAGGTCTCCATGGTGAAGAGGAGGTCATGTGATCCAGGTCTGTTTGGTTCTGCTGTCTTATTGACCAATGAGAAGATGTCTTGTTGCATCATGTATGTCGGACAGACAGACGGAGGAGAGCTCTGGATAAACAAGTCGAGGATCGAGGATCGATGGCGAGCTCGGTCAGACTGATGCACTCACATCACTCAGACGGCCGTTCACCTGGACTCAGTCTAAAACTGTAAACTAGCTTCGACTGGGTCAACGCGCTGTGGAAACTTTCTGATCGTTCACCAGCTGAAGTGGACAAACAGATTTCAAATCTGAAACAGTTCACAGATGACTGAGTGAACACAGGTTCAAGTTTCTGGTTCATTTGTGAGTTCGTCTCTGACAAAAACTGTTTTTCAGATCTTAACATGCTGAAATGCATTAAACTGAGGTCAGACATGAGTGAATATATCATATTCTACATGTCATGTCAGCAGTGCACTGGAAAGAATGGCAGCTAAATGTAGATCACACAGAGAAAGGCTAAAAAACAGGCAATGTCACTTCCTGTGTGTTCCTGGAGGCAGAGCGGGTTGTCCGCTGATCAGGTGATCGGCGGTTCGATCCCCGGCTCCTCCGGTCTGCGTGCTGAAGATACTGAACCCTGGACTGCCCCTGAAGGCAAACGCAATAAATAAATAAATCAAATGTGTTTATGTGCGTTCATAGCTGCATTTCATGCTTCAGAGAGCTGAAAAAACAGAGGATCTTCGTCCACGAGAATAGCCGGCGCCTCCGTGGACATGAAGGGAACATCCACAGCGCTGCTGCAACCACTGATGAGAAAACACACTGAGGGTCTGCCTCTTCAGACATGTACGACACAAACAATCAGCTGTCTGTAGAAGTCAACATGACAAAGTTTACATCACGAGGATCTGCAGACGTGGAAGCTGGACATTAATACTTGATAAATACTGTCTTGTTCAGATCCTTTACTTCAGTGAAAGTACAAATACAACAATCTAAATCTCCATAGGACTCTATGACTGAACATCTCTGCTGCTATGCAGTGGTAGGTTTCACCTCCAGGTTAATCTAAAAATCTGCAAGTCGTGGATCATCAGCGGACCTGAGGTGGAGCCGAATGACGCCTGGTATACAAACAAACCATGTGTGATGGCACCCACCTGTCAATCAAAGCGTCCACGCTCTTAATCCTGCATAACTTTAAGCCTTAATATAATCTGAACAGGTGAGTTGTATAAAAATTCACCCTCAGTACAGTTGTCATGAACGGGGAAATTAGCTATAGAGACCAAAACTGTTTTTTGTACCAGGCTGTAAACATGTTTATTTCTGCTGTGAAGTTGGACATTTTAACATGGGGACTTATGGAGACTGACTCACTTCTGGAGCCAGCCTCAAGTGGACGACAAGAGGAACAACCAGATGATGAAGTTTCCATGACGACATACCTTTGTACTTCCTTTAAAAACTGTTTGTGTGGAATAATTCATATTCTGTCCACAGAGCCGCTCGTCCTCCAATCACGTCTCTGTTTACCTGTCAGGTGGCTTCTTCTCTCGTTAGCTACAATCACGGAGACGTGTTGTGACGCGTTTGATTTATTTTCAGTGTCATTAGCTCGACCTTATCGTTCTCTCCGTCCTCTGGCGTCTCCTCATCTCTCTCGGCTCTTTAAAAGACGTTTATTCGCCTCGCTGCATCCGTCGTTTGATGGTGAGAAAATAAAAGAGACACAAATGTGAGACGTCTCCGTCAAACCGCCAGAGACTAGAAGAAGAAAAATAAAATATACTGTGATCTTCAAAATGTCACCTTATCTGTTTAAGTCAAAAAAAGTTTGGAAAGATTTATTTTATTATTAATAATTGAAGAAAAACGAAGAGATGACAGCTCCATGCTTTTAGAAATGCTAACATCTGGATGAATCTTAAATCAATGAGAGGTCTGCTGGTCACTGGAAGCTGATTATCGGAGGTTTGTGGTCGGATCGATGCTGTAAATATTTATATATCGAAGCAGCTCGAGTTTGGAGCGCTGACCCTGAACCACAACGTCCCCAGTTTGAGTCCGGTACCGTCTCCTGTCATCTCTCTGCTACTAATCGACCACCTTCCTGAGTCCCGCCCCTATTCGCTCTATGCTCCAATCACAGTTGAGCAACCTCTGTCAAGTTTCCTGTACTTTCATATGCTACCTGCTAGCTCGTCTATGTTGAAGAGAAAAACATTGCTGTGGGACCTATACTAATAATTGTCACATCTTAAGTTAGCTAATGTTAGCAAAATGCAAGCTACCTAGCTGGGTAACTCTTTATGTAGATTAGCCTCTTAATTAGGTAGCATTTTGCTAACACTAGCTATCAGATGTAGCTAGCTAGTTAACCACTGATGAAGAAAATTGATGTAGATTTGTGGACGCTAGCTAACTAGCTAGTTAATCTACATCAATGTCTAGCTAGCTAGTTAGCGGACCTAAAATGTTATTATATAAAAAATATAAACCAGTAACATCTTTAAAATTAGTTTAGCTTGTTAGGTAGCATTTTGCTAACACTAGCCCTCAGGTGTAACTAGCTAGGTAACCACTGATGTAGAAAATCTATCAAAGAACTGAAGAAAATGGATGTAGATTTGTAAATGTTGGCTAATTAGTTAGCTAAAGATTGACGTAGATTAACTAGGTAATTAGCTAGCGGTTTGCTAACATTAGCTAACCTAAAATGTGACTATACACTACATGTACCTGCAACATCTTTTACCCATCCTCAAAATGTGTTTTTATTATTACACTAGCACATATTAGCACGTCAGGTGTACAGGAAACGGGAACCAAATTTACTCGACTGTTATTGGAGGACAGAGCAAGAAGGGGCGGGACTTAGGAAAAGTCAATTAAGGCATAAAATGCCAAAAAAAAAAAAAAAAAAAGCACAAAAAAACTTGAAAAAGTCATAAAAAGCAACTTAATTGGTAAAGTAACTGTTGTCTTCATTCATGTGAAGTGCTGCAGAAAAGTTTATTTTCTCCAGATTCAAAGATTTTAGACAGACTGGACATCAGCTGTCCAGTGATGTTTCAACGTATTCTTATATATTTCAGTATATTTCTAAGAATTCCCTGTATATCAATAAAAGATACAAGAATAAATAAATCAGGAGTTGAAGTCAGCAGTGTGTAACACCGCGGGGACGCGAGGATCAAACAGCAGCGTCGGCCTCTGATTCAATCCACCGCCGCGTTCATCCGTGACGACGGTGCAGCAATAACACTTTCTTTATACAAGTGTTGGTGAATGCCCCGGGACCGCCGAGTGTGTCTGAACGCAGCCCCACGAGACGCGACAAGAGTGAAAGAAAGAGTTCAGCTCCACCTACAACAAACAGCTCCGGCTGATCAGCTCGAGGAGACCTCGGGAGCGACTCGGAGCAGAGGAGCTCGAGCGAAACACAAAAGAGATGAAAGAAAACACACGAAACGAGAGGAGGCGAAGAAAGTTTCAGTGACAAACTGAGTAGGTCAGAGTGATTGGAAATGTCAGCTACAGTGCGAAAACATGACAAAAGAAAAGGAGGGAACAACAGGTAAAAAGGAGCTGATGAAGTATTGATGGAGGAGAAAGTGGGTCGATAAAACAGCGAAGAGAATAAACTCCAGTTGTCGTGAAAGATGTGAATAAAACATCAAGTGAATCAAATATAGATGAAATATAAATGATGTAAAGGTGCTAAAGAATGTGAGGAAACACTGGAAAAGTGCTTTTTGGGGGAAACGGAGGACAAACTTATTGCTTACTGACGTGTGAAACAAAGAGTTACAGGAGGATGAATAATGTGACGAGCAGAGGAGGAGGAGGCGAAAGGCCGGCTGCTGTTCTCTGGAGAGAGGCAAGAAGTGAGGCGGAAGAGTTATCCCGAGGGTCAAAGGTCATCTTCCAAAGCCACTCGTCTCTGATAGTAACCACAGACTATAAAGAAATATTGCCGTCGCCATCTTGGCGTAATAATCCTGCATAACTTTAAGCCTTAATATAATCTGAACAGGTGAGTTGTATAAAAATTCACCCTCAGTACAGTTGTCATGAACGGGGAAATTAGCTATAGAGACCAAAACTGTTTTTTGTACCAGGCTGTAAACATGTTTATTTCTGCTGTGAAGTTGGACATTTTAACATGGGGACTTATGGAGACTGACTCACTTCTGGAGCCAGCCTCAAGTGGACAAGAAGAGGAACTGCAAGTTTTTGGCTTCACTTCACAGCCACAGAGGTTGTTGCTTGGTTGTCAACATGTTATTAGCTTGTTTTAGCCTGTTGTTAGCTTATTTTAGCTTGTATTAGCCTGTTGTTATCTTATTTTAGCTTGTATTAGCCTGTTGTTATCTTATTTTAGCTTGTATTAGCCTGTTGTTATCTTATTTTAGCTTGTATTAGCCTGTTGTTAGCTTATTTTAGCTTGTATTAGCCTGTTGTTATCTTATTTTAGCTTGTATTAGCCTGTTGTTAGCTTATTTTAGCTTGTATTAGCCTGTTGTTATCTTATTTTAGCTTGTATTAGCCTGTTGTTAGCTTATTTTAGCTTGTATTAGCCTGTTGTTAGGTTATTTTAGCTTGTATTAGCCTGTTGTCAGGTTATTATTGTGTTCTAGCTTGTTGTTAGCTTGTTTAGGCTTATTTTAGCTTGTTGTTAACTTGTTTTAGCCTGTTGTTAGCTTATTTTAGCCTTTTGTTAGGTTGTTATCATGTATTAGCTTGTAAGCTTGTTTTAGCCTGTTGTTAACTTGATGTTAACATTTTTTAGCTTGCTGTTAGTTAGCATTGTTAGCAGGAATGGACAATGAATGGACAACATGAACTGCCAGCTAGCATGCTACCAACATCAGTCCACAAAGTTGCTAATCAACAGTTTAGCAGAGCTAGTTAGCAAAGGTTGTAGCATCTAAGTGTAATCAAATGTAATAACTAGCAATCATAGCATACGGAGAACCACAGATGCTAACATGCTGGGGGGGCGGGGTTATGCTCAGGGTGGCCTCGGTGCATCATCGAGCCGCCCTTTAGGACCGCCCATAAAATCCTGGACTGGTGAAAAACTGTTATTTAACAGCTTTAATTGCAACTGGTGGAGTCCGCCATTTCACTAACCTGTTGTTGTTCCTGACTTCCTGTCCGTACAGGAAGTGCTCCTGGCTGACGGTGATGTAACTAGTGGGAAGCTGCTCTGATTGGTTCTTGCTGATGGTAACAACAGGGTAGCCCATTTGCAGAGTCCACCTGTCCATCATCACTCCGATGTCGATGTCCCGCCCCTCTGAACGCATGGCCTGGACAAAACAGACGAATAAATAATCGATTATAACGACTAATTAACATAAGTTATTCAATGATTATTTGAATAATTAATTGGGTCATCAATAACCTGGTTAAAGGTGAACCAATATTTAAATTAGAGAGACTTTCACATCATTGAAGATTAAATTAAATTAATGTCACTTCCTGTGTGAAGGACAAACAGGAAAACAAGCCTCGCTTCCACCTGTCACGTCGCCATGGCAACGTCCCTCATCGCCGTCTCATCAAGTCAGTCTTAATGAGCGTCTCTCTGGCCTTCATTAGAACGGCTTCGTTAAATAATTAACAGCCAGTCAGTCAGTCTGGCTGCTTTTATCCCCTCGACAGCCGAATGTGGAGCAGTCACAGGTTTGAATCCCCGCTGTGCAGTGGCTGATGGGTATCACTCGCTCTGCCCTGAAGCCTTTGAGCCAGGAGGAGGACAGACAGACAGACAGACAGACAGGTGAGGGTTGTTACCTGAGTCAGTTTGCTCCACAGGTCGTCTCTGGCTGCGTTGCTGTACATGTGACTCAGCAGATAATCCTGAAAACAGAGAACAGAGTTTAAAAACATTTCACCTTTAAGGAACACGGCTCGTCATTACAGCACTTTAACATGGGGACTTATGGAGACTGACTCACTTCTGGAGCCAGCCTCAAGTGGACGACAAGAGGAACTGCAGTTTTTGGCACATTTGCACTGGCTTCACTTCACAGCCACAGAGGTTGTTGCTTAGTTGTCAGCATGTTGTTAGCTTGTTTTAGCTTGTGTTAGCCTGTTGTTAGGTTATTTTAGCTTATTGTAAGCTTGTTTTAGCCTGTTGTTAACATGTTTTAGCTTGTCGGTAGCTTCTTTTAGCTTGTTGTTATCTCATTGATAGCTTGTTTTAACTTGTTTAAGCTAAGTTATTAGATGGTTGTTAACTCAGTTTAGCTTATTGTTGGCTTGTTTTAGCTTGTATTAGCCTGTTAGGTTGTTAACATGTTTTAGCTTGGTCTTAGCTTGTTTTAGTCTGTTGTTAGCTTGTTGTTAACATGTTTCAGCTTGTTGTTAGCTTGTTTTAGCTTGTATTAGCCTCTTGTTAGGTTGTTGTCATGTTTTAGCTTGGTGTTAGCTTGTTTTTGTCTGTTGTTAGCTTGTTGTTAGCTTAGGTTAGCTTATTGTTGGCTTGTTTTAGCCTGTTTTAACTTGTTGTTAGCTCAGTTTAGCTTGTTGTTAGCTGTAGGAAGTGACATCACTGGGTCAGTCGGCTGTGATTGGCCTAACCGTCTGTGTTTTCTATAAATTGTTTGGCTGATGCAGCGAACACATCCTGCAGACCTGAACTGAATTATAAATGACACGTATACATTTTGAAGGAAGCCACATGCCTCTGGATGATGACAAAATATTTATATTGAATCAATCCGCCCCGCCTTCAGCATCTGCTTTTCTTCAAGGTTACGGAAATATGTGGTTCAGTGTTAAAAGCACACACACACACACACACACACACACACACACACAGTTAAAGATTTATAACTGATGCAAGAGGGGGAGTCCCAGCATAGATACCTGCAGTGTACATTTGTAGTTTCCACCCATTGATTGCAACACGTGACGCATGTATCGGACTCTCACAGTCACTGTTTCTGTTATATACTTACAGTGAGCTACACACAATTCTGGAGTTCAGTTCACGTCAGTGGAGACGGCTTTGTTACGTGTGTGTTAGTGAAAATCAACTCTCTTTACCTTCATCAGAAACCTGGCTGTTTCACTTCTACTACCATCTTTTCAGATGTAACTCGGGCTGAACGCATGATATGGTTTATTTTTACTGTAGCAGGGTGGAGTGTTGGTGAGAGGTTGATAATAAATTACTCATAAATAGAAATATATATATATAAAGTTATGTTGAAGGAAGTCATTCAGTCATATTGGTGTTAAAGAGTTAGATAATATAACTCTTAACATATATATATATATATATATATATATATATATATATATATATATATATATATATATATATATATATATATGTATCACTTAGATCTTTTACTTCAGTAAAAAGTACAAAAAAATAAAAGTACAAATACACATTGTACAATATTCAGAAAGTAGAGCAGTATGTTGTATCAGTTAAATATATATTAAGTATTAAAAGTAAATATACTTATTCTGCAGTAAAAAGTCATAAATATTACAAATACTAAACAGACTGCAGTAATTTAATGTTAAAGATCTATGGTGAAAAATACTTCACTTTAAGGTACTTGAAAATGCATTGATGTACATTAGCAATATGTAGTATGTTTGTAATATTTACAGATTTAGTATATTTGTAACAGAACATGGTCATTTATTTTCTGTGTTTTATTTCTATTTAAAGGTTTTCACCTTATCGCTAAAGGCTAATTGCTAAAGGCTAATAGCTAAATGCTAACTGCTGCTCATTCTTTTCGAGTGGGGAAGCTAAAAACCTGACAGTTGTGTGATTATTAATTAAAGATGCATCAGTGGTGTTTGAACATGTTAGTTCAGGTGTATAAGTCACCAGCAGCTGCTGTGTACTGACTGACGAAATGTTTGTGTCAGTGTCGCGTGGTGGCTTCTAACGCAGCGTCACTGTTTACCATGCAGTCTGTCAGCGTGGGGTCGGCTCTGTGACGCCGTCAGGGAACAGGAAACACTCTGAGTGGACGTACCAGAAGGTTTACATCCAGGCTGCAGCGCTCCCGCTCATACAGGACCAGTCTCAAAGACTGTTGTTCCCATTAGTCACTCAGCTGTGTTCTGTTGATCCACCCAAACATCATCCAGACGTGTCCGCACGCTTCTTCACTCAAGTATAATGAGACGGCGACTCAATTGTTGATCCCGTGAAGCTTTTCAGGAAGAAACGGGTCAGAGAATCTCAAAGCGTTCGGCGCTTGACGTTTGATATGAGCCTCAGTGAGATTACAAGCCTGTGCTGAGTCTGAAGGGGACTGGAGCTCAATCCCTGCTGCGACTTCAAACTCTTAAGTTTTATTTTCTAAGCTAATGAACCAGGTCAGAAGTTCCGAGAGCGACTCTTCTTGGTTTGATCCCCGTCTGTCTCCAGCACAGAGGAGTAAAACTCATTCCCTCTGCAGTGGATCGGTGTTATAAAGCTTAGAGGGAGGTTGGTGGATTGAATTGGGGGTTTATGATAAAACAAGAAAAGGCAGGGAAGTAGTACAAGATAACAGAGAACACCTGGAGAGAGCAGGAGCTGTAATCTGCTGCTCGTGATAGAGAAGATTCCTCACAAACAGCCAGTCAGGACGAGTCGTGGTGTGCATGGAGGCCGATAAGGCAAGAAGGAGCTCTTTATTGGAACAAGATGACACACACGATAACAACACACTGTGTGTGTGTGTGTGTGAGGCTTTGATAAGTATGACTGTCACCTTCACTAAAGCCGACATGAGCAGAGATAAAACGCCCCCCCACACGGAGTATGATCCTGATTCCAGCACAGGTTTTAACAGCGTGATGCACCTAAACCAGCCGATAAGCATTCTGCCAGGAGAAGATGCTCCGAGCGATAACGCTTTCATTAAAACACGTTTGTTACAGCGTCCGCGAGGGCCGAGGTGAAAGATCTCTGCCGTCTCAGCGTTAACGCCGTTAACGACGTCGGAGGATGAACCTCGACCTCGATCGGCGCAAGCAAACACGTCCCGGATCAACCAGCCAGCTGGGCTCATCCTGACTTTACAGGGTGTTCAGACAGACTTCATGTTTGCTAGGATGTTATTTACATCTATTACAGGTAGTGTCAGTAACTGAACCTTCGTAAGCCCCGCCCCTTTTTGCCTCTGTGCTCCAATCACAGTTGAGCAAGCCTCAGTCAACTTCCTCCTTTCCGGCACTTAGATATGCTACGAACTACCTTGTCTATGTTGAAAAATCAACCACAGTTTGAACATAGTGACATAGCAAGTGAGCGAATGTTAGCAAAAGGCTAACCAGCTAGTCAACCACATCTGTGATTGGATTACAGAGCAGAAAGGGGCGGGGCTTAGGTAGGGTCAATTGTTATTCATGTTAAATATGTTACAAATCAACCACAGTTTGAGCATGGTCAAAACATAAAGTTAGCGAATGTTAGCAAAATGATAGCTAGCAGCTAACTCGCTAGCTAGTTAGCTAACTTTGCAGATCAAAATGCTAGTTAAGTGCCTAATCTAAATCTGATAGCTAGCTGTTGGCTAAAACACTAGCTAACTAGCTAGCTAATCTACATCTTAGTTTGGTAGTTAGCTTGTGTTTTGCTAACATTAGCTAGCTTATGATGTGACTATATATGTCGGTTTGATCGTTTAACCATCTTCAAAATGTAGTTTCTATATTTAGCATAGACGAGCTAGCACATAGCATATCTAAGTACAGGAAAGGAGGATGCTCAACTGTGATTGGAGCACAGAGCAGAAAGGGGCGGGGACTTAGGACGGGTCAGTTGTTAATGATGTCAAAGAGTTTAAGCTGCATTCATGCCACGGTGGAGCTGACATAACTTTCTCAGTTCTTCTTCAGTTTCTGGCCTGGAAATAGTCTTCACATCAAACTCTGAGTCAGAATTAAGACTGAGAAACGCTGACTGTGTTCAAGAATAAGAAAAGGTAAACAAAAGGATTAATTTATGTCTGTTTGGAAATAGTTTTTCTGAATCATGTTTTTTTTTTGTTCACTCCAGGGTATATCAATCAAACTGCTGTTGGTTTATTCATCTTAAAAAGTAACTTTTTTCTGTCTTTACAAATAAACTAATCAAATATTGAATTGAATTGTCCGCCAGCGTCTGTTTTTCAAGGCAACTGAACCAGAACTTAAATGATGTAGAGCTTTAAAGTCTGTGGACAACATTTAACCCTACGAACATGCAATAATCTGGAGTCGACACGTTGTAAACATGGAAATGTTTCCCATCTCTACCATCCATCCTGTAGGGCATGAACACGACACGATTAGGGTGGAGGCGGTCTGTGACTGCCCAACTTGTAAACACTTGTATCACTTGACTCCTACTGAAGTGTTTACCAAAATAAAAAGGTCTAGCTGTGAGACCCTCAGCCTGAACACGTCTGTGAATCCATATTTAATGCACTCTGAGTGCCGGTGCATGTCATCAACTTTTAGCCATTCTTACCTCTTTGAATAAAACTAAAACTGAACATTTCACTGCACTACTTAAATCCATGTCCTTATTACTCAACTGAAATTCTTTTCCAGGACTTGCAGACATCCTGAGTCATTGCCATCAACTCCCAACATACCCCAGTGTTAATAAATCACAAATATACTGTTAGAAAAGTGTAATAATACCACGAAACCACAGATATCCAGAACAATGTTTGCTAGGATGTTATTTAACTCTATCACAGGTAGTGCCAGTAATTGACCCATCGTAAGCCCCGCCCCTTTTTGGCGGGGCTCCAATTTTCTGTGCTCCAATCACAGTTGAGCAAGCCTCGGTCAACTTCCTCCTTCCCTGCACTTAGCTATGCTACGAGCTACCTTGTCTATGTTGAAAAGTCAACCACAGTTTGAACATGGTTAAAAGATAAAGTTAGCAAATGTTGCTAACTACTACTTCACTAGCAGCTGCAGACTGAAACGAATGCTCTTTTCAGGTAGCATGGATTCATTTCCAGCACTTGTAACACACACACACACACACACACACACACACACACACATACAGTATTTCCTGTGTGTTCTGCTGCTGGATCAGCAGTATTTTTATATAGAATCTGGTTCTCAGTGTGTTCCAGGTCACTGACAGTTTATGCTGAAAAATCAGGACATTGTGTGTGTGTGTGTGTGTGTGTGTGTGTGTGTGTGTGCGTGCGTGTGTGTGTGTGTGTGTGTGTGTGTGTGCGTGTGTGTGCAGGGGATTCATACATATTTCCATAACTGTATTCAGAACAAAAACTATATTTAACCCACTTTCACCTTACATTACGTGACATCATCTTTTACAGCGACTGCCGACTGATGTACGACTGAATTCTGTGTATAGAAAGTACTCTGCTGCTGTCAGATAAACTCTAACTGACAAGTTCATTTTCGGTTCATTTTGGGTTTCCTCTGATGTTTCCGAGACATTAACATATTAACCAGCGTGAGCCTTCAGAGAGCCAGTTAGCAGCTCCATACAGCGCGGCGATAAATAATGTAGCGTGCTCTGTCATTAACACCACCAACTTTATGTTTTAGTGGTTAAAGTAAGTCAACAAGACAAATTCATGACTGCTCTATTTCAAAATTAAAACCTTCAGAGTTAAAAACAGATTCTCAATATTATTAGAGCAAAGATTTTTGCCCCATCATATCACATTTAGCTTTCTCTCTGATTCATATTTTATTACTTTGCACAACAGCCAGCGCTGCCCAACTCCAGCGTGGATCAATTTATTGAATTCGACTTTGAACTTGTCCCTAAATAAACCGTGAGGGGACTAAAAAACATAAATCCAGGAAATTTATGGTTCGTCATTAACAACAGCAGCAACAGCAGCCTGTAACCCAGCGTAAAAATATTGAATTAAACATCTAAATCTATGAAACCTTTGCGCCTTTAGAGAGGGGGGCATTCAAATTTTGCGGGTAAAGTTGGAGACTTTTAGGAAGTTCATATTCTGTAATTAAACATGTGCACTTGATGATATTTTATAGCATAATTTCAGTATTTTTAGAACACCTGAAAATTAGAAACTTTACTTCTGGCGGTAGGCCTCGGGTTTACTTATGACTTTAGTATTTCCAAAAAAACCTGAGAGACATGTTGAGACACTGGAAGGAAAGCGAGCCACCAAGTTACCAAGAATGGTTTAATACTTTATTAACCTATTTATATACTGGGTTATTAGCCTGTATGTGTTTATGATTGATAGAAAGTTCATACATAATCATTATTGGTTATTAAATGCCAAGAGCTGTGCGTCTTTGGACGTGTCCACTGATTGATCCAGTTGGAGTGCAAATGCCTCTTCTGTTTGTAGTTTCTTAATTATCCGCACCCTCACATTCACCATTATTTTGGTGAAAATTGTCTATTATGGCAAAAATGGTTGAAGACCCCTGCTCTAGCAGAAAGCAGCCTCTCATGAACGTCTCATTTATAAGATAAATAATAATTTAGATGCTTTCTTGGAAATTTGGGGACCATTCCTGAGATGCATTGCAGAGAAACTCGACAGATCAGTATCTAGTCAGCTTATTCTGGAGCATATATTACATAGCCGGTGGGGTATGGGGAGGGATTAACTGTCGTTAAAACATTGTTTCCTGGATAGTCTGCAAAAAGATGCAAGAAATATTTACTCTTTTTAATATATATTCTTAAATCTATTTCTTTCTTTCTTTCTTTCTGTATTTCTTACCTGCTTTTCCATGTTTTTTTGTCACAATTTTGTTGTATTGTCTGATTGTGGACTGTGCTGTAGCGTCTTTTGTGCATTGGTTGTATTGTTGCTTCAAAGGAAAAAATAAAAAAGAAAGTATGATTGCAAGTATTTCCAAAAACCTGGCTATGATCCTTAAATTCACGTCACTTACAGCGGATTGTAATGTTGGCAAGATTTTCCAGCAGAAAACAAGTAGTAAAACTTCTTCCCAAACTACCCCTGCAGCCTAATCCACTTATTCGCTGCCCATCTGTATACTCAGTATGCTTCAGACAGTCAGGGTTTAGCCAAAATATGGCTGCACACACACACACACAGCTTCGGTCTGAATCCTGGTGACAAATCATTTTAAAGCCAAACCCAACTGTCCCTGTGGTGCTCAGATATATATAAGCCTTTTGTGTGTACAGCTGGACCTGCAGGATGAACTTACATTGAGTCCTTTCTGGAACAGCGGCTGTCCCATCACGTTGGCCAGCATCCGGATTAACGCTGCCCCCTACAGACAGCACAGAGACACACACACACACACACACTTTCAAACATAATAACAATGCTCTCAATTGTTTATCAATTAATTTCAATTGGAATTGCTGCGATTAGTGGATTCAGCATCAATTCGAGGACCGTTAAACATCTGTAGACCGAGTGTCAACTATCTTTAAAGTGCTGACCTTTGAGGGAAGGAAGAGCTGGACCGTCCAAAATGTAAGAAGTTATCATACTAGATGTGTTGCACTATTAAACTTTATACCACCCTGCTCTGCCTGAGTATGAAATGCTCCATAAAAGTCAATCATCAGACAGAAGTGTATCTCTAAATACATCTCTTGTATATACTGTTTGTTTTTATCAAGTTAGCCTCTGAGCTAGCTCAGCCAGTTTCCTTGGCAGGCACAGCAGCTTTCCATCTAGTGCCCAAGTTAACACTATTCCACCATATTTCTTTAGATTTAATAAGGATGAATTTGGCTTTTTGTGCTGTGACCAGACATTTACTTACTTTCTTGTAGGCGATCCAGTCGAAGACTCGGTTAATATCCGTTGCCTGCTCCACTTCCTGGGAGATCGGATGGGAGGAACGTAGGCCATCCAATAGCATCACCTCATGGAGGACATCAGTCAGGAAGCGCTGCTTCTCCTGAAAACACACAAACGTTTGCCGTGGTCACTTATGAGGACACTGCATTGACATTTGTTCTTCGGACACTGACCATAAGTCATAACTGCTGCATGCCCAACTAACCCTTCACTAAATGTTTAACCCAATTCAAACCATAAAATCCCTGAGATTTAAGATGAATTACATTAATAATAACCATAATTATTTATTACATTTTCTATTCTTTATAATATTTTACTTATGGATGTTATGGAAAGACATTTCACTATGATTGTACCTGTGTAATTATGTGATAATTAAACTTAATTCAGCTTGAAATATTGCCCTGGGATAGGCTTCAGCCCCCTGCGATCCTGATGAGGATAAGTGGTTACAGAAAATGGATGGATGGCTGAACTTGAACTAGAAGTCCCCATATGATAGGCGAGTCCCCACAATGTCAGTGTGTGGACAAATAATCATCTCCACAATGTATTTTTTTAAAATCTGTCCACCACAGCTTACATAAAACTGTCTTAACCCTAAAAATAAGGCAGATGGATATTTGTCCTCATATGGTGAGTGGGTCCCCACAAGGTTTGAACGTCAACAAGTAATCGTCCCCACAACGTAGTCAACCAATGATTTTTTTGAAATCTGTAATTTATTTTGGTTTTCTCCCCCTACAGCTTACATAAACCATATTTTAACCTTAAAAATAGGTTATAAGACAATAATAATTATGATAATAAGTAATGAGATATTTGTCCAGCCTTGTGCAATTCCCCACAATATAACAATGTTACTTTTCATCGTGATTTCTGGGGTTTGCTTTGTTTTTCTTCCAGCTCAGCTTTAGATGGAAAAGTAATTAAGTTAGAAAACAAATAAATGATCATTTAGTGAAACAGTTGGTTCAGTAAGCAAAGGTTTAGTCGTGTAATCTGGTTAATCTTTGTTTATTGTAATCTTTGTTATTTTGTTTTTGTTCTATTGTTTCTTTTTTCTTTGTTTCTTTTTTCTTTGTTTCTTTTTTCTTTGTTTCTTTATTCTTAATCTATTCTTTCCAGTTTCATCCTCTGGTTTCTCTGATTCTTCTTCTATCATTTACTATGATTTTGTTTCCTCACCCCTTTGTTTTCCATCCTCTCTTCCTTTCCTTCACTCCACTCAATCCTCAGTGTTTTCCCGCCTTATTTTCTTCTCTTTGTCTCCTCCCATTACTCCTCTCTCTGTTTCGTCTCCTCTCTTCTCCTCCTCTGCTCTCCTGGTTTCAGGATTTTAATAGACATCTGCAAACATGTTGAGCTTTAATAAGCTCTGTCTAAATTACCCCCGGGATTAGGCTAAATCCGAAGAAGTACGGCTCTGTCTAATTCATGGATTACAGTGTTTACTATGGAGATTTGGTTTTAATGAACCTCCATCTTGTTAAGCAATAGAATTGTTGGCTTATTAAGTTTCAGTCATTAATGAACAGGATGAACAGGTTCTTTTTTTTTTTTAAATTAACAGTATCTGCTGGGATCTGGCTAATTCATGGTCCAATGTGGCTCCATGTAATTCATGTATTAAGGTTGTTTATTAAGTAGATTTGTTTTTCATGAATCTTCATCCAGTTTAACGAAAGTTTTTTGAGATGTTACATTTTTAACGAACAATAGAAAGATTTAGATTTTACAGTGTCTGCGGGGATCAGGCTACTGCTTGACAGATGTGTCTGCTGTGTTCGTTCAGACTAAAAATTTCTATTGTTTCACAATTTGAAAATTTAATTAGACTCAACATAGACAAACATAAAGTCTAATTCTGGGATTCAGATACTGTTATGTGTAGTTGTGTGTGAATTTAGTCAGATTAGCTCTAATAGTGACATAGCTCTTCTTTTTGCAGTGTAATGTGTGTCACATAAGAAGAAAAGTATTTGAGCCTACTGCAGAGTTTAGCTCTGATTTCTGCTACTTACTGAGCTTGAACATATCATTAGCATCAGAGTGTACCGTATTGTTTGCACTTAATGGGCCATCGGTTTCTCAGCCCCCGCAATCTAGATCATGTCACACTGAGTCGAGGGACTTTATACAAAGTCTACAAAGAGTTTTGATATCTGCTTCTTTACCTTTCTTTTACTTTATCTTGATAAACCTCATTCATTCCACAAAAGAAGCACAGAGTGTAAAAATAGGCAGCTTACTTGCGAATGCTGTGAACAAGTTAAAGACATTAAAAATGCATTGTTAATTCTGTGCTTTTTATTTTTATTCAGTGTTTTATAGACTAAAAACTGACCCCTGCACTGCCTTCATCAGAAAGTGTAGGACTAAACTGTCAACGCCCAGAGAGAGAAGGAGGTAAGGACTAACAGCGGTCCTGTGGTGTTGGTGGAGTAGGTGGTCTGAGGTCTAGACGGGGGTGGAATCACATTAGTTAGGCTACCTGTGGGCATACGTTGCAAAGGTTTGTTGGGACCCACTTGTGTGCAGTCACCAAGCCGTGGATCGCCACATGCAGCAGAGATGACGCACATCAACAGAGAGAATTCCCAACAGATTCGCCTCATGCGGGCGAGTGGAAAATCAGCACACGAGATCCAGCAACACTTTGCAAGGCTCGGCATTCAAGTCTCACTGAGAACTGTGCGATATCACTTCAAGGAGAGGCAACCCCGTCGCTCATGTCCAAGGAAACTGCACGAGTAAGTAGCCGAAGAATGAAGAATTACAACTTTTGTTTAGCATTTAAGTGGCATTTCTGGAGCTTTAACGGCAAGTTTTCTTTTGTGTATTCAATGTGTTCCTGTACATAAATACGTGGTTGATTTTCTGCATAGTATGGTGTGTCATCAGTCATGTCTCCTGGCATGTTCACTGTTGATCCTTTTTACTAAGCATTAAATAATTAAAGAACAATGTACAATCAAAGTTAACATAAATGCGAAACAAAGTGACAATTGACATTGATTGCTGTGGGTATTAAAGGAATTTCTCTCTTTTTTGCAGTTGTATTACTACTAACAATTTAGATGTGACGTTAAAGGCTTCAACAGTCTGGAAATCTTTGGTTTAGGTACCTCGAAAGTGCTTGAAATAAAGTTTGCTTTTGTCTGTTTTTTTCCTGACTTCCACAGTCACATCCTGGCTGCCATCGAAGAAGTAAGAAAGACCAGCGATAAGATGAATGCCCGAGCCGTGCAGCAGAAAATTGAAGCAGATTTTGGTGTTCAGCTGAGCCTGACCAGCATACGCCGCGCTCCCAGAAACCCAATATGCAAAACGCGCAACAAAACTGCGAGGCTACAGCAAGCTCTTCAATGGATGGAGTCTGGGGAGACGTGGCATGATGTGCTGTTTACAGACACAACGTCAGTAGCTCTGAAGCTTTATGGCAGGGTTAATTTCCACAGAGAGGACCACTTTGATGGCAAACCACAGTCCAAATATCCCTTAAAGTTTTACATCTGGGGACTGATTTCACGGCAAGGCGCGGGGCCTATGGTCATCTTCGAGGGAACCATGGACAAACAATATTTTGAGAACACCATCATCAAAGAAATTGCAGCACCGTACATCAGGGAACACTTTGGGTCAGAACATCGCTTCTTCCAGGACAACGATCCACAGCACACCGCTGCTGCGACTTGCATCGCGTCGGAGGGAATCAACTGGGTGAGGACTCCACCAGAATCGCCAGATTTTAACCCCATCAAGCTTGTTTGGCGCTCAATGAAAGACTTCATCCGAAAGGAGGCTAAGCCAGCCACGAGACACGAGCTTGTCCGAGCTATAGAGTTCTTCTGGGACACAAAACTGACCAAAGATTTCTGTAATGAAGTTATTTCAGGCTTATCAGACGTTCAGAGACTGGTTGTGAAGAATAAAGGAGGGCATAGCGGAAAATGAACAAACATTTATTCCCCTAAGTAATGGCATTGCCGTTTTAAAATAACAGTGTGTGTGTTGTCAGTTTTGTCTCTTACTTCAAACTGTGCATGCAAAATAAACTTCTTTAACAAAACAACGCAGATTGTGTTTGTCCCTGTTGGATCTCCATTCAGATGGGTATTGCATTTAAATTACGGCTGATCTTCAGGTGATCGGCTTGAATAGGAGGCAGAGAGGTGACTATTCAGCTGCCTGAACGACCGGCCCAAAGAGATGCAAACACAAACCCACCGAAGAAGAACTCGACACCGAAGAACAATTCAGCAAATTTGAATACGAAGTGAAACGCTCAATAAATAAATAAATAAAAGAATACCAGTAGTTTGGAATAATGTCTCCTCTCAGTGAAAGCTTGAATGTGAATAGCTGTATTATATTATACTTCTGTTTCATTCTTTTTAACTTTGTTTTGGAGGCGATACCTCGGTCATAGGTGCACCAAATTTTCTGAAATAAGAGTCCTTCAAAGAAATGAGTGGAAACTGTTGGCTTTAACAGTCAGGCACCATGTGTGCTTAAGAGAGACACGTACAGTTTGAACTTATACTGATCTTTATTTTAAATCCGGGGGTGGGGTGAAAATATCACGGCGCTCCAGCCCATCAGCACCCACAGACCTTCTGCCGGTTACAGGCTGAATTTTAGGAAAGTGTGTCGACCATAAAAACACCCATTTGATGTCGAGTGTTTGGTTTGAATATTTCTCTCATTGCCAACGAAGAACTGAAACAAAATGTTACATAACACAGTACAGACATTGCATGTTTCTCGCCTGTTGTATGCGTGATATTTATGTTTATTTACATATATTTGAAGGACATCTGTTTTTATTCATTTTCCAAAATTTTGTTGGCGCTCTCCAGGGAATATCAACAGGTGTTGGATTGTTTTGACAAGACATCCCAATTATCCTAAATATCCCAATCATTTTGTGGTTGGTGTTTATCTGAATGGCACTTCAATTGGGGACTTACTGTGGAGTCTGGGTGGGTGGGGGAGACTCCCAGTGGCTGGATAATGGCTACAAACTGGATCTCATCCCAGCTGGAAACCAGAACACCCCCGACTGGGAGCGCCAATTGTGAGTCGCTGGGACTGTTAATGAGCTAAACTATGTGTCAGATAAACAGTTTGTCGTGACAGGAGAGAATCCGACTAAGTCCTGGATGTTTTTTTTTGTTTATGCAGGAGTTGGACTGATCTGTCCTCAAAGGATTGGACTAACTCCTGGATAGAAACACAGACGACTGCTTTCATCTTTCAAGTCAACAGAAACGCACACGTGGAGGTAAACAGACAGAATCAGGGGACTCCACCACAAATCACACAATTAGTTAATTAGTTAAATGGCGTGTTTGGATGAAACCAAAAATTACTCGGTGAGAGAAAGATCTGACTAAATGAGACATCAGCTTTAATTAGAAGAGACTTTAAGTCACCTGGAGAGAGAGGCCCATATGGTCATTATGAACCAGATGGACCCACATGTGGAGGGACAGCTAATGGGCCAACAGTCGGTGTAAACACAAACACACACACACACAGATGGAGGGACGAGGCTGCGTTCAGGAGCAGCTGCTGAACTTTTAAACTTCAGCTTGTCTCCTCCCTCCGTCCTCCTTCACTTCCACCCCGTCACTCTCGCTCTTCTCCCTCCACCCTCGTCTTTATTTCGGCGTCGTGTAAACACGATGGGGTTTGGATGACAGACAGCGCTGTCTGTGCAACACTTGCATGCTGAATACTAATTCGTTGTCTGGCAGGTGTCACACATCCAAAGTAGTTAAAGCTCTTTATTAAACAGAAAGCGATCACTGCAGCAGTACTGATGATTCACACCATGTTACTGGAGTACTGGAGTTTGGTGATATGTTCCATATCTTCCACTTATACTGAAGTATCTATTCCTTTAATACTTTTGGTTGTTGTTATGACCCCATGTGACTGACTATTTCCAATGTTCTGTATGTATCTATCTCATCTTCTTCAATCTCCAATATTCTATGTTACGTAACGTACTTATTTTCACCCAAAGCACGATCTTTTGTTAAACCTAAACAAACTGCTTAACTGTTTAAACTCAGAAAATTCACGTCCAGAAAAGACACTAGAAGGGTTAACATGTAGGGCAACTGACCAAGGGGCCGTATTTGACGAGTTGGGAGTGTGAATATGTTGGATTGAGACGCCACCCATCCTGTTTCCTGGCTGCCATCATGAAAATTGTGACTGTGACTATAATCTCTGTATTTCGAGACACTCTTGGAAAGGACAGGCCCAGTTTTAGCATAATTGTGCCGAATGTCATGGTCTTGTTCACGCAGATGTTACGGCATCTGGATTGATGCAAGGAAACACGCGCAACCGGCTCATTGGCATGCAGTAACACGATGGCAAGCGCTAATGAATAATCTACCTGCGTTCTTTAAATAATTTGTTTGGGAATAATTTGGGTTCCTGGTCAGTTACAACAGCAACTGAGAGAGAGTTTGCACAAGACAAGGATGGTCTGTTGGCGTTGCTCCAACTTCTAAACCAGTGTATGAACCGTACCGTGACTTCCTTGCTTGCTTCTAGTTGCTATAACTTCTGGGTAAACATGGGAATCATCAGATATGTCAGAGAGCGATGAAGGAAGTTAGCAAATGTTAATTTCTCGTCAGATGGATTTTCATTAGCAATAGTAAATGTTTAAGAATAAAGACAACAACTCCCATGATCCCATGCGGCTTCACAATATCATCACATGGTTCTTTTGTTGTTGTTTTGATGTGACGTTTTTAATTTGGACAGGTAAGTGGTCTCTCTAGGTTTTATTGTCCTCCTCTGTGGAGTCAGGGAGGTTAGACCTTTTAAAAACCCTTTTGGTTTTATTTATTTTATTGATGCATAACCACCCACGTACCATTTTCCCCTTTGTAGTTCACCTCTTTTGTTGTCATTTACAAAGTTATGGAACAGTCAATCCTGCAATAAATAACTTCATTTGCTAAAATCCATCTAGTTTTATGTTGTTTTCCCGTCCCCTGGAGAGCCGGGTTGTAACAATTAAATATGGGCAATGTTGCAAATCACTGAACACGACTGTTTAAAGGATAAAGCTGTCGATGTTCTGTATTTTTGTTGAGGTCAACAAATCCCACGAAAACAACAAAACACACAATACTTCAGTGTCTAAATACTTTGGTGTACGCAGCACTTCTGTGACTTTGCACCTAAAAAACAGGTTCAGTCATTTCCAGCTGCTTACTGTAGTTTTTATTAAACAGGAGGAGATGAAGCTTTTTGTGCATTTGTTAGGGAGTCAAAATAAACCAGTGTTTGTGTTCATGGTAATGAAGGGACATGTCAGCCAGTGCAGCAGCGTGGATCAGTGATGTGTTTTAAATAGACAGAAGAAGATATATTAAACTTTATACAACAGTTAGCTCAGACCAAGGACAAGGGTTCTTCCATGAGTGCTGATATAGAGTATAACGGCACTGAGACTTTAAACTACACGTATCACTCCACTTATTCTAACGACCGTTATATTAACGTTACAAAGACACACAAGGATCAACCAAAATGAATACAATTATCTGATAATAAACTTGATCAGCCACTGCCAGTAATTAATATACAACCATCAATTAAACCAATAACTAACAGCAGTCAACGTCAGACAACCTTATCATACTTAACAGTTACCTAGTGTTTCTGTAGCGTTGACAGAACGTTCAAAAATAAACATATCAGTTTGAAGCTCCGTGCGCTGTCCCTTTAAGAAATATGACACTTGAACAATTCATTACGTGTCCGTAAAAACACATCACTCTAGAAACACGAGATAAACGTCATATGTCCACAGTCTGTCAATTCAGCATCAATATAATCCACAAAGATAAACTGCGTTTCTGTACAAACTTTACATTTACCAGCTACCAGCATTATTTTAGATGAGCGTTATTTTAGTGTTAGACGAGCGTTATTTTAGTGTTAGATGAGCGTAGGAATGAGGTGAACCGCTTCAAATATGAAGATTTCTCACTAAAATAAGAGCTGCTTGGTGAATCAGAAACACACCGTATTAAACACTGTTAATTCACCGTCTGTCGTGTGTGTGTGACGGGATTTTAGGAGTTTACTCACAAGCCTGTCGCCTTGTGCCTACAACCGAATCACAGCTGTGCTGATATTCAGTATAACTGCACTCCCTCTCGTGTGATATTGGTTTATAGACGCACACACACTTGTTAGTAGGTTAAATTAAATTTAGTCTTTTGATTTGTGAATATAAGAAAATAAAGAATGTCATCAGACCTTTAATGAATGGATTTGCAGGACTTTTGCGTCTTGATTTGTTAGTTGATTTCTAGAATACGTCATGATGCACCTGGATAGATGATTTTATCGAGTGGGGTGAAACCAACTTCTGGGGTTAAAACTGACTGCGAACACACTTTGAAAAGCAGAGGATGGTTTTAATCCAGTCTGTCTTCTCATTGGGTAAGTGTCCATTTTCTAAGGGGGGAACGGAGGACATGGTGAATATTGATCGTCTTCTGCTCTCTTTAACATGAATATTTCATATTTTCGATTCAAAGTCTATTTGTTTCACATCAGTTATCTGTCGGTCGACGTGTACCTCTGACCCGCCGCCTCTCTGCCACTTTGAATTAAGTGCACATGAACAGATTTTATGCTGTCAGTGTGTGCTGTGCAGCAGTTTGAAAAGTTTTTTTTATTATCAGCAAAATGTTTACTGCTTAGTTTAATCTATAACAATGCAGTATATCTGTGTTTATTTATCTAAACTTTTAAATGTAAAAATTGAGATAAATGAAAAAGTCCAACATTTCTCTTTAAAATGGACTGAAGTTAAAGTTCAGTTCATTTCCAGCCGCTGGTTCTGGGGTAAATTTGGGTTAGTTCCACGCTGTCAGTCCCTCATTACTGCTCTATTGTGTCCATACAAAACAAATACTACGCTCTCTGCTC
This sequence comes from Sciaenops ocellatus, assembly GCA_033000465.1. Classification (NCBI taxonomy): domain Eukaryota; kingdom Metazoa; phylum Chordata; class Actinopteri; family Sciaenidae; genus Sciaenops; species Sciaenops ocellatus. The sequence continues at coordinate 20,260,512 of CP136889.1, forward strand.
ACCATAGAGGAACACAATGTATTGGTGTTTGTTAATTTCAAATAAAGCTGATTAAAATGTTGGACCACAGCTGCAGAAAAAAAGTCCCATTTTCATAATTTGTTTCTCGTTTTGAATGTCATGTAAATATAATTATGGAAATGAAACAGACTCAAAATGTGGTCTGTCACGAAGCTGTGTGTGTGTGTGTGTGTGTGTTCAGGATTTATCACATATGTTGAGCTGACTGAAAATCAATTACATTTTTACAAACTGTTCGTGACCAGGTAAAATAAAAGGCAGCATGAGTTTTCACGCTCCCTGTGGCGCTGAATATGACTCCAATATGACTGAACCTGAAGACTTTTCAAACGTTTCATTTTCAGTAGAAAATCCTGAAAGTTTCGCCCGAGCTGAGGTTCGCTCCCGTCATTTTGACCGATTGTGTGTGAAGTGGTCAGAAAACTCAGTCCGAGCTGTCTGAAGTCTTTTTGTCTTTACCAAGCGCCAGCCTCCGTGGCCAATGCAGAAGTACACAAAAACTGCAGTTCCTCTCGTCGTCCACTTGAGGCTGGCTCCAGAAGTGAGTCAGTCTCCATAAGTCCCCATGTTAAAATGTCCAACTTCACAGCAGAAATAAACATGTTTACAGCCTGGTACAAAAAACAGTTTTGGTCTCTGTAGCTAATTTCCCCGTTCATGACAACTGTACTGAGGGTGAATTTTTATACAACTCACCTGTTCAGATTATATTAAGGCTTAAAGTTATGCAGGATTAAGAGCGTGGACGCTTTGATTGACAGGTGGGCGTCGTTACAGGTGGCTTGTTTGAGCAACCAGGCGTCATTCAGCCATTTTCAGATGGACTGAAAAAGAGGAGTAATCTGTGAAGTTGTGAAACGACTGAGAGTGTTTCTTCACATTTGTAGCACGATCGAGTGGAGAAGGAAAAAAAAAAAAGGTGGACAAAAAATTCCTGCAGTTTTTGAAATGCACTCAGAAGCTGCTTCTTTTTCTGCTCCAACAGTTTTTTTCTCACCAGGTGCATGATGGAAAATAATCTGAAAATGAATCCAGTCTTGCAAAATCATAAAAACTTTTGACAAACTGTCTTTAGATGTGCGAGCGTATCAGACTTAATATGATTCTTTCCCTTCGGCGTGAAAGTGACTTTACTTTTTTAACAAACTGTTCAGCCAAAGGCGGCTTTGTTTACGGCACCGCACGTTCTCACATCTTATTTATCCTCATAATATATGAACCCCATGTTGCTCCGCGCCAGCCGCCTCTTTATGTCGGCGTTAAATTGATGTGGCCTCTTAAATCTGTTTTAAAGTCACAAACGCGCCGTCGTCTCGACTCGTTTGACTCTCGCACAGATGTTACGGAGAGATGCAGCCACTGATTGATTGTAACGCAGTAAAAAAATCGACTGCACATTTCCTCCCTCGTCAATTTCTTATTTGTGTTTGATTTCTTCGGCCGTGTTTTGTTCCTCTCCCCGCAGCGCAGCGTGACTCGCCGCTGATGGAAAACGGCTTCTTAAATAAAAACTTGTATTATGAATAAATTGCTTTATCAGGGACAGACCGCTTTATCATCGTTGTGCTTGTTATTGGAGAAACACTTTGTTTCTATTAAAGCGTCCAAACGTGCAGAACCGCAGTAACAGGGATTTAAAAATGCCATGTCGCTCAGAAACAGACTGAGTGTGCGTGCGGGAGATAAGGTGTTTGGGTGTGACACGTTCTCCGTTGGAAGTAAATCACGACGTACTTGTGTAGAAACAAAGCAGGAAACGTGAGCACTTTAAAGTTCTGCAGCGCTCGCCATTTCTCTGAGAAGTTCTCGCCAACTTCGTCCGTCGTTCTGGGAGTTTCTGAGTAAATTTGAGGAGGAATTCATTTCTAATTTCATTGTGTTTTTCGAGCTGACTCACTCTCTGAGAGGAATAAAATGAAATATTTTTACCTGCTGCAGAATACGACGTGCTGAGCTGCAGGGAAACACTCTTAGAAGAAAAAAAAGATGGAATCAGATATCGATCGGTGTGAGTGGAAGAAGGTGGAAGAGAGACCTCGCCTTCAGGACGTCCTCCTCCTCAGAACACAGTTTTAACTTTCTTCTCATGCACACAGCGTCCGTCCACACGGTGTTAGAAGTTACGTAAAGTTTTATACAACAAAGAGGAACAAGGTAGAAACTGAGCAGCGGACAGATCTTTGGTTTGGAACATTCGTGTCGACGTGTTTTACTCGTGTAAGAGCAGAATGTTGAAGAAAAAACATCCAGCGGGCTTTTAACGTGAAACATTTTCCCCTCAGAGAGAGTTTACTAAAAAACCACAAAGGACTATTCATCTGAAACGTGCTAAATCATCAGATTTGGATACTTCCTTTCACTGGGCAAGATAGTTTCCTGTTTGTGCCATCCTCAATGTTCCCCAGCAGAATCAGTGAAAACTTCAATAATCCTGTCAGAGCTCAGCTTGAATTATTTCATTGTTTTTCTGTCTTTAAATAATACGATACGCAAGCGGGGTCAGATTACTCAGACAGCTGCTGAATACAATATACAATATATGTATATATATATAATCTGATGAGTATGTCTTAGTGCCAATAAATCCCAGAAAAGGACTTACACACCGTCCTGCTGCCACGTTACAAAATACAATGATATATTCATGTATTTAATAATGAACATCTTCAGTAGAAACCAATGGGCTTTGAGCCACAGACAGGAAGTCAGAAAGAATTGAGACAGACGGACACGTTGTTGGTTCGGGTCTGCACGGGGATTTGTTAAAAATAAGAAAAACAAAAGAATAACAGCAGACAGATCCATTAAGTTTTAACGTCCACGCGTTTGTACCTTTGACTTCCTGTCTGACACGGTTGTTCATCTTCTGCACTCGTGAGTCGACCAGAACCGTCACTAACATCACAACACAACGTTCTGTATGCAGAAAATGAGTCATCTTCTCTCTTCAGTAGTTTATTTGTGTCAGTTCGACCGAATTATTGAAGGAAAACATATTTTCCCCGTAACACTGCAGACGCTTTCAGTCGTATTCTGCCGTCACCTCAGTACAGCCGAGCTGGATGTGTTTTTGTTTAACACAAAAAGTGTCCCAGTTCTTCTGGATAATCCTCAGACCTCTCCGTCAACACTTTCCACTGGGAATTATTTTGTGCTAAAGTCCACAGAGAGGTCGTCTACGTCTGAGCTGCAAAATCAGGTTTAAAGTTTGATTTCATCTCCACACTCTGTTTCCTGTTTCCTGTCTGTCTTGTATTTCGTGTTCGGAGATTTTTTCAAATGTTTTACTCTGAAAATAAAATAAATGAAATTCTGATCGACCGGAGCCTCGAGCTGAATTGTGACTCGCCTGAAACAGTCATTGAATTTCATGAGCGAACAGACTTCAGAATATCTGAGCGCACTTCACCAACGCGCTAAACTGAAAGCTTTATTTCCTGTTTGTGCTGAATAAAAGATCAGATCAGAGGAACTCTGCAGTTACCACACGGCGATCACAGATACTGTTCAGCTCTACGTGCGGTTTAAAGATTAGATTATTTTGATTTAAACTGTTTCCCAAAGTGTGAAAAACATCTGAAATCTGCAAGACTTCACTTCCTGTATGACATCAGCCACATCGAAACATTAAATCCATTACAGACTCTTGAAAAATCTAGAAAGTTAAACCACAATTTCTCAAAAAATACAAAAAAAAAGCATATGAATCATTTAAAATGAATTAAACTCACCATGTTCCACTTTGGGAAGAGGAAGTCTGTGCCGACGTACTCGAAGTAATGAGCAAAACCTTCTTTTAACCAGACGTCCTCCCACCAGACCGGAGTCACCAGATCACCGAACCACTGAAAGACACAGAGGAGATAAAGTGTTAGATGATTATTTCATGTGGAAAGATTTATAAAGCTCTGTCGACAAATCCTTTTACAGGTTCAGAGGGAGTCAAATATATCTGGTCATGTCCGATTACAGAGCAGCAGACGTAGAGTGTTCGGGAACGACAATGAGCATCGAGCCCAACAAACGGATCGTGCAAACACGCCTCCTTTCCAGTGACATCACGTACGTCATAAAAGATGGCAAGCAATGATTGGTTGAGGAGCAACATGTAGTCCGTCATGTCTCAGCTATAGCACGGTAAGAATTTATGTCTCGTCCTGCAGGTCGAGTTTTGACCTGATGATGGCGCTCCATGAAAAGTCAGAGGCTCAACAGAGTTATTAAAACTCATCTTGACTGGAACACGGACGCATGCACATCATTTCAAACTCCTTTTCTCAAAACCACAAACATCACAGATCCACCAAAGTCCTCAGCGTTCATCCTCAGGGGATCACGAATGCCTGCTCAGTATTTTATGGCATTGAATCGAGCAGTTGTTGAGATATTCCAGTCTGCGGTGGATGAACACGTCCCGAGAGTCAAACTGCTGCTACCATGTGTAAACCTCAAAATGCACTCACAGGCACTCAGACAATGAAAAACAGAAAATTTAATTAAATCCAGAACAAGTCCAACTTTGACTAATGAGAGAGGGGACTTGCCACTCCTGCCTAGGTCTCTGCCTGATGACGTCAAAGTAGCGCAGGCCAGCAGAGCGTTCGTCCTAAGCCAACATGATGAAGCAGGTCTGGTTCATCAGCGACACCGGAGGGGCCGCCAGCCATCAACACTGTGACAAAGAGAGCAGTGGGCTTGGCGCTCATTTAGGCCGCGTGCTACCACCTGATTGGACGGTGAGTCTTCTCTCGGGGGGGCGCCTCGGAGCCTCGACGACAGTGAAGTTTATTAAAGGCGGAGAACGCGGAAAATAGACTGAACCTCGCAGATAGTGAAACGTACGGCCACGAGGGGAATACATTTGGAGCCGGGCTGTTTCCCGGCAGCGCAGCTTGAATATAACCGCTCCCTGCCAGCTTTGTTTGTGAGTCAAACCTTCAGCTGTGGAGTGGATGGTCTTAAAAAACAAAAGTTTACCTCCAAAATTCTCTTCAGACAATCATTAAAGTCTGCAGGAAAGTCACACGGCACATTTCACACCTCAGCACACATTTAGCTGTTCAACTGAACAAAGTCTGTGCGTGTGTGTGTGTGTGTGTGTGTGTGTGTTTAAGTCTGCAATTAAAACAAGGCAGTGAGGCCAAATAAAGCATATAAAGCGTACGACAACCTCCATCTTTAGACCAACAACAACAAGACAGTTCTGCAGGAATGAGGAATATTTCTGTGGGTCCAAAATAGTAGTGGTAAAAAGAGAAGAAACAATTTCATGATTGTTGAAGCGTAAATGCAAGTGGCAGAACTAAAAAAGCTAACGTTAGGCTAAAAACAAACTCAACCACGGTCACATGACTTCAACGTCACCACCACGAAACTTTAAGTGTTTACGGTGTGATGACGTTTAATGTCCCCGACTACCTCTGTGGTCTTTTTAGCCGCCGTAAGACGCTTTAAAATACACGGATGTGGCATTTATTAATGTATTTTATGTTGCAGAACTGTTGACTTCATTCCTTTGTACAGTTTAGAGTTAGGTCGACCACAGTGGGGCATGGCTGACGGCGGTGACTGTATAGTTCTGACATCACAGCTTTACAGACAGCTCGTTTAAAGTTTCTTTTTTCTGTGGTTTGACACTTTATCACCTGCTTTATAATCAGAAACGGCGTTAATCTCACTTCCTGTGAGACCTTTAAGGCGTCTGATGGTGTGAAAGTTCTGAACATGTGAACCTTTCCTATATTTACCATCCATCACATATGATGATATGACGTCTTGATATGAGACTCCATCACATGTGCTTAGTTTGTTGCTTCATCATTAGAACTCTGCACAGGTTACATAAGAGAACCCTAACCCTTCACATAAAACAGCATGTGCATTCAGATATTTCCTCTGTGGAAACTAATAACTTCTGACTTCACAAATGAACCCAATCTGGTGCTGTGGACAGTTACGGCAGCCTCAAAGGGTCAAAATTCAAACTCAGAAGTCCGAATTGGTTTAAAAATACAGCCAACACAAGGTGGAGACAATGCATGCCAGGAGAGGGCAGCACACAGACCAAATATAAATATAAATACATGGATATTCCTACAGCAACAGCAGTTTACTTAAAAATGTATTTTATTCACCACTTTTATATGCAGGATATCGATGCTGCTGGAATAATAATAAATAAAACTGAATGACTTGATGTAGATTGATTTTGGAAATATGACTCATGATTTACAGTCGCTGTAAATAAACGATTCAACTTTTTTGGAGCGTCTGCTGTTAAGAACTTAAATCAGAATAAATCAGAATAAGGAACTGCAGTACTTGTAGAATAAATCAAAATAAATATCAAATATATAATTAATCGTCCGAGCTCTACTAAACAAATCAAACTAACCAAAAACAGAACCGTTAATATTTATATTTATAGATTTTATTGAGTTTTTATTTAGTTAAATTTGTATAGGAATATTTTTAAAAATAATATAGAAAAATATGACATTTAAAATAGCTTGGTGTATTTTAAATGAAATGTTTTTGTCTTTAATGAAATCACATTTTAAATTGAGTTCATTCATTCCACCGTCATGTATTCTCTTAGTTCATTATATTTATTTTATCTTTTAATGACTAAATAAAGTCGCCGTGCTGCTCTAAAGAAAGGAAACATAAACTCTGTGTGACTCTGCAGACGCAGCGAAGCAGAAAAATGTGTCCTGACATGAATACAAACTTCCTCCACTTTCTCTCTGGCAGCCGCGGCCTGTTTCTGGGCAGGGATTCAAACCGACCACCCTGTGGGAGCTGGCAGACTGTTCAGCTGCTGCCGCTGCCTGGCTCAACAGGCGTCGGTTCAACTCCCTGAGGCGGAGCTGCAGTCACACTCGAGACCGCTGCAGTTTACGGAGAAAACAAAACACTGCCAGATGAAGTTGTACTCGCGTGATGAGGTGTGCGAGGTCGCCGCTTCACCTGCAAGATGTAACGTTCAGGAGCTCAAACTGTTTTCTGTTCATCTGCAAACCTGCAGAACTCCATTTTAAACATGTAACTCTGAAAAGTGACATCTTATTTAGGAAACTATACGTTTAGTTTGAGTCGGCGCAGACAGAGTGATTGCACACTGTGACTGGAGCTTCTGGAAAGTCTTTCACAGAATTGGACAAACAGAAAACCTTGAGTACGGTGCTTCTGGGGTTTGAACAACACTCTTCCTCTGATTCATTTCTCTAAAATATATCAAGATATTTCCTTTGCTGCACCAGAAAAAATGAGAGTCAGAGTCATAGTTTGAAGCTCAGGGCCGCTGACGAAGCTGCAAGTGTTTGACAATTTGGGAGTGTGAATGGGGCCGAACATCATCCCAACACTAAAACTAAAAGTCTAACAATGCAGTGAAGTAAACTGCTGCCAACTGTAGCTGCTGTTAGCTCAGCTTGTTAGCCATGCTGCAAAGCACTGGGGAAGAATTTACACCGGTAAACTTTGGACCACCTGCAGGAGGAAGTGTTTAGATGACCGCTAGAACCGAAGCCGGACGAGCGGGCGATGTAACCGGACTCAAGTGAGGCAGAGCTTGGCAGAGGGGAAGAGGACTTTTAGTGGTTGGTGAGAGCTTGGTGAAATAAAAGGCTGAAAGACAGACGCCGAGCTGGGCTGACTGCTGTTGGACTAGTCAGTAATATTAGCTGGTGTGAGGACAAACAGGACAAACACAAGTCTCCACAAAACAGCGGAATATGATGATTCAAAGTAAAACCAGCAGAGCACACCTGAAAGCTCCACTGCTTCTGTTCATGCAACATTTCAAAAAGCCTACTGAAGTTGGAAGTAACATCACGAAATGATGCTGCAGAAGCATCTACAGCGTCAGAGTTTGAAACGAAGCTGCAGCGTTTGACGATTTGGGAGTGTGAACGGGGCCGAACAACATCCCGACATTAAAACTAAATGTCTAACAATGCTCTCTGGCCTCAAACCAAACTGATGCAATCCAGCGAAACGGTTGCATGATTTCACTCCTTCATTCTCTGCCTCTGCACGCAGTAATAACCTCTGGTCAGCAGAGAAGACGGTCCACTCGAACGTGCTCAAACAATATGGAGGTCACGTGATTCTTTACGGATAAAAACTACAACATCAGAGTATTTATAGAGATTTTTCCTTTAAAGGTTTCTGTTAAATTATGAATCGCTCCGATCAAAGATTGGACGTCCGCTCGGCAGTAAAATTCGTTCCCTTTGATTTTTTCTCTCTCAATCAGACAAACTGCTGCTAAGCTCCTCTTTCATTAATCATGACAGTTTACATTTGATTTTTGTTCTCGTGCTTCGAAAGGATTTCGCCCTTTTTATCCTGCTCGGCTGTTCACGTTAGAAGTGGGTCAGTACGTTTTCAGTTTCCATCAAATCGGTTTCACACTGGTACAGTTTGTTCAGGCCTCCTGACAAATACAAAATATAATTAATTTACACTGGTGAGACTTTTTTCTGGTTTCACAGCGACAGACTCAATGAAAAGAATGAATCCTCTGTAGCTGTTACAACTTCTCTCATAATTAAAAATGACGACTTGAGTAGTTTTTACAACACGCTTCTCCTCACTTGTCTTCATTAGCTGCTCTGTCGTCTCTCATCCACTTTCAGCCTCATTAAAGCATTAAAAAGCCTCCGGTGGGTCGGACATTTCTGATTCGGGGGAAGTTGCTATGGTTCTTGCTGTTGCCGTGGTTACACACGCGCATCGTGGGTGGGGTTCAGGGGCGATGAGGAAATCGGTGCTGAACCGAAAAGAACGACTGCTGAGGCGGAGGATTCGGGGAAGGAAAGGTGGAGGGAGGTGTGTTACTAAGATTTAGTGAAAGCCAAGAAAGGACTGCGGACAGACGGATGAGATGGAAACACAACAGTGTTTGTTTGGGTGTTTGGGTGTTTGGGTGTTTGGGTGTGGCTAACATGGACCCAGAAGCACTTTTCAAGAGATCGCTGCTCCAGCCAAAACTGTACGCCCAGTGAGTCCTACAAGAAATATTAAAATGATATGAGACACATCAGTTTAGACAAGATGAATGTTAAAATGAAAATCATTGAACCTGTCCTAGATTTTATTGAAGTTGAAGTAATAGTGGAACATTTTTTTGTTTTAAAGCTCCATTATTTAACTTTCCCACCTTAAAATCACAGCGTCACGATCACTTTAACGCTGCACCGACGGTGAAACTGGATCATATTTTATGGAGAAAATGTTTTTCTGGTTTTCCCTCTGACATCCTCCTGATGGACAGTGAAGTAAACTGCTGACAGCTGTAGCTGCTGTTAGCTAATGTTAGCTCAGTTTGTTAGCTGCTGTTAGCTAACATGCTTCCAGGAGCACTGGATGAGTTCTGATGTTTACGCCGGTAAACTTTGGACCACCTGCAGGAGGAGGTGTTTAGATGACCGCTAGAACCGAAGCCGCACGAGCGGGCGATGTAACCGGACTCAAGTGAGGCAGAGTTTGGCAGAGGGGAAGAGGACTTTTAGTGGTTGGTGAGAGCTTGGTGAAATAAAAGGCTGAAAGACAGACGCCGAGCTGGGCTGACTGCTGTTGGACTAGTCAGTAATATTAGCTGGTGTGAGGACAAAGAGGACAAACACAAGTCTCCACAAAACAGGAAGTAAATCCAGTGAAACCAGCAGAGCACAGCAAATTCTCACCAACTCTGCACCTTTAATTTTTAGCCTCTTTTAGCTTATGGTTTTGGTTTTACTTAAGATTTATTTATGGTCAGCTCAAGTCCACCATGCACTACCTGTCCAGCATCAAACAGCAAGTTGTTCTTTATACTACAACTGGTTCTGGAGTGTTTAGCCTGAGCAAAGTTACCAACTAGCTGGTTATTAAAGTGAAACATCTAGTAAAGATCCAGATGTTTAGGAACATCTGAAATGCTATTAGTAGTACAATGTACACATATGTCCACACGCCTGGCAGTCTAAGTCAAGAATAAGCAATGCTGTATACATTTCTGTATCACTATTCCAAAAAAAGAAACCTCTTACCACATTATCTCTGATTGGTTTGATCTTGGAGACACCGAGCTTCAATAACCTCCAACAGTCCAGAGGGTAGGACAGTCTGTACCTAACCCAGGGACATACCAGAGCTGTGTTTTGTTTCTTTTTCATTTTTGCCCCCAAAGGTCAGAAACCACCTAATGCTGTTAAAGTGGCAGCTTGTTATATATAGATCAGTATTTGTAGCAGCAGCAGCAGCAGCATTGCCGGTGCTTTTGCTCCAGGGATCCTCCGGGGACGAGATTCTGGAGCGACAACAAACAGTGTTGTGGGAACCATGTTCCAGCAATACCGCAGTGTAATGGACTACTTTTTTTTTATTTTTAGAAATTACATTACAGTTGCTGTTCCATGATTAAAATGTTCAAATTAATTATGCAATGACTCACTGCACTAAAACGAGAGGAAAGGGCAGAATCGACGAACAGTGCTGCTTCTTTTCTGCTTGTTTCGACACCAGCACCTCCACTCTCTCCTTCCTTCACCTCCCTTTCTATCTGTCTCTCTTTCTTTCTGTCTCTCTCTCACAGAACAAAGCAGAGCTTTGCCTTTGATCATCCTCCTCTTTCCTCTCCTCCCTCTGTCTGACCCTCGCTGATAAATATTCATCCCTCTCTCTTCAGCATTGGGACTGAATCTGATTTTCACTTTCTCGTTTGAATGGAGCTCCTCACAGCTCCACGACAGCCAACACAAAATAAATCTTGGTTGTCGTTTGGCACAAATACTGTTTACATATACACATCTGAAACCATAAAGACTCTTCAACCCCGACTGCCTGAATATGAATTTAATGCTATCAACAACAGTCACACAAAAACTCTCAAACATTATGCCTGATTAATATTTTTGTGATTGTCAGGTCGGGGATTTAACCGTCGGCTGCCGGCCAAATGCTTTTGGAACTGGATTTTGGATAACAGCCTATGTTGCAGATTAATAGACCAACAGGACCTGGAAGAAAAACCTCACTGCATCTGGACCAGCTGAGATAGTTAGACTCTGGACAAGAATCTGGATCCAGGATAAAAGAATGCTTCATCTGGACCACATCAGTGTGAGCGGAAGGTCTTGCTTCAGACTTTTGATTGAACTGGACTACAAAGGGACCTTACACATGGGATAAGAGCCTAACTGGCAACTTTATCAGCAGAGCTCTGGAGTTTGTGGACTCCCTGAGCAATTGGACCAGGGCCAAGTACCTTGCTGCATTTGGCCTACTTTGACCTGGGATAAGACCCTGTCTAAAGATCTTGCTGAAAGCTACAGAGATCAGGATAGGTTGTACCTGGTTATACATGTCTTGCTACACACTGAGGTCTATAATGTGAGCATGAGTATGATCAGGGTTCAGAGTCTTCCTGCAGAGTTCCGGATCAACTGGATCTGGATCAACTTTGCCTTGCTTCATCTGGACCAGTTGGACATGGGATAGAACCCTTTCTATAGAGTTCTAGACCAGTTGGATGCAGGACAACAGCTTTTGCTGCACAGTTGCACCAGTTGTACCCGAGATTAAAGTGCGCCCGCAAGTTTCAGACCAGTTGGATCCACCCTAAGACGCTTGATAAAGACTTTTGGACTTGTTGAACTGGGCTACGAGGACGGCTGTAGATCTCTTGACCATGGACAGTACCTATGGGAGTCAGCATTGATGACCGACTCTCCTCTGACAGTCCAAGTCTGTAGCTGTGATGTCTTATAAAGTCATGTTAATGGTTGATGAGCTGGAGACTTGTCCAGGGTCTTCCGCCCTAAGTCAGCTGTGATCCAGCCCCCCGCGACCCTGATAAGGATGAGCGGTTAGAGAAAATGGCCATGTGACAGACCGAAACGAGATTTTTCTGAGAGGGGAGAGGAGGAGGAGGTAAGCGATGAGACAGAGAGACAGTTTGTCAGACAGACAGTCTGCTCAGCTGTGTGACTCTGATCGTTTCTCTTTATATTCTTGTTTTCTTGACAGTCCTGCCGCACTCCCATTATTCACTCTGTGTGTGTGTGTGTGTGTGTGTGAGATGTTTAAATTGCTATATAAAGCCGACTGGCAAAACCAATCTGTCACAACCATGAAACCTTTGATTTACAACAACAAAACCTCAGCTAGGTGCATGATTGTGTGTGTGTGTGTGTGTGTGTGTGTGTGTGTGAGTGTGTGTGTGAGTGTGTGAGTGTGTGTGTGTGTGTGTGTTTCACTGTGCTTTGATGCATCCTGTCAATTAAACAGAAACAAAAGGCAAAACGGTTCAGCCTGAAGAGAGACAGGCTGAGCCGTGCAGACAGACAGGCAGCAGAGATTTGGTGAGTCTGGATGTCGAATACCGTACTGAACATCTCTACTCCACGTCAATGCAAACAACATGAATAAATGATCCGTTATTTTAAATAAAATATGACAGAAGTGGATTGAATAGTATTTTTATTATTTACAGCATAAGGCCGGTGTTAGTCTGTGTTTCATATTTCATATCTGGTAGTTTTTAGTAAACAAACAGAAGAAATCGTGTGTTTGTGGGGCCATTTTCAGACATTTCATTAGTATTTATGGCGGCAGAGCGACGTATAAATAATAGTTTTAAATTACAGCTTGTGTAAATGTATAAATTAAGCAGAAACGAGTGGAACGATAAAAAATATGATCCAATCATGAAAATGTGATTGTGACTGTGAAGCAGATGAACAATAATCTCAGGATTTATTGGTGCTTTCTTAAAGAAGCAGAGTTTGGAGGAAAGAATCAGCGTTCAGGCTGTTTGACCCACAAACTGTTTCTATAAACGACCGAGCGGCTCGATGACTCAGCAATTGACAAAAACAGTTTCTGCTGTCATGATATTCTGTAAATATGATTTTGCTGTGGTCTGCTGGTCCCTCGCCATCTGTAATCCACACAGAACACATGATCTGATGATTTATACGTGACCACGCGTTGTTAAAGAATAAAGCTGATGTGGCCCCGCTGGTTCCTACTGAAGACGCAAGTCTTTAAAACAAAACTCACAAATATATAGTTTCATTTTTCTACTGCGAAGAAGACGGCGGCGCGATGCTCAGCGTCTCTCTGACTTTTTGTTTCAAGTCTGTTAACAGTCTCCTGCAGCTGACAAGAACTTTTGGACACTTTTATCCTCGATCTCCGGCTCATACCAGAGATCACTAACCCCGAAAATTCCACCAGACAGTTATGCGTGTGCGCCGCGGTCGCCACAGCGATAGGTGTCCGGTTCAGAAGCGTCCCAGAAGCGGGCCTCCTGCTCAGCTCCGCTTTGCTGTTTTTATTTTTGACGGACAACGCAAGCAGTCCACGTCAATTTAACACAGAGCACCTCCAGCTGACAGGAAGCCAGACATAGAAACAGCATAGAGAATCCTGTGGATTTTCAAAATAAAACACCCCGTGCAAACTGCCGGTCGTAAAAACAGACAAAAGAGAAACAAATGAAGTACGTAGCATATTTCCACATGTAGAAGCATATTTAGAAGCACATAAACCAGGAAAATGACCAAATCTGAGCAAGTAAACAAAGTCTGGAGGGAGAAACGCTTCTGAAACGCTCCCGGTGCAGTTTTAAGTCGATGCAGGACGGAACAAAACAGCGTCGCAGCTGAGACGTGACAGAAACGTGCCCGGTGGAGTTTTGGGGTAAGACACCAGAGGTCACCGACCCGGCTCTGCCGACCGGAAGTCCTCGCAGGCGGCATCGAGATCGTAAACAAAGGAAGAGGAGAGGAGGGCTGAGGAAGATAAAACTAACTCCAGCAGTTTCCTCGCCAGTGTTCGGTCTCTGGAGAACAAAATGGATGAGCTGCAGCTGCGGGTCATCTCCCACAGCGTCTATACCTGTAACTGCCACTGTTGCTGCACAAGCTGAATATTTCTTAGTTGTATACTGTATACATCTTGCTAACACATTCATATTTATATCTGCATTGTTATTTATATATCTGTGTACATTACTCTGCACTCCTGGTTAGATGCTAAACTGCATTCTGTTGTCTCAGTACTTCGTGCAATGACAATAAAGTTGAGTTTAATGTCATCTAAAATTCTGTTTCCACTGTCTCGTGTATGAATCCAACCTGGATCTTGTTTGTTAAAGTAGGTCACACAGATTCCATCAGCATTACATTAAGACTGTCTCATATCCAGTCAGAAACTCTGTAGTTCCTTTAAAACAGCTGCTCACTGTACACTATTTGTTGGGGACTATTTCCAGCGGCGGATTAATCTGCACTTGGGTGCTCTGGTGAGTATTTGGGGCAGCAGGACGGTGTATGTGGAAAATGAGTTAAAATAAACAGAGTGTGTTCATCCGGTGCAACAGTGCGGCTCATTGATGTGTTTTTAATAGTTTTTGGACAACAATGGAGCTCTGCGGCGCAGAGGCAGACGATAAATCAGGCTTTGGAAATGGGATAGTGGCACGGCCCACATTGCCTTTATTATGTGCTGTAATTTGGTGAATCAAAATCCAAAGACAAACAAACATTTTGTATATTTTGTATGTGTCTGATGGGATTTCCTCCAGATTTCTACATGAATCACCATAATATTGGAAATGTACACTAGTACAGATAAAAGTATGTCAAAGGACAACATCTGGACGCCCTTTCACATATTTATATAATTTTTATATTACATATACAAGAAACTAATAGTGCATTGAATCCATCCTCACCTCCTCCATCACCATCTGATATGCTGCTGCCACCGGAGGACAAGGTCAGACTGCGCAGTGTATCATTTGGTCTGCTGGGACGGTGTAATCTTCCATCTCTTCAGGACCTCCAGGACACTGAGGCGTGCAGGTAAGATTGTCGCTGACCCCAGACACAAACTTTTTGTGGCACTCGCCTCCAGCAGGAAGCTGTTTTTTTTTTTCAGACTGATGCTGGCCTCGTGAACGAGTCCTGGAGGCCTCGTCTGACACTGACTTTTACCCTCCAACCCCCCAAACTGAACATATTACACTGACGAAAGTCGACTTAGTAACATCTTTTGGATTACTTCGTCTGAAAAACATCTTGTGCATTTAAATATTCTGCATGCTGTGAAATTTAGCACCAAAACACCAGCACGATTTCCTTACATGTGGCAATAAACCTGTCATAAAAACTTTTATGGAGAGTCAGTCTGGAAGAAATCACATCAGAAACGTGAAGTTCTGTTCTTTATATACAAAATATGTTCACATACCTCTGTTATTGTAATGTATAACTAAATTATAATCCAACTTAAACATGATGATGCTGCAGAACCTGAACGTGAGCATTTTTCTCTATCCGGATCACCTACTGTGTAGAGGCTACAGGAGTGTGTTAAGCCTCACTAATAAGCCACACACACACACTCATGGTGTTAGATGTTTGTTTATGGTCTGTTAATTAGCCTCGGACATGAGCAGGAGGCAGCACAACACACACACACACACACACACACACACACACACACAGCTAAATATAACTGTATTCCTCTCACACGTTATTATTGATTAAACCTTCCTGTCCTTCAGCGCTGAAGCAGCAGAGGAGGCTGCGAGTCGACGTTTGTGTCCAGCTTAAAAAAATCATCTGAAGAAAAAATATTCTTTGGTAATTCTCTTTAAAATGAGCGTGTCCACAGAGGTTCATTCACAAAAATATTCAAATACTCAACACAGAACTAGTGCATTGTGTGGATGTACAGAGCAGCTCTGGTCGTCTGACAGATCATGAATTTTGTTTTCAGAGGACGTAAAGAATCGCAAATCTGATCGGATTTGGCCCAACAGATTGATCATGAGCTGAATGTTTAAGACAAAAAGAGGTGGACAAAAACAAAAAGTTCCAACCCCTGGACAGACAGTCAGGAAGTCAAGGGTCAAAGGTCAAAACAGACTGAAAACAGGCTGAACTGATGGAGAAAGAAAGCTGAGCATCAGCGTGAGTCAAATATAAAATAAGACCGACAGAGAGAGAGAGAGGTGAAGCAAGAAAGAAAGAGTGAGACAGGTAGAGAGAGAACAATGAGATGATTTATGGCTCCTTGTATTCTAATGAACTCTATGCAAACACAGTCTGCAGTAATAAATTATCCACTTTGAACCAAAACACTGCAGAGAAAAATATACAGCCTGACAGCTTCAACACACACATACAACAACAGTATGTGTGTGTGTGTGTGTGTGTGTGTGTGTGTGTGTGTGTGTGTGTGCACTCTTGTACTTCTGTTCTTAAGGGACTGAATGTACATGTTAAGTCAGGCCTGTATACAGCGCTTTCATTGTTCTGTTGTAAAGTTAGCGACTTGCATGTTTTAGAGTTCCCATGAAACAAAAAAAACAGGAAACAGGTCAGGAGGGACTCGTCGCAGTAGCCAATAGCGCTGATTTGAACATGTGGTACTGTCCTCATCCGCCATGAAGACTCGGGCTAGGGGCTACCAGGAAACAGCACTGCCAGACCAAGACCGAATACAGTACCTGAGACCAACAGAGACCAGTTTGATGACACGGAATATAGTACCAAGATGGACTGAGTCAGCACAAGTAGCCGAGCTAACGGCAGCAAACATTACAGTTAGCGTTTAACAAGTCCATTAAGAAACTCCGGAAATTACCTCGGTGCTGGGTACCACTGTCATCAATCGTCTCAGAGCCTGTACCTGTTCAGAATGGGCTGTTTGCTTGACTTGGCTTGGTTTGGAAAGGACAGACACAAGAGTTAAAAAATTCTGGGACTTCCCACCAGTCGGAAGAATAATAAGAAGAATAATGGATAACAAACAAATTCAGTGACTTAATACTTCTATCCCTAAAACCTATCAAGGTCCTTGAACTCCCTTCAAGAACTCTTGGGATCTCATCATGGACTCCTCAAAGGCCACAGAACTCCTAGAACCCATTCAAGGACCTCTAAAAGCTCTTTGAAAAACCTTACACAGGCCTGAAGAACTTAAGGAAAACCTCTCCAAAGACTGCTGGGACATTATCAGTGATCGCTGTTAACTTTTGGGATGTGCTTTATTTAAAAATCTAAAATAGATGTAACATGGTGCAAGAAGTTTAACAAACTTGTGGGAAACTTAACCAAACTCAGACTCAAGGACCCAAGAACTGAGAGACCCGATCCTAAATGTAGTTGTAGGCCTAAATTAAATATAAACTAACGGCAGCTACAGAAGCAGTGAGTGTTTACTGTGGGTAGAGCATCCAGAAGACATCTGAGAGAAAAACAGAACATATTTTCTCCATTAAATATAAAAATATAAATGTTGTGTTCCTCTAACCCGAGGCCCGCTCAGCTCCTGGAAACACTCCACTCTTTTGTTATTTTCATATTAAATCATTTCATGCTGCTAAATTACTTGGACTCATGAATGGAATTCAAATCTATCGAAGTCTGCTCATTTATCAAAGTAGCAGGTTTATCAAGAGCTCAGACAGAAAGCATGAAGCGTGAAGGCTGTCACCGCTGAATGTTTTTGTTACAGTGAAGAGAACCGGAAGGTCACACATCAAGGTAATCAATGTACTATAGGAAAATTATTCATAGATGTCACAAATGATCCACCCACACAAACCAGAGACTTTTTTCTCAAACCATATCTCATCGTCCTTCAACAGAAATAAAAACTACCTCTTGTTTCAACAGATTCAACAGCCTTCTCTCTTTCTCTTCTAACCTTGGAACAAATGGTGCTTTACTACTCCAACCAGTAGGAGGAGCTGTAACGAGTACCAACTAAAATCAGCCTTCCAGCTATAATTATTACGTCAGAAAGCTTTTAGAAAGGTTTGAGACATCCATGGGGTTATACAACAGATGACTGACAGTTTCCCCTAACATGCTGCATCAGCAGGAACCCTCTTACATTTAATTGTAAGAACACACCACTTGCTGGGCTGTCAATCATCTTTGCTTCTGACTTTTAAAGTCCAAAAAAAAAAAAAAAAAACACAAAGAGGCTGCTACTGGAACACCAGATCTCTTCACGTCACCCAGAAGATAGTGTTGTACTCGTTGCAAACGTGTCTTGTTTGGAACAGGCTCATTGCTTGGCCTGGGGTATTGCTGCTTGCAGCTTTCTCGAGCTCCTCCAAACAACTTCACACTCAACTCTGCACTTCCTTGGGCTCTCGGCAATACACCTGGCTGGTGTGAGGTTGTTGAGAAACTCAACCGACAGACATGCATACAGATATATACTCTCTCTCTCTCTCTATATATATATATATATATAGAGAGAGAGAGAGAGAGAGTCCTTCCATTTTAGTTAGATATTAAGTCACTGTTGACTTTTAAGAATTGTGCAAAGAGTTCAAAAGTTGTCGGATGCCCACCAGCGACATGAATTGAAGAGGGGATCTTGGATGCGTACTGGAACTGCAACAGCGAATTCAGTTACCCCTGACTTAATACTTCTAACCCTAAAACTAAATGAATGTCATTGAACTCCCTTCAAGAACTCTTGGGATCTTCTCAAAGACCAGAGACCTCTGTAAGCTCTTTGAAGACCTTGGACCTGCCTGGAGAACTTTTGAAACCTAATTACAGATTCCTAGAATTGCTTGAAAGACGACTGAAACAATTTCAAGAACTACTTTAACTGCTCCAAATAGTGAAAGCTCTCCAAAGACCACTGGGACATTATCAGTGATCGCTGTCAACTTTCCAGAACTTTTCACCAAAATACCTCATTTAAATAGATGCAACATGGAGCAAGTTGTTCGACAAACTTGCGAAAAACCCGACCAAACTCAGACCGAAGGACCCACAGAAAAGAAAACCTGAAAAATGTAGTTGACCTGAATAAAACCAAACAGAGAGAACACTGATAGCTCCAATAATTAACATTCAGGCAGCTTGAAACGTGAAGCCATATCTGTCAGTTTTCCCGGCACTTCATAGCATTACCAAATGTTCCGAGGCGAAAATTTGTTGAAACTTGGGGCCTTTTTTTTTCGGATTCCTGCGGGATCCCCGCAACCTGACTGTTCCAGATGGTGTGTTACACAGAGCCACCTGGGAAGCCATCGTTGGGAACCATTTATAAAAGGACACTTTCAAAAAATACTATACTTTGCAGGTGATTGGATGAACCATCTGTCTATGACTGTCCATAATGGGCAAACTTCAACCAATCAGATCAACAAACACAGATATTACCGAATCTCTTTTGAACATCTTATCTGTCAAGAAAAACTTTCAGTGCCTTTCTTTGCTCTTCTTTCAATGAATAAATACCAGTTCTGATATAAGTGATGCCAGCAGCATCTATGCTAACCTCTTTAGTAGTCATACGCGCCTAGCGTTAAACCAGACCTATGCCGTAGTTGCAGTAGTTCTTCATAGGATGCTGATTGTTCCATAACCACTGTGCTCCAACTCAAAAGCCTGGCTTAAAGCCTGGTAAGTTGGATTCTCATGCGAGTTTGTGATCTTGCGAGTTCAGCTGCATTGCAAGGTTAGGGGATGCCCAGGGGATGGGAGTCAATTTCACTATTTATAACATGACTGGGGTAGGATAGGGACAAAAAGTCAACAGGAGCGGATAGGATGGGAATCTTCTTCAACTTTCTTTATTTCTAACATAATGCTGGCCGTTCTGTTACCTTCCTTTTGTCCTTTTTTATTCTCTCCTGTCTGCTCTGGTGGTTGGTTGCTGGTTGGTTGCAGCCACCTGACCTACATGGCGTATGTGGAGGGTGGATTGATGCAGGAGCAACTGCAGCCACCAAAATTTAAATGCCCAAACAGTGGAACGTGGTAATCTGATGGGACCGGAGTCGTTCTCCCGGGACAGGAGTGAAA
The DNA here is from genome assembly GCA_033000465.1 of Sciaenops ocellatus. Taxonomy (NCBI): domain Eukaryota; kingdom Metazoa; phylum Chordata; class Actinopteri; family Sciaenidae; genus Sciaenops; species Sciaenops ocellatus. Next base: position 20,280,374 of record CP136889.1, read on the forward strand.
ATCCCTCCACTGTCACAATCCATTATAACAAAATAATTAAGATCTCAAAGCTCCATGTCTCTACAAGACAGGGCCACAAGATTAGGTAATAATGATGGACAAGTCTTTGTAGATATCGTACTTGAATGGTTGAGTGGAAATTAATCAAATTACCATTGAGAGTCGGAGCCTCTGGGGCAGCTGCACGCTCTGCCTGGTTGCTAATCCAGCCTTGCAGCACAGTTCACACGCTCGGTCTCACTTCAGAAAAACCACATGTTCTCCTATGATGACGATGACGCAACACATGATCAGAGCTTGATAGAGTCCCTCATGGAGCCACTCAGGTGAAAGACATAAAGACACGCAGATCAGACACCCACATTTGTACAAATTGAACAAATTACACTGGAGGCAACCTGATTTAGGTCGTGGGTGATGTTGCAGTTACTAGGAAGCAAGCGGAAGCATGAAGACCTTTAGTTTAGACAATTCTCAGCTGATGATTTGCAGACTGAAATCTCTCAAAAGGTTTCAGGGTTAAAGTTAGACTGGGTTCTGGTATGAAGCTGAGGTTTTAACATGTTAAAGGTTAAGATGTAAGCAAAAAGGGATGCGGTTCATCCACTGGGAAAACTCACAAGTGCAGTGATACATCGATGTGTGTGTGTGTTGAATGACCCTGACTCTGCTGTCAGCCAGCCAGAATACATACTGTGCTATTTTCTGCTGCATATGGTTGAATTAATGAGAGCGAGAGAAAGACAGAGAGAGATCAACAGATGAAGAGACTAAATCTGTTTTCCTGAAACTCGTCCCAGTGTTTTTCTTTGTCAGTTTTAATTAACAGACAGCTGAGAGGAATAAACTCAGAGCATCTCCTGGCAAACACGACTTAGATGCGTTTGTATCTACGTCAGAATCACTTTAACCGTTTGATGGTTTCCAGTCATACGTCTTTAAAACCTATGCATCACACATAACACCTGCACATGTCATCTTTAACATCATGTGTAATGCATCGCATGTCTAAATCACTTGACAACATCTGGCAATATCAGCTAAACACACCTGTTCACATCACCTATAAAGCACATGAAAGCATCATCCGGGCACAACACGTTCTCTAAAAAGGATAAGGTGAACTTTGTTGATCCCAAACTAGAGAAATTATCTAGTTTGGGATCAACAAAGTTGAATCTTAACAAAGAGTCACAGGTGAGAGTAATCTATGCTCTAAGAAGAAAAACAGTGATTTATATAAAAGTAACGATCATGATCCAGCTAGGTTTACTGAACCTTCACGAACACGAAGGCACTGCTGGAAATGAGTTGATCCCTGGTTCAGGTCTGGATGAATCTGGTTCAACAACCTCTTTGACCTCGGATACAGTGGTGGACTTGTTGGTCTTTACAAAAGTTAAGTGTCCTTTTCTCCAACTCTCTTCAGGCTTCTCTTATTCTCTTGCCATAGGTTAATGTACATTAACCCTCTTCTTGTACCCTCCTTGGACTCTTCTCAACTGAACTGAAGTGCATTCATTCTGAAGAGAAACACAGTCTTTTATTATCTGGGGTCCTTTTATTTAGTTAATTAAAGTGTCTCTTATCAGGACTCTAAATTTGGTTTTAATAGGCATTCTGTGAGCAACCATTAACCATAACATTTGATTATTATTTGGTTTGAATGTAATAATATTTAATTGACTAAAATGTGTCTTCTTTTCATCTTGGGCATTTCTTATAGCGAGGGTAACAAACTATCTCGGCAAGCTCTTCAACTTAAAACAGTATATTTAAAGAAGCATGTTGAGGATCATGATTATTTTTCGCTGTTTTGGATATTAGAAATACATCTATGCAACATCAGTGGAAAATGAGTAATGAACAGTGGTCGTACTGAGACAACACAGGACTCTGTGGCTCTATAATAGCATCATCTGATGTCTATCTTTGCTCCTACAGCTACTGGAGGTCACTTTTGAACAAACAAAATGTGTCGATTCCTTTGGAGGACTGTTTCGTACACATTACCTGTATAAAACATGCTTCTAACACCTAGAAACATCTGCATATATCACCTGTATTTAACCCTCACACATCTCTTGGACATACTTTACCACATCATCTGTATATAAACTTTCAAAAATCACCTGGATGCTGTTTAATTGGAACAATATTTTTCAATACAGCCACCAAGACACACAGTAGAAGAAGTGGAATTAGCCAAAAAGTATAAAACTTGGATGAGATTACTTGGAGCCATCATCTAGTGGCCACCAGTGGTACTGCAGCTGAAGGCATTGTGACACTGACTGTTAAACATCAGCTGTATTCATTTCAGTGTCTGAACTGATCTACTATATAACTCCATCTGCGTTTTCCCCTCGGTCGATAGAGGAAAACAGCTTGTCGGCTCACATTTCAGTCCACATGTTCTCCATCTGTTCACCTGAGAACAACAAAAAAACAACTGCAGAGTACAATATGCACTCTGAACCTGTCAACAACAGCAGCAGCAGCAGCATATGCTGACGCTACATCAACACTGCTGCGATCATCACTAGACTGATGTTAAAGATAAAACTGGAATAACAATCAAGTTTTGATTTGAGAAGTTTCACTTTTTAAGACTTCAAACCATCCTGCTGTGTCAGGTGGATGCTGATGTAAAATATAAAAGCATGACAACAACAGAGGAGGCTAATAATATAGTCTAAGAGACACACACACGACCTTGTCTTTGTGACATTGTGAGGACACTTTGCTCGATTGTCCATTCTGGGAACCAACCTTTATGGTTGTTGTATACAGCATGGACTGGGTTCAAGTACAGTCTCTGAGACCAACAGGAAATAATGGTACACTTCTGAGGTGATTTACAGACATTCCTGATGGAAAGATTGCGAAATAGTGAACGGCTAACTGTAGCTAACGTAGCTCCTTGTTAGGTCATGTTTATGAAAACTCCCAAACCATAGATAACTATTATAAAGAATGGTTTCAACCACCACAATGTGATGGTGAGAACAGATTGTTGTCCCCACAACATGATGAATACATACCGCACAGTCCACGTACAGCTAACCCATTTCTTTAAAGAGGTTTGAAAAGAAATTCTGCTTCTGTTTTGTAAACTCTCACAAGTGAGCGGGCTGATTAGTGAAAGCTTCAAGCAACAACTTCCTCTTTCTTTCTTAGTGTGTGTGTGTGTGTGAAATAAATGGCTTCAGGATGAAATGGAGTGCAAAGTCGCAGATGAAACATTACTTTATCATTTTTCTTTCCCCTCACTCTGCCCACCAAACTAACAAAGAAGATGAAAAAAAGATGCACAAAGAGACAAAAACAAAAATGAAGCGAGTCAAAAGACAGAACGCCATAACTACATTTTTATGACACATCCAATAATATTTATGACTTAATATACTGTGGAGTATCACACACCAAAGCTTAACATTGTTAGTTATACGGTTTTGTTTTTTTGCTCCACACCAGCAGTAGCCTGGAGCTAATGTTCATCTAGACTCAGCAGAGAGAAATGAGAGTCTGAGGCCACATCCTGGAGGAAATTAAATGAAAAGGACACATTCTTCAGTCAGCCAAAGGCACTGCAATATTTACACCGAGCCTTTTCATTTCCATCATCAAAATGACACCATACAACACTGCGGTTATAGACTGCTTCAGCTGGTTTGGACAGTTGAAGGGCAAGTTTATCCAACTAACAAAAAAACATTTTCTCACTTGACTTCTGTTGCGTCTATCCATGCAGACATGCTGTGATTTCAGTTGCCACTCAAATACACTGGAGGTGAATGGAAGTTAATCTGGGGTGTGTGGAAATACAACCACGGTCCATTCACCTCCGGCGTATTTATTGGAGGCACTTTTCAAAGAACTTTTCAGAGATGGATGCCAAAACTACAACACTACATGGCCAAGCAGTGGTATAAAGGTCTCGACCTACACCTGGCCAACTCAAACGCTGTCAATCTTGACATAAAACATTAAAATTACTCATTAAAACCAAACTTACCAGACAACTACTGCAGAAAAAAGACATGTTTACAGACTGGTACAAAAAACAGTTTTGGTCTCTATAGCTAATTTCCCCGTTCATGACAACTGTACTGAGGGTGAATTTTTATACAACTCACCTGTTCAGATTATATTAAGGCTTAAAGTTATGCAGGATTAAGAGCGTGGACGCTTCGATTGACAGGTGGGTGTCGTTACAGGTGGTTTGTTTGAGCAACCAGGCATCATTCAGCCACGTCTCTCCACGTCTTTGCATATTTTTAGATTATCTGGGAGCCGATGGAGACAGGACTGCAAGGATGGAGATGACCGGAAACAATAACTGTCTATTTAGTGATGAAAAACTGGTCATATACTACTTGCTTCTTAATTTCAGTGACATTCTAACAACAATGCAGCGATGTGGCTCCTCTGACTCTGAGCTCAAACACAAATGTACTTTTATTGAAGTCAGATTTTTAATCCTCGCCAGCAGAAACTGAACGACTCTCACAGTTTTGGATATTTTTACAGTGCTCTCTTTCTGTCTTGTTCATCTTCTTGTACGTCTTACTCTCCTTTAGCGGTTGTCATATCCATTTTTGCTCTCCATCACTTTGTTTCTTCGCCTCTTTTGTCTCTCCTACGCTCTTTCCTCTCTCTCTCTCGCCCTCTCGTCCTGTATCGTTTAAGCTCACACACTCCCTCCCTCTTTTTTCTCTTCACTGACTGAAACCTTTAAATTTTCTTCTGCTCCATCGTGTTTGTCTGCCTGTCACGTATTCGATGTCGTACTGTAAAAACAGGATCATCTCCTCCGCTGTTGTTGTTGCCCGAGGAGCTTTGTAACACACACACACACACACACACACACACACACACACACACACACACACACACACACACACACACACACACACACACACACAGCTCACTAGTGTTACACTTGAATCCGTTTTGACTTCTGCCACGTTCAGTCTGTTTACAAACGGATCATTTGCATCTGTTAAAGGAAAAGTCTGCTTCTTTTCCACCCTGGGTCTCGTGTCATGCTTCACTTCAACTTTTTTTTTTTCTATTGAAATTCAAAGTAACACGCGGCTGAATGAGAAAGAGCGTCAGTAATTTCACAGCAGCAGGTTTAGGCTCAGTGACAGCAGCGTGTTTTAGTCTCTGCCAGATAACATAGCATCAACAAATTTAGCTGCCGCAGGTGTATCATTTTCTCCAAAGGATCATTTTTACCTCATAAACATTATTTACAGCTCCATGCTGCTGTTATGACACGTGCACATGCAAGAGTTGAATCCTGAACAGCATCGAGCGCTATCACAATGTCAGAAATCAAAGAAAAACTATGAAAAATCAGAAAAACTGGTTCTTGATACGTTCTCTGGAGAACCTTTTTATCCTGTTTAAGGTTCGTTGGGGAACTGAATGCAAACAAGAGTTTTTTACCCAATGTTGCATTTAAAATTAAACACAAATAGATCAATTAAAAATATTATATATTGCACCTTGAATGAACTCTGGGACAAATACTATTTACACTAAATTCTGGGATGAACTTTAGAAATGGTTCTTTGAAGAACCGATAGGTAAAAGATTCCTTGCAGAACTGAAAAAAATTCCCCTCAAACACACTTTAGGTTCAAACTCTTTATTTTTAAGGGCGTACACTCGATGAAAGCCTCGTTCTTGATACGTTCTCCGGAGCACTTCGAATTCTCTGGGGAACCTTTTTACCCGTAGGAACCTTTTTTTTTTTTTTTTTTTTTCCTGTTAAAGGTTGTTTGGGGAACTGAATGCAAAAAAAAAAAAAAATGATGATTCATGATTGCCCCACTTTTGGTGCTTTGAAGAACCTTCTTTATGTTTAACAATCTTTATTCCTTTTAAAATGCTCTTATACTGATTACTGGTTCTTTAAGTCAGCCTTGCAACAACCAGTTCTTTGAAGAACCAATAGGTAAAAGGTTCCTTGCAGAACTGAAAAAGTTCAAACTCTTGATTTTTGAGGATGTACACTCAATGAAAACCTGGTTCTTGATACGTTCTCTGGAGAACCTTTTTATCCTTAAGAACCCTTATTTCCTGTTAAAGGTTCTTTTGGGAACTGATTGCAAAAAAAGAGTTCTTTAAGTCATGATTGCAGCACTTCTAGTAAACCTTTATGTTTAATAATCTTTGTTCCTTATACTGATTATTGGTTCTTTAAGTCAGCCTTAAAGCAACCGGTTCTTTGAAGAACCAATCGGTAAAAGGTTGAAACTTTCTTTTTAAGGGTGTTTACTTCAGCCAAGGCTGCAGAACCAATTTAAAAATGATTCTAACAATGCTGCAGTGTTTTCAAAGTGAACCTGAATGGTCATGAGAAAATAAAGACATGTTCTTTTCATGTGTTGAGAAATCGTTTAACAAAACCGACCAGCTGTTCTTGAACTTTCCACCAAATTTCACTAAAAATCTGTTCATAGATTTCTAAAACGTTCTGCCAACTGGAAAACAAAAGCCACCAAACAAAATGGGAACACAGCACCCGCGTGGTTCGAGGTAATGGGCAAACAGATGTGAAATGATTCTGAATGAAGCAGCTTATTGTGTTTCAGTAAATGTTTTAGTGAGAAGCAGCTTTTTTTTTCGCATCATTTTGATACAATAAAGTGAAAAAATCTGATTCAAAACACACTCAGTCGAGCTGTTGCTGACACATTTACAGCCGGGTTTATTAAATATTCCTTGTGACTGAGCCTTGTGAATTTCTCAGCTCCAAAAATCCTTGTTACCCCAGAAAAGAGACGGATCAAGTCGTGCGTTTAGAGCTCCAAACAAACATTGATATTACGTAATGTATGAATATTTACTAGATGAAATGTCCCGTGACCCCTCTGCACATGAATATAACTACTATAATCTTTATAGAGCACGCTTAAAAAAACAAAGTGTCACTGACTTAATTGAAGTAGTTGACAGTAAAATGACAGTAATTACTGAGCATGTTCACCAGCTGTGAGTGTCACCTTATTATGGTTGCTTGCTTGTAGGTTCAGACACAAAACCACTAACACAACTCGTGCCAACTTCATCTGACAGCTCGTTAACAGAAGGTGCCAGCAGCGCCATTAACGATACACACTAAGGAACACATATTTCACATGGCTGGCCACAAATGGGAAAGGTGCTGTCTTTGCCAGCGTTTAAAAGTTGTTAAAAAATAAAATGAAAGTTTTACGCCATGTGCTTCACCACCTGCTGCTGGCTGATCGTCACCTGAGAGAGCTTATACATCAAACCTGCTGCTTCATTTGTGGCCTATACGCTCCATTTTAGTTGCACGATGACACGTAAAACATTCATGTTCTTAAACACATGAACTTTTCATGTTATAGCTTGATACTGATACATTTTTCTTCTGGCAAGCAAGTGTTTAATGTCCCTACCTGGTGGCAGATTTCGTGGACGACCACCATCGTCAGCTCCATCTGATAGGACGACGACGACACCTCGGCGTCCAGCAGGATCTTCTGCTCCACGAAGACGCTCAGCCCCCAGTTCTCCATGGCAGCGTAGGGATGTTTGGGCACCGCCAACAAGTCTGAAAACCACAAGACACAACTCATTATCATTTTTTTTTCACACACACACACACACACACTGAATGTGTTTCTCCATTAATAAACTCCCAGTCAGTTTCATCCAGTGAGATTCCACCATTAAAATAAAAAGCGACGCTGGCTTTGACAGAATGACTGCTGGCATCAGAGCAAATCCCATTTTGGGTTAAAATTAAACTCATGAGTCATTTTAACAACCTGCCAAAGAATCCTTTTTATCCCCACAACATGGATATAGGGAGCCTATACATATAATTCTACATATGTCTGTACGAGCGAGAGAGAGAGGAAAGACGACGAGCAGCAGAATAAGAACGACAGAGGAGATGAAAAGGAAGGAGGAGAAGGTTTCGTTTGCGCTTCGGAAGTGAAGGAGGTGAGAGGAGCTGAAAAAAGGAGTTTACCTTCAGTGAAGAAGATTTATTAGAGCGGTGAGGAAGTAATTAAATGTCAGCAAAAGTGGAGTAACCTCCCTGGACAAACAGTCAAGTAAAACTGAAAGTTATCCACTGTAAGTCTGAGTCAAAGTTATGATGCATGCCGTACTGACTGGAGTACTGAAAGTTAACCCTCTGGGGACGGATCCACCTAAAAGTCTGAGGTTTTACATATTTGTCGATATCTTGATAGGGTGATAGAGGGCCAGAAGTGACTTCAAATTAACAGAATAACTTCATAAATAGCATTTTTATTGCATAACAGGTGCCCTTCCAACTTCCTGGAGGGTCTTTGCTTTGCAAAGCGACATGCCTGAGGAAAATGAGGCAATGCTTTGGACCTTTAGTATTGAAAGGGCATTATTTTATTGTTCTTCACATATTTAATTGAAAAACTGCACATGTATGTCAGGAAAAGGGTTTGAAAAATATTCTCTTCATTCAGAAACTCTTCAGTATTACTGTTTGAGTGGTGATTTTGACAAAAAAGACAAAAATCTACTTTTCGTTTTTGAAATTCTTCAGTGTATTTTAAGTTTTTCAGTCGTACTTCCTTTATAAGCACATTACATGCATGCTTATGATAGCCTAGGTTCTTCTGAATCTATAGATCCCAAACACATGGTGTTCCATATACGTCAGATTTACAAGCCCAAATGTTAAAGAAGTAAAACTGAGCTGAAAATGGCTTAAAAAATACAGAATAACCTTTTCTAATATTACGGTAAAAGGATACTGGTAATGTGGATTTCATGTTTAAGGTTGGTGTTTTATTCCATATTTTAAAATGTCTCTGGATTTCTGTCAAACCATGACAGTAAGATCAGACCGTAAAATATGCCATTAAATATAACTGTACAATTAACAGTCTCTAATATGAAATACTAATGCTTTATTTTGTAGAAATTCCCTGAAAAAGGTAAAAACATACGACAACACAGGAAAACACAGTCATGCTTCATGGCATATTTTACGGTTTTTCACTGTAAACTCTACAGACATTTTTTACAGTGTGATTACAAGTCAGTGTAGCATCAACATGATTTAAAATGTGTCAGTTTGTGGTAGAAACGTTACACATGGGGTTTTAATGTCACCCAGAAGTCATAGAAAAGCTACCAGATGCAGTGACTTACCAGCTCAGACTGTAGCTGGTCCTGTAGTTTAGATATTTAACAGAGATTTCTTCCCTCGGATCAGCTCTAATTTGCAGGAAAATCTATTTTTAAATCTACATCGTCTTTCTTCCCCTTCTCTCCTCTGCTGGTCTATTTTCTGTTTGTTTAAACAATCAGGGGAGAGAGCGAAGAATTAAAGCCAAGAAAAGAAAATCTCATAGCCAACTGAGTCTGACTGGTTCGTTCAAGTTCAGATCACTGTGAATGTACTGTTGTGTGTGTGTGTGTGTGTGTGTGTGTGTGTGTGTGTGATCCTACAACAGTGACGGAGGTCCCTGCAGCTGAAATGCCAAAGATTCTGATTTTAAATTTAAATGAGGACCCACACTCCTTTTTACTCATCTAATGGAGAGAAACACCTATTCTTCTTCCTGAAAAACAATTAGGCTTTTGTTACAGCGAGAAAGCTCATTTTCACCTTTTCACCTCGCTCTCTCTTCTCCTTTTTAATCAGGTTTCTTCTCTGAAAAGAACCCCATTTTCTACTCCTCCTTATTTCATTTTTCCATTTACACTTTAAACAACTCGACATTTGGACTGAACAGCGACCAATTTCTACTTTGAGTCTTTCTACTCCGGCTTTTAGCTCCGTCTTTGGTCTCCACCAACTCCTGACGAAAGTATCTGTTTTTTTAGCTGCTAATTGTTCCATTTTCTTCACCAGCTAGTCTTTAACTGTGTCTGTCTGCTGTTTGCTTGTTTGATGAAAACTACCTGACTGAACCAAAACAGTAAATATGCCAAAAAAAACAAAACGAGGCTAAAAGAAGCTAAAAAGCTGCAGCGTTTCTAATGATTGTCGGTGGGTTTGTCACTTCAAACATCACTTTGTTTCAGTGTTGATATAAAATATGGATTACTGCAGTCACAGCATTGTGTTTTAAACATTACCAGATCGCACAGTCGTCATACACGAAACAATTTAACGTTTTCCTGTGACGACAAACATTCTTAAAGGACACCTGCGAGCCGGGTTTACGTCCTGCATCCTGCAGGTGGTTCGGTTTGTGTTGAAACAGGAAGCGCTAACAGCCAATTCAGCACGACTTTTCGTGGCATAGATTCCCCAAAGAAATGTGAAAACAACAAAAAACAAACTTCAGGCTAAAAACAAAAGTGGGGCTCAGGTGCAGCACGCAGCTGACTCGCTCACCACAGGCACCATTATGCTTCATTGTTGCATATTTTACACTCCCGGTACATATATTGATGTTAGAGAGGCTCCTCAACATTATATCCCTGGGACAGTAAACTGCTGCCAACTGTTGCTGCTGTTAGCTCATGTTAGCGCAGTTTGTTAGCCGGGCTGTCTGGCCTGTCAGCTCGGAGTACTAGGGGGAGTGTTAGTGTTTGTACCACAGGAGGTTTAGACCACCGGGAAGAAGAAGACGAGGTTTCTGGGAATGCTGACAGGGAGCGGAGCCAGTGTCGTGCCAGAACAGGAGCTGGGCGAGCAGGAAATGTAATGTTTACACCCTGAAACTGAAAAATGCTGATTTCAAGTTGCTTAAATCAGTTTTTAAATGCAGTTTTTGTTCCTCACATAAATCTCCAGGCGACACTTTGAGCCTCAGTTTGTTCATTTTGTTTCAGTTTCTCTCGAACCGCCGCCAGACCGGAGCTGTCAATCATCAAAGACATGTGACGTCACCTCAGCTTGACAGCTGTCAGTCATCACATGAGCTGTGGGTTATTGTTGCTGCTCTTGTTGACAGCTTGTATAGCGAGGTGAAAAACACACACACACACACACACACACACACACACAGTCTATATTCTGCCTGAGTGAGTTTTGCAATCATAGCCGAGCAAACAGCTCATAGCGTGTGTGCACATGCATGTGGTGGTTACTGAAGAAATACAATCAAAACTCAACACAGGTGGATTTACACACAGTGTGTGAATCAACAAGTAGCCAGAGTTACTATAAAACTAGAAAAATGTATTTTTATTAAAGTTATTTATCAGTTATGTTCCTCATTTGTTCTAATTATCATGACTTTATTAATGACTTACATAAAAAGTTGTTGTTTACAGTCAGACACAGTGTGAAGTTTAAATTGGAAATTTGTTTCATTTCAGTGCTTCACACATATCATGGCCGCCTGCAGTTTGTCTGCACCTTCAGAATCAGCTCAAATTAATTCAGACACACACACACCCACACACACACACACACACAGAAAATTAAACTCAGAATTTGACTTGAAATAAACACCAAAAAACTCTGAGCCATGCTAGCTTCTCTGTGAGGCTGAACTGTACACTGTACTGCTTTGAGCTACATGCTAAAGTATGCTACTAAGTACACTAGTAACATGCTAATGTTATGCAGCATCTGCAGATATAAAAGTCTAATTCCAAGCTGACAAAAACATTATTTTATTTTTTAAAAGGTGATTATATGAGTGTTACATTCTAACAGAGGCCCCTAAATCTGACACACTGGACCTTTAAAAGGTCAGAGAGCTCGGGAACCACACATGTAGATCATAAGAGGACTGACAGTTGCAGCCTAAATAACTTTGGTTAAGTGAGTTTTATATAATGATTTACAAGATGAACACGGTCCTAAAAGTTGTTTTCAGTCGACATGAATGTTCAAATAAAGAAATAATCCTCGCGGCAGAGAGAACTCAGTCAGCTGTTTGATTTTTGGGGTTTAAAAGATCAACTCTGCAGCAGCTGTCAGTCAACTCTGTCTGGAAGTTAATCAGGTATGAACACATACCATGATGTGACTCCTCGCCTCGCCCCCAGGCGGCCCCTTTTACCCAGCATGCATCTTTTTTTTTTTTGGCAGTGTGAAGGCAGTCATGTTAAATGTTTGGAAGGATCCTGAACTCTTTTTTCTGCCTGAAGGCTGGAGTGGATCTATTTCTGGAAAGTGTCAGGAGATTTAATGTATGGTGGTACTACATTAAAATGTAAATTTACTCTCAGACACTAACCTGCAGCCTTAGCTGTCTGTTATTTAGATCTCTCCTGACTAAAATGATGAAAACACTGTAAATAATGTACAGTCATCAAACTCCAAACATCTTTTACAGATTATAATGAACTCAAAACCTTATAGGAGTCTTATTATACCCCTTTTCCACAAATTCACATAATTCCAGGTGTCTTAATAACATGTCAGCTAGACATTAACTAGCTGTTAGTGTCTAAAGGCTAGCATTAGCGTCTAGCGTTAGTGTTAGCTTGTGGTGTTCGGACAAAAGAAACACAAGGCCGACTGTAGCTGGGACTTCGCCATCAAAAATAAACTTAATCCACTCTCTTTTAGGTCCTCTTAGGCTGAGCTTTGCTCTTTTATAACCTGCAGGGTGGCTCTGGTTCTGGAATATGTTAATGAGCCCGTTAGTGATGTCACTAGGGGCACAAAATCTGAACAGCGTGTTTTGAAGACAAGCCACGAGAGACAGTGTGGCTGCAGCAGCTCACGCAAAATGGAGGCGGTTGTTGTTTTTAACAGTGGGGGGGTTTGAACGCACCCCGTATTTGTGTAGAAGAGCTGAAAAAGTGATTTTTTTCATAATATGCCCCCTTTAATATGGCTCCAACTTAGAGACTTCTTCACGTTAGGAACACTGGTCCTTTAAATGAATGTAAATTTAAATAACATTTTGAACTTTAAAGACTGTCTGAGTCTTTTTAACACACCAATATCAGATTTATTTTCAGGGATCGTGTAAAATTGGCTCCAGTTTTGCACTGTCAGACATAAGGCCTGAGAGTGAGACAGAGAGTCAGAGAGTGAGACAGTCTCTGGCTGCCTGGAGACACAAAAACAGCTGCTGCAGACAGAAAACTCACTGTGTTTCTCAGTTTCTGTCCCAGTTTTCCAGCAGCTGAAGAGGAAATGCGACAAACAAACACGACACAGAAAGTTGCCCCACACCCACACATGTGTGCAGATGTTCCTCGTTTGTTCTAATTATCTTCAGTCTGTTCGTTCTTTATTAGGAGACGGCGGCGGCGGCGAGAGCGCTCGTTTTCCTTCGCTCGATATTAACGACTTACATGAAAATGCATTGAAGCGCCGATCGGCTCCGTCCGTCGCGTCCCGCTGTTGTTTATAGTCAGACGTGTGAAGTTTAAATTGGGAACTTCAGAGCATCACACATATCAGGGTATAAACATGGCCGCCTGCAGTTTGTCTGGCACCTTCAGAAGCAGCTGAAGTTAATTTGAACACGCTGAAAATTAAACTCAGAGATGTCACGGAGTGAAGTTTACGTAACCAAACTCTATCTGAGGGGCGTTTGCTTTTATTTTTCAATGTCGGGAGGAAAAAAAAAAGTTTGACTTGAAACAAGCATCATCGAGTCTGAAATACAACATGTACAAACTTATAAAGTACATTTTTGAAAGGCATGAAACTGATTTGGCTCCAAACTTTCATATAGCCGAGCAGTTCTGGACCGGGGCTCGGTGTGAAAAGGCCTCTGAGTTCAGACATAATTCATCACATCATATTTTGAAAAGTCGTGCTGCTCTCGCTGATTCATCATCCGACCAGAAGCTGTCAGAGTGACAGCAGAAACTGTCTCCGTTGACGTCTGAGTCATCAACCATTTTTGTAGTTTATAGTAACAGTTTGTAGGTCGGAGACAGAGTGTCCTCTGCAGGAACAAACAGCCCCGAACACGCATTCATCAACACAGCAGTCCATTTTATCCAAACTTTCGTGTTTTGAAGGTGAAATCAACACGAGCTTTATTTACTCTGACCAAAGTTCTGCTTTGTGACATATATGAGCATCTTCGTATCGTTTGACCCTAAATGATGACACGGGTGTTGAAAACAAGACGACTCATCAGAGCATCGTGTTCAAAAATAAGAACAGGACAGTCCGTGTTTGTCCAGTCCAAGTGAACATCATGTCCAGTGTCTGACAGTCAGCAGTTCATGTGAAGAAACACGCTTCTTAAAGCCCGGTCACACCTGGAAACTCATGCATGCACATACGTGCTAACCTTGAGACCTCAAACGTGGGGAGTATTTTCAGTCTAAAGCGAGGTGTCTGCGTGTTTAAAAACTTGAGTTTCTTCTTTCTAGTTTTAAATAATGAAAATATCAAATTAATAAATATACTGCAACAGCTTTTTTGTACTAAATACCTTTAATTAAAGAAGGTCTCTGCACGGCAATGTGTGAAATGTCAGCTGCATCACGCCCACAGCAGAGCACGTCCATTATGACTGAAGCTACAAACATTGAGTCTTGGTTGCAGGTAAAAATCCTTTCTCCGCCTACATGATGCATCACATCCATGTCCCGTGTTCTTGTTCTTCCAAAACAGAAGAAATATGGGAGAACCATATATATAAGTTACCTGGGAGGAAACTGAGTCCATGTGGCTTTGGTAGAGGCTTGGTAAAGAAGACTAACAGGCTAGCAAGCTAATCAGTTTTTCCCATACTGCTGCCCACCGTGGCTTCGTTTGGTTGTAGACATAACTGAGTCACTGCTAGTCAGTCACAACGCCTTCCCATGGTTCTTTCCATTTTCTCTCTTTACAAGTTATCTCATGACTGATGTAGAGCAGGTCTAGACTGTAACATTTATAATATCATTTACAGAGACACAACAATTCCCACCATGAGCAAACACTTGGCGACAGTAGCGAGGAAAAACTTCGAGCAGAACCCAGATCATGGTGGACGGACATCTGCCGAGTCACCGAAGAAGTTTACCTTGCTAGCTTGGTCATAAACAATAAGTTCATGAGCACCTTCATACGAAATTCATCATGCATCATCAACTCCATCCCAAACTGCGTTCCCACAGATGAAGTCCGATAAATAAACTAGCTGATAAACTGCAATAGCGTCCTCCATTTGGGATTCTCTGCACCCTCAAACGACACGAATCTGCACGTCAAAGTTCAACTCAGTGAAATATTTCTGTGGATTTCTGTGACTTCACTGACTGCGTCGATTTGTGCCACGAAATCTCAAATTTACCGCTGAACCTTGAACGCAGCACCAATCACCGATCGGCCTCCGGCCCTTTAATTGGTTTGAAAGACGACGCACGGCACGGTCGACCGATCACAGCCGGGGGGGGGCGAAGCGTGACCTACAGAGCAGAACTGGCAGCTCAAGTAATACACCATAAAAACATATAAGTTACCGTGGAAACAGAATATGAAAGCTGTGACACCGCACGCCAGCCGCAGCCAGCATCCAATCACGTGCCAGCCCCTCTGCACGCAGGGCAGAATGTGATTGGCTGACAGCTCATTATCCACTTGGCTGAGGCTCAGACAGCAGAACTGATTGGCTGGCTGGGTGAGGAATTGAAAACACGATTGGTTTAACTTAAGGGGGAAATGCAAATGAGGCTGTTTGGTTTAAGGTGGAATATGCAAATGAGACATTATACTCAATAGACATTTAAATTAAAATGAAATGAATCGTTTCATTTTAGCTGCAGAATGAACCTTCAAGGGGTTTTCTCTGTCACAAAACACACACACACACACACACACACACACACACACACACACACACACACACACACACACACACACTCTCCATAAGTTAAATTAGATTAGTTCACGCTCTCTGTCGTCACTCTCGTCACTCTCGTGGCTCCTCTGGTGTTTTACCTGCGTTCTGTCGCCTCCTGTAGCCTCTCTGTGATTACTCTCTTTTTGTCAGAGGTGGAAAATAACTGCATATATTTGCTGATGTGGCTCTGCAGAGAGAGTCCAGGTGCCTGATTTTAAAGAGGAAACACCAACATTGATTTTTAGATTTAAAGGTGACTTTACTCGCCGTGTGGAGTCCGACTCATCCTGATAAAACAGTTATAAAAAATGTTTTTTTAAACATCTCTGAAGGGGCTTTATTATGTCTGAGGGAATAACCCGCATGGTGTCAACTCATAACTCCCTCCATAACCAGGCCCCCCTTCTTACCTCACTGACTTGCTCCATCGCCACAATCCATCCCGCAGCCTCCTCCGTTCATCTGATGCTAACCTCCTGACTCCACCACCACCACCACCCAGGACCAAGCACCGGACCTGGAGGCGACAGAGCCTTCTTCTCTGTAGCTGCCCTCCTCCCTCTGGAGCTCTCTCCCCAAATACATCCGTGACTGTACCGTGAGTAAGTTACGGATACTATCTTTGATTCAAGACTGTTACATCTTTCCACCCGTCCACCACAACCCAGGTGAGGGAGTAGAGTAGCTGAGGTAAGGAAGAGTTTACCCAACCTTTATTTTACCTCCACAACCTCCAACCAAGTTGACCCAGCTTGTACTAATTTCTAGCATTTACAGTTTTCAGGCCCAGAGCGTCTTGACTCCGTCTGTCTGCCCGGTGTGTGTGCTACCCACGTCGAATGATTCAAGGCTTCTCGGCATGGACGATGTGTGTGTGTTTCTCTTGATGCGCACAAGTCAAAGTACTTAGAGTCTGTGTAAAGTAAAAATAAATATGTGTTCTGAGTTCATCAGAGAAGAAGAAAGTCTTATTAACCACCCAGCCAAATTTGAATGATTAAAAATATCGACAAGTTTATGAAATTAGGTGTCAGAATCAGGTAAAAATGACATGACTAACTTTGAAACACTCTGAGCTGAGATGAATTCATCTCTATCTCTCTGCTCAGGGTGGCCTCAGGGTGTCATCGAGCCACCCTTTAAGGACCGCCCACAAAATCCTGGACTGAAAACTGGTGAAAAACTGTTTGAACCTCTAACTCCACATTTCAGTAATATATCGTTTAAAGTGTTTTTAGCAACTATTGTCCAACATATTTAATGTGTTTTGAAAGAAATCTCAGAATTGCCTTCACACGGACTTTACGGTTAGAAACTTCACCAGCTCTAAACAAAAATGTTGTTCATTTTCTAATCCTGCAAAACTCTGTACCTCTGGTAATCCCATGCCGTCTTTTTTTTAAGATGCTTGCCTTGTGCAGTACCTGCACATGGCAACTACAGTATGGATGAGGTTAGAAAAAGATCATGGCTGTGGGAAATAAACTGTGGTTAAGGTGAGGCAACTGAAACACTTGGTTAAGGTTGGGAAGAGATCATGGCAGGTCTGTGACAGGACACAAGTTTCTCTGCTGCTGGCCTGGAAGTTGGACTCATTCTCATTTTCCACCTCACTTCATAAAGGGAACAGTATGTTTCGCAGAACTCTGGCATCGGATGTAAATTGCGAGGTGAGGAATCGTCCGACGTGGACGTGAATCACCTCCTCGAGGGTTGCCAGTAATCCAACTCCCAATTTTACCTTCAGAAAACACATTTGGCAAAGTGGCAGTATTTTTAGGGTAGTGAGGGCAGCGTCGGCTGACTCCTTGTCAATTATTTTCTTACATGAAGACGCCTCATCATTTGCTGTTTACGATGTAGGCAAAATTCTAATTTTAGATCTGGGTCTTGGTCTTAAGCGAGCAGAGATCCAATCTAAAATCTGTCCACACAGATTCATTATCAGCTAAATGAGTCTGCCTGCCCGCCTGCTAACTGCTGACATATCCAAACACACACACACACACACACACACACACACACACACACAGCAAGACAAGCAGCACAACAGCCACTCATGGACCCTGCGAGGCTGTTGTTTTGATACAGAAGCAATTACAGCCACCATCCAGCAGCAGCGACGGCGGCATCGCGTTCATCGTGATTCATTCAGATCAGCAGAAGAACAGAAGACGACGCACATAAAAGCATCCACCCTCCACCGCACCCTGAATCCAGACAGCACTGTTTGCTTAATGCAGCCAATTAGTGCACTTGGAGTGTCACCGACATGTCAGATGCTGCCATACTGGAGTCACAAACTCCTTTCTTGGAGGTACCCAGGCGTTATGGTGGAGAATGGAAGGCGGGCATGGTCAGACCGGGCCACAGCGACCTGTTCAGGTCACTGTAAGTTATGGATTATTGTATTTATGCATGCATGTAAGTGTTTAAGGTGCTGTGGTTCAATGATCAGTTCAGACAGTCAAAGTGTCTTACACTGAAAGGTTTACTGAAGCTTCATCGATTTCATGTCATGACAAGATGCCGCCTCAATTCTGAAGAAGCTGTCCTCTCTGGCTCGAGGATGGCGCCCTCTGTGTCTCTAAACAAGGCAATATGTTTACCCTTAGTGTTCCGACATTGTTCTCTGCCTTCTACGTTATGTACCTATCCGTTGTGTCGAGTGAGACAGCCCTGTCGTCTGACCTCGTTTACCGCACTAGAATAGAAAGTTCGCATCAGGAAGCGACATGTTTGACCGAGGTGCCTGAGCTTTAAAAGTACAAAAGCTGTGCTCAGCAATGAAAGAACGGTGAAATTCAGGCGCTCAACCTCAAAAATACAAAGCAGTTCAGAAATAGAAAAATGTGGCACTCCATTAACGAAACCGAACGCCTGTAGAGCTTCACACTTTGAGAATATATCATTCATAGCATGCTATAATGCCTCCACAGTGGGACGTGTCGAATCCAGTACCCATTTTTTGGATTAGCCCGGGAGCCGGCAGAGGCAGGACCACCACCCTGAGCTTCACAACGTCAGAACTTGTGGGTGACGTCACGGAGACTACGTCCAGGTTTTATTCAGTCTGGTTTTAACGTGTTTCATTTCCTTAGAATGAGTCTTTTATATCTACAGAGTACAAGAACCGCCTTGTCTCTCTACAGTAGCCCACAACGGACAAACCAAACTCCTACACACTTGCAAGGGAGGGTGAGGCGAGGGGTATTCACCACTACATGCCTCCAAATCCTACCTACCGGCCACTTGTAGTGTGCACTGAAGGAAACTAAATGAAATATACGAACGGTTAACAGTTTGTAGAAACGTTTGTTTATGGTATGAAAATGAGCTTTATGTTTCTGACAAACATTATTTGTGACGAGTTTTATATTATTTTTGTTGGCTGAGAACTCCTCAGCTGGTGTTTCCTCGTCGCTGTGGAGGGAATACCTCTCTGAAATTTTAATGAACAACTTTCACCCTTAATGGAATTTATTTCTGGACCATTCTTTTATTTTTGGACTATTTCCAGGCAGTGCCGAGGGGTCCTTCTGTACCATTTACATCACAGATAAAGCTCCTGTTTTCAGTGTCATTCACACTGTTTCCTTGCTTCCTCCTTCTCTTCCTCTCTGCGGTCGAGCTCCACTTGTCCACCAATTATCTTTAGCTCGTTCAGATAAGAGCTGCTCCATATTCAACAGACACGAGAAGCGAGAGAGGAGAGACTCTGAATGTTAAAATGCCTCCGCAGCCACCGCCAGACCAACCTGCAGCACGCCACAATAACAAACAGCTACAGCAACTGCTGCTGGAGGCTGAAATGTTCATTACCACATAATATGAACGCGTTGTACGGAATAAGAAAACACGCCGACGCTTGTTTGTCCTGAGGGCAGATCGGGAGGTCGTTAAAATAAAAAAGCTTCAGTTTAATTTGTTTCTTGAAAATCGTCCTGTTAGACCGACAAGGCCAAAAGTTTGTAGACACCTTTGTACGACACGCAGGTGCAAAATTACGCTTAGAAGCTTAAATTCATCACTTTTCTATTCTATAATAACATTATATTCATTATTATATCACTATTACTGTTCTATTCTTTCCAGCTGAAGACCTTTTTTGAACTAAGATGTATGATGTTTGTTGAGCCTCATATTTTGAACGAATCAGAAAAATTCGAAAAGGAAAATAAGTTTTACAGAAGTCATGATGACGTCTTCAGTGAGACTGAACATAAACTTAAAGCCATCCTTAAATCTGGTTATTAAAGAATAAGATTTTTTACAAAGCAGAACAATTTCCTGACAAAAAATACAATTTTCTCTGGTGAACAAAGGTGTTTCTATTTTATCTGAAAACTAAAGAGAACACCAGGATGAAGTCTTGTTTGTTTTAAATATCGATATTGACGTCTGTGCACAAATATGGATCCATCACGAATCTTCTTAGCTGCTGTTGACCGCTGTTTCTTTGCACATGAACTTTATTGAATTTTCTGTCAATCTAATCAGTTCATCAGCTAACTGGCCAAGGCCAAAAAAAATCATCTTTTTATATCGGCACTAATCCTGACCCTGTTCTCTGTCAGGTCTGCTCCATTGGACTGTTTCAGCTCAGTGAGAAGCTGCAGCAAAGTGGTTCATTTGTAGAAAGTGAAGCTGCCGGCGGGGTGGTGCTCTGCTCGACTTCAGATGAAGGTGTGTTTTAATAAGATGTGGGCTGAACAGCAGACTGAGCGTCAAGCCTGAAGCCTGAAAGAACTGTGTGAAGGTCTACGACCGGTTCTCACAAAGACAGAAGTCCACGCGCAGACTGAGGTGATTGTGAAGATGTTGAGCTGTCAGTCCTGATACAAACTCAAAATCTCTCTGTCTCGCTGCACAAGTGGAAAATCAATATGTGTGTGTGTGTGTGTGTGTGTGTGTGTGTGTGTGTGTGTAGAGGAGACTCAGAGGACAGTGACCATCAGATCGCCCGGGGCTGGCTGATTGGCCTGGCTCGCTGCCAGCCCGGCCAATCAGAGGCCTTGATTTCCCCGCAGCGATAAAAGCTGAAAAACATTTTTACAGGCGAGCGGAGACGACCTTTAAACTAAAGTGTCATAACACACCTGGAAAAGTCTCATTTGATTTTATAAATGAGCTGATTAGTGTCATCAGCCGGCCGGTCTGTTGAAAATGTTATTTTTAGAAACTTCATAGACTTCCTGTTTGCACTGTCTGGTTTCTGATTGGACGAGAGATGGAACTACTTTTCATTAATGACTCGTGTCAACTGTGACCTTGAAATAAGTCACTAGAAAGGTAGAATAACTGTGTCTAACATTCAACCGTACACTGATACTCAGGAAGTCATGGGAATTAGCTCGTCTTGTAGATCTAAAATCTGAGAACATTGCCTTACTTCTTAGAAGATGACGAACAGGACGGCGTTTCAAATGCGTGACGACAAGTAGCAACACTTCAGCCTGACGAATCTCATGTTTTATTTGCTCTGCCGGATACGTCTGGATTCCCCACCTCCACGTTCAAACAGACTTCCACCCGTCTTGGACCAATTACAACCACAGGTTTGATACGATGACTGTACAGAGCTTATTGGGGCATTTTTGATGGCTACTGCTTTTGTGGAACTGTTTCTGTTGAATCACGTCACAATTAAACGAACGTTTACATCGGTGAATTGGTCTGGCGATGCTAGGCTACCCAACTTTGGGCCATCTGCAACAACATCCGTCTGTGATGTGAGACTTACTCCGATACACGGTAAACCATTGTAGTGTTAACTCAGCACTAAATTCTTTGCAAACAGTTTGCAGAAAGACAGTGACATAATTGTCAGAAACACTAAACAGCTGATGATCGTATAATCGAAGCGTCTGTTGGTACCAAGCTGGAGGTTGTCTGAGGCTTACCCACTACTTTTTAAAATGTATGTTCATATCATGTTACCAACTGAATTCACACCACTCCCTCTGAGCTCCGTTCACATGCCAGTGGGTTGACAGAAGAGGAGAAGCCACCTCAAGTATATTTTCCCCCTGTGGGCACTTTGTTGTGATTGGGGCGGGCAATGGTGGTTAAAAGTAATGAGAAGTAATGAATTGAAGACGGGTGGCAGAGCGGGAGGATGTCAGAAGGGTTTGGTCTCTGCTGGGCCGTCCAGTCAATCCTCACTTTGGAGGTGAGATTAAGAAAAGCCAAAAAATAGTGATGGAAAATGGCAACAAAACTGGGTGAATGAGATCAACTCAGCTTTACAGGTTGCTCTAAGTCCCTAAGTCAAACCTGCTTTCCTCTCGTTGGACGTAAATACTTTTTGTGGACGTCTGTCAAACTACATCAAAGTTTTGGATGTCTATCTCTGAACTTTTTGTCATCTAAAGTGACAAAGTTACATTTCCAAACCAGCAGAAGGAGCGTAGAACAGCAGTTTTATACCACATTAGGAGGTTTTGATAGCTGCCCTGTGATGAACTGGTGACTTTTCGAGGATGTACCCCACCTATCGCCCAATGTCAGCTGGGAACAGACGATGTTATTAAAAGAGCTCCAGTCAAACCTCAAAAGAAGGAAAACATGACGGATATCAGACCTTTCTGTTGGTTTCATGTATTAATGTGAGGAAGCTTACAGTCTTCTCACCGCCGCAATTTTTCATCCCTTCAGCGAAGGGGAGCACCACATCCATCAATCACTGTTGACGGTAACTCACTCGATTATCTCGAGGAGTCTCTTCAGCGAGGACAATTCATGCAGCAAAACTATCGGGATAAGCCTTCAAACCATCAGTCAAAGCAGTATCGCCTAAAAGCCAAGATCTGAATGTTTAATCACTTCTCCCGTATACACACAAACGACATAAGATAAAGGCGATGTCTCCGGAAGGTATGCCACATCTTTTGACCACAAAACATCTCTGATGAGGATGTAAACTGACGCAATGCGGTGCTGGAAACTAAACAACGGTGGCTCCTCGGAATGGACCGTTCTTAAGAACGTCGCCTTGAGATGGACTCCACCTGGAAAGAGGAAACAAAGGAGGCCAAGAACAACCTGGTGGAGGACTGCGAACTGAAAACAGCTGATCTAACTTGGGGCGAAGCATGACACGCTGCACAGGACGGGACCAGATGGAGGCGGAAAGTCGCAGCTTTGAGTTCCACGGGGAATGAAGAGGATTAAGTGAAGTGGAAGCTTGAGTGAGAAGTAAGTTGGTATTTCACTTTTAGCCAAGCATATTCAAACAGTTGAATGGAAGCACACGTCTTTATACTATTAGAACCTCCGTACAGAGTCTCTGAGACCATTTCTTCCCTTTACTGTCTTTCACTCTTCAGATGGCGGTTAAATATTGAAATGTCAATGCTGACAACTCGTCTGAGACAGGAAGTAAAGTAAGGACACCCAAGGCAGCAATTTGAGCTAACTATTACCTTTAACGCCGTCTGTGGGCACAACGCAGATGACTCAACAGAGGAGCTGATGTTGCTTGACACCCATTATCGCTGGTGGACAGCTGTCATACAATTTACAGGCTCTCGCCTAACAGTAAAATTAATAGCTCCACCGTTTCCCCCCAAGTGTGGTTGCCATGGTCGCACCGAGCGGTGGAGAGAGGGACAGATAGAAAAGGAAGGAAATTGGAAGGTGATGGCGGCCGCTCTTTGTCTTTGTCATGTTTGCGTTGGTAAAAGCAGAGGCGGCGGCAGTAACCAGTAGCTGTTTTGAAGGCTCCTCCACAGTCACATCAGATCTCCTTCTGACAGCATGACGAGTCAAAGAACAATGAGGGTGTTAGAGATGGATGACAACATCTCCGTCTCTCTCAGCAGAGTGAATCCCAATAATCAGCATATGGGGTGTTTATATAACCTCTTTATTCTGCCTTTCTTTCCATCTTCGCTCTTATTCCTCCATCTGTTTTGTTTATCTGCTCGTCTTCTTCACGGCCCGCCGTCTTCTTGTCTTCTCGCTCTCTTCTGTCCTCTCCGTCTGTTCATTTCTCTTTACATTTTGTCACGCAGATCACTCGTTCGCTCTGCCATCTGTTTCTCTGCGCTCCTTCCATCGCCCTCTCCTGCTTCACCAACTGGCTTTGTTGGGCTGACCCGGCGTCGGCCTTTGTGTGTTGACCCGACGTAAACTCTGAGTAGTGGCACTCATCTGAGCTCTCGAGTGGTTGTGACCTCGTCATCGCAGCAGACCCTGAG
Organism: Sciaenops ocellatus; assembly: GCA_033000465.1. Lineage (NCBI taxonomy): Eukaryota > Metazoa > Chordata > Actinopteri > Sciaenidae > Sciaenops > Sciaenops ocellatus. The sequence goes on from CP136889.1 coordinate 20,304,321, forward strand.
GACGTCACAGACAGCACCAAAGACAATGCGGTGAGTCCGTCAGGCGCCGACTGTGTGATTACACGTCGACAGAACTTTGGCTGAGAGTAGTGAAAATTATTATGATGCATAATTTACACTTCGCCCTTTAGCAGGTTCTATTGAGCTTTGGAGGCACACTGGAGAATTTCAGGGACTTGGAAAACCGGTAATTGTTCCGTGATGGCACCAAAAGGCATCACATGACAACAGGTCAGTGTCACTGGTGCCAAAAGCAGAATGGGTTAATCATAATGGGATGACGGGAAGTTGTACAAGACCACCTAAACTGAGACCAAGACATGAGCAAGACCAGAGTGTATCAAGACCAAGACAAGACCCAGAATTTGAGGGTGTGTGACCAAGTCAAGACCAAACAGGACATAGACGACTTCAGAAGCGAATATTTCTAAAATCTTTTTGCAGATAACTCTTCACATTTTATTCCATCCATTTTCTTTATCCCGGGTCAGGTTGCGGTGGCAGCAGGTTGAGCAAGGTGTTCTGCATTCCAGCTCCTCCTGGAGGAAACCGAGGCGTTCCCAGGCTAGTGTTATACATAGTCCCTCGAGCGAGTTCTGGGTCTGCCGCAGGGATCTCCTCCGAGTTGGAACACCTCCAAAGGAAGGTGCCCGGGGGGCATCCTAACCAGATGCATTTGTTTAATTTGTAGCAGAATGTTTTACATCCAATCACAGTGATGATGCTGAATAAATCAGACGATGCAGAGACAATTTAGTGATATATCCGCAGTTGTGTTTTTGAGTCCTCTTTGTTTGAGACCGAGACAAGACTAATTAAAAATGTGGCCGCTTCCGAGATGAGACGAGACCTTTAAAAATTAGTCTGATCTCGAGTACTACACCACTACTACAAGTAGAGAGCTCCTTTCTGGTCCAGGTTGATTGAATTGCATTTTATTTACTGAATATTGTCATTCTGAATCTAAGAAATATAATTTCACTATCACCATGACATCTAATCCATGACTGTCCGTCCTGGATGAAGGCAGTGGTGGAAAAATTCAGGCAAATAGACGAATATTGTACTTTTTACACACTGTATAGTGTAAAGTATATACAGTGATGTATAAAGTAACTTTTACCTGCAACATTAAAATGATAAACTGATCGTTGCTTAATAATCCAATTTCATGCTGAGTACTTTTACTTTGGTACTTTAAGTTTATTTTGATGGTCATACTTTTACTTTTACTTCAGTTACATCGTGAATGAAGTAAAAGATCTGAGTACCTCTTCCACCACAGGAAGAAATATCCCTCCTCTGTTTTTCATCATCCTAGGAAGAGTGGATGTCTTTTATTTAACAGACAGTGAAGCCTCCCGAGGAAACTTTGTGATCTGGGGCTATAAATTGACTTGATTTGACTCCGCTGTCCTCATCCGGATCAATACTTTCAACATTTTCAGGGGGAGCAGCGGGCAGAACCGAAGCACAAGCCTGGCCAGGCATTCATGAAGGCTGCAGTGGCATCAAGAACTCCCAGATGGACTTTGCAGGCAGCGAGGAACTCATTCCTGCCCTCAAGGCTTCTCTTTAAACTCCGGTTAACTGTCTCAGCTCTTTTAGTGAAAGAACCGCTTGAGCATCCCCCAAAAAAAGCACCGCTGTGTAGATTTGTTTCTACTCAAACTAATATAGCTTGTCGTTTGTTCTTTGGAGAAACCACTGGTTGTTCTGGCTGTCCAATGAGTACACAAATGTCTCCTGTTTCAGACCAAACACACCAGTATGTGTGAGGGCGTGTACAGAATGAAGAGCAGCTGACGAGGACGCTACAACAGAATGTAAATAATCACAATATTCATTTTCTAACTGAGTTTCTCCGTCCTCGTTGGTAATTTCTGCGCAGTCGGAGTTTCAGAAATGTTTTCACCATTACATCTTCATTTATTTACATGGTTATCTTGTCCTAACCAATCAGGAGTGTCTTGCAGTCATTCTCCTGCCTCTGGTACAAATGACACCTGATGCCAACAAAGTTCTCCACGGTCCTTGCGGTCCTTCAGGGTTCCTTGGGGTTCCTATAGTCTCCAAAAGTAGACTGGGATCCAGAGCCATCAGCTATCAAGCTCCTCTTCTGTAGAACCAGCTCCCAGTCCTGGTTCTGCAGGCTCCAGACCTAGCTCAGGTGAGTCCTGAACCATCCCCGAGTTAGGCGTAGACTATACTACAAATATTGGTCTTATTTCTATTATTATTATAGTTTTATTAATTACTATTTTTGCTGTTGTTCATCTTTGTCCCTCCCCCTCTAAACTCAACCGGTCGTAGCAGATGTCCATCCATGATCCAGGTTCTGCTCCAGGTTTCTGCCTCTTAAAGGACGTTTTTCCTTGCCACTGTCGCCAAGTGCTTCCTCATGGCTCCTCATTGTCTAGACTTGCTCTGTATGGAAAGTGTCATGAGATAACTTACAGGTCACGTGACGTCCACGGTTCCAAAGAGACTTCTTCTCATACAGATTTTCCATTCGTGTTCTAACTGAGGGAAACGACCGTCGCTTAAAACGACACAAGACCTGATTTAATCGCCGTAAACATTTAATGTGAACAACCTTTTAAATAATGATGCCGGTTAGTGAGCGTACCCGAGCTGCCAGTTGTTAACGCCGTAGGTTGCTATGGTTACAGGTATAAAGAGGTTAAAAAAGAGATGCTGCTACATACGGTTTGATGCAAATTGACACTTATTATGATTCCTGTCATCCAGCCACAATGCGAGGCTGAATGATGATGTGTTCGGCGTGACAATGATCAGATTAAGAAAGAGACAGACAGGCAGGCAGACAGACAGGTGGAGGTAGACAGAATAGAGAGATGATTTATGGCTTCTTATATTCTAATGAGGTCTATGCAAACAGCCTCTGTAGTAATAAATTATCCACTTCAAACAAAAACACTGCAGAGAAACAGAAAAGAGCTAATACAGGAGATTAATTAGCCTGGTTCATAGGATTACACACACACACACACACAGAGGAAAAGTTAATCTAGTAATTAAACCTTTTTCAAAATGTAATTTGGCTGTGATGTGATTTTTATTTAACCCATTCATTATTTCCTCCACACACAAAGGAAAGTCCAAAACAACACGTTCACCAGTTAATCACATCAAACATGACGTCTGCAGTCAGTGTGAACGCTGCTTTGGATTCAGGATCTCACCCAAAACACACCTGAAAGAAAAACACCGCCACGTTTCGGAGGGGCCACTAAAAGAGCTAATTAATTAAGCATTATGTTGATGAATAAGAATATTCCTGCTCCAGCAGAGGCTGATATAAGAGCCAGAACCTGTTAATGTGATGTGTTATTCTGAGGCGAGATCTAAAAAGATTCTTCTTCCAGTGATGCACGAAGCTGACATGTTTAGCATCAGCGCTATTTTACTGTGGGGTGTTTTTTTATTTTTTTTTTTAAAAGCTATATTGTGTTCTTTGATGTCGGCAGCTGGAGTTCACAGCTGCATGTGGAAGTGCGCTCTAAAAATATAGTAAATGATCTCAGATGTGTGCGTATCATTAGTCCTATTTTCTGATCAAAAAGCCGAATTCGAAAAACTTTGGAAATCTGCTGTTTGAAGCCTGAGTGGAGCCAACATCCGGCTTCAATGATAAAAGGACGTCATTGCTGCTGTACAATCATTAAATTAACTGTGATTTAACACACTAAAGTAGAACATCTTGCTCCGAGATATGTGGAAGTACCGTGTTTTATTTTCTAATCAAAAACTCTGCTCAAAACTTGGAGCCAACATCCAGGTCGAACTATGAAAAGATGTCATTACTGCTGTACAATTAGAGAACTGATTGCCTTCTTACTCATTTAATATACAGTAAAGAAAAACATCATGTTGAATCAAATGTGTTAACACCATTAGTATTGTTTTTTTTATTAAATACCTTCAGTAATGAAGAACGTCCATTGAAAATCTGCCGTTTGAATCCTTGAGATGAGTGAAGAGGTTGGACCAGGACGTCATCACTGCTGTACAATTATGAGATTAATTATGTTTGAATATACGTAGAAAGTATTATATAATCTTGTTTAATTAAAAGTCTTATTTTCAAATAAAAAAAAAAAAATCAGAGTGTGTTTTAAGAATGATTACACAAGAAGTGTATTATATTGTTTGATTAAATGTTAAGTAGCATAAATCTTATTTTCTAATTAAAGACCCGATTCAGAACCTCCATAGAAAATCTTCTGTTTTAACCTTGACCGTTAAATTAACACACTCAGAGAGTCGAGCAGTATTTTGTCTTGTTTAATTAAATGTTAAGTCTTATTCTCTAATTTAACACATAATCCACAGCTTCTGTTGAAAATGTGCGGTCAACATCCAGTTTGGACTAAAAAAAGATGTCATCACTGCTGCACAATTATCAGATCTTCCTTTTTTTTATGCAATTAAGAAAAACATCTTGTTTAATTAAATGTCTTAGTACAATAAGTTTGCTTTGAGATGAGTGGAGTTAATATTTAACTTATAAAGTAGTATATTATCTTGTTTAATTAAATTCAAGTATTATTTTCTAATGATAAAAGATCTAATTCAGAACTTAATATACGTTTATACACGTAATATGTTTTAACCTTGACTGTTAAAAGAATTAATACACTACAAAGTCGAGTAGTACATTAACTTGTTTAATTAAATATGAAGTACCCTTCTTCTGCCATTTTAACATCGTTGATCGTGCAATCAACGTCCAGTTTGGACTACAAAAAGATGTCATCACTTCTGCACAATTATCAGATCTTCCTTTCTTAATAGACCTATGCAATTAAGAAAAACATCTTGTTTAATTAAATGTCTTAGTACCATAAATTATTTTTTTTCATCAAATATCTACAGTAATGAAGAACTTTCATAGAAAATCATCTGCCGTTTGAATCCTTGAGATGAGTGGAGTGAAGAGTTTGGACCAGGACGTCATCTCTGCTGTACAATTATGAGATTAATTATGTTTGATTCAGTGTTAAGTACCATCAGTCTTATTTTCTAATGAAATACCTCATGCAGAACTTCCACTGAAAATCTGTGTCGAGAGCCCCCTTTGAGTTTGGATTACAAAAAGATGTCATGACTGCTGTTCAGTTACAAAATGAAGCCGAACTTTACCTTAAATTAAAACTGTGTTGAACCTAATGTAGAACTTCCACTGAAGATCTGATGTTTGAACTTGAGCTACGTCCAAATCGGACCACAAAAAGATGTCATCGCTGCCGTGCAATTATGAGATTAACTATGATTTAATCCACTTATACAATTAATCCTCCTTTGTCCGAGCAGCCTTTGGGCTAATGATGGGGCTCATTATGAGGATGTCAGTGTGTCGGCTGAAGCGCTGTCCTGTGGTGTGTACGCAGCTCCAGGCTGCACCAGTTCTGTCTTTAATAACATAAATCTGAGCGTGTTAACTGAGGTTAACCACCAAAGCTCACAGACGGGTCTGGAGACAAAGGAAGCACCACCTACCGCTCGGTGTTATCATTTATCTTTAAAGAAATCTAAAATCTCGTCTCTGAGACCTTCAACGCTGCACTGGGAGCGTTTCCATGTTTGTAACAATGATGGAAGTTATACTCGGTAAGTGGTGGTTAAAATGATGATGATTAAATTTTATGTTGGTAAACCTTCTTTTATCATACACTAAAGATTTCAGCTATCCACAAACTTCAATTCTAACAGGATGAAATTAAAGGATTAATATAACGGAGGCAAAATGATGTGAATATATAATTTATGTTATTAGCCACAACAGATTGAACTGCACTTTTACAGGTCTCCTAATGTCCTCACACTGCATGTAAGTGTAAGTTACGTGGAAAGAACTATGTAATTTAAAAGATATTAAAAGGGGAAAAGGAGACAGTGCTCGATTATTACACTTCAGATGAATTAATTCAAATGAAATGCAAGTCAGGGCACAGCTGAAACTTATTACAGCATCTTTTGTAATATTCTTTTATTTCAAGACTCTCAGATATCAGTAAAATTAGCCCCTCAGCAGTCACGCTGATTATTAACCGCCAACTCGAAACACATCAGAAGACGTCGCAGTGTCAGAGTCTGCGTGTGTCAAGAGTCCAGAAAAGCACATCTGAGCTGCAGAATCTAAAACGACTTCTTCTTCTCATGCTGTAAAAAAAACAATTTCCACCTTGTGTGACAATAAAGACCTGAGATGAATGTCTGCAGGCTGTGTAAATAAGGAAGAGAATGCATGTAGCTTTCTTTTCGGCAGTGAGAGGTAAAGTGTGACATACGCCGGCGATTCAAAACCAAAGTACACAGAAAGTACTGCAGACTCAGTGAGACTGAGAACATTCAAACATACAAGAAGACCAGAAAACCTGCCCTTATACCATCGTCTCTAACCAATCACAAGAGACCAACCTGAGGGCTGAGTCTAAAGTCATTTTAAGTCGACAATCAGAAGATAACTTTTTGTTTTGTTGCTTAACCGACTATCGGTGCCAGAGCTCGCTCACTTTTTATTCACTGTCTATGTCGCTCGACCACAGCTAGCTCCTTCTCTCTCAAACCGGACACAAACCAAAGAAAACTTCTTTGTGTCTCTATTCTGCAGCGTAGATTACAAGCTAGACTCAACCAGAGAAGCTGCTTCATGAAATAAACAAAGATAGCAACACAACACAACAGATAGAGTATCAGAGTTTAGAGACATTTCAGGCTGACTGTGGAGGTTTGACCGGACTGATTGTTGGATTGGCAACCATAGCCTGACGTCAGGTTGCATTTCTATAAAATCTGAGTCAACTTCTCCCCCACAGGTCATGGCGTTTCATTTAGACATTGCAGTACTCCCGTTCAAATGAATGGAAAAACCTGTGTTTATGCCACAGCGCTGTCTTTGGTGTCTTAGTCTTCAGCCCCAACTGACGCTGACTCAAATAAGTTGAGAATGTTTATCAAACTTTACACAACTCCCTCTGGAGACACTGAAGGCTTTATGTTAATTTATTCACGCATGCAAACTCCAAACATCTGGAAACACAAACCGATGTGTAAAAAAGTTTTGATGCCTGTGTGTGTTCCTGCTTAATGAACTTTACTGACCTCTTTAGCGGCTGTATACACACAGCGACCCCTGGGTCTAAAAATGTATTTATTCCTGATTATGTAAATGTATTTTTATCCTGACATGTTTTCTTTTTGATTAAACACACACACACACACACACACACAGATATATACCCCATCAGCTATACAGCCACTTCTATTAAAGACAGAACAATGAGTTTGTCCCAGGAGGACGAGTCCACAGAGAATTGATTAACACACTCAGGGAGGGGAGAGGACGTATGTGTGTTTTTCTGAACAGATATAAAAGAAGAATAAAGGGAACCCAGCGACGGATCCATACTGAGTAAAACCAATGAAATCACTTCTGTCTGACGGTGAAGGGTCAGTTTGTGATGGGAATTTAAAATGACAACTTTCTGATCAAAAACCTGGAAATCCTTTCTCTGTCATCCTCCTCATACCATGAAGTTTTAATACGTTGATTAATTCTCTCTCTGTCTCTGCTCTCTGCCTTTTCCTCAATCAGAACACGTCTCCAGGAAACGCTAAGGCCATGCCATTACCACGGAAACTACAGCGGTTCTGACACATCCTAATTTGATCATTGACACGTGTCCTAATTTGTCCGTTTAGCTGCGGTGGAGGACGTCTAATGACAGACCGGCTGACCGCACACCGGCACATCAGTGACCGGGCGCAGCAGAGAGTCACATGGTCAGTTTTAGCAGTTAGCGGTGACGCTTTATGTCTCCGGTGTGTCGCTAACGCACATGAGTCTGACACCCGGCGTCTCTGATAAAGGCTTCAGACAGATGAACCTCACAGTCTACGGAGTGAAAAGGCCTCATTAAGCTGTCCTGTTAATCTAACGAGATGGAATTAAAAGGCTTTATGTGCAAACGGAGAGGCTTTGAGATATTATTGAGCTTTAAAGTTTTCACATCCAGAGAGCGATATGGCCATTTTGTATTGTTTCATGTGGACAGTTAAAGGAAGACATTAAAATGGATCCAGCGTTTCACAGAATAAATGCATGGAAATGTTCTTTTTTAGAACAAAAACGCCTCTTTGGGTAACACTTCATCTGTCCACCTACAGATTCCACCACCAACAGTTCATAATTTGAGATTCAGAAATTTAACTGTTTCACAATTTTACACCACTGAGCTTTACAGGATGGGAATTAACACCAGACAGCAACTAAATGTCCACCGCCATGTTGGCAGTCCTGCCTCTTCTGCCTCCGCTAATCTAAAGGCAAAGACGTGGATCATCGGCTGACCTGAGGCGGGCTGAATGAAGCCTTGGTTGCTCAAACAAGCCATCTGTAACGACACCCACCTGTCAATCAAAGCGTCCACGCTCTTAATCCTGCATAACTTTAAGCCTTAATATAATCTGAACAGGTGAGTTGTATAAAAATTCACCCTCAGCACAGTTGTCATGAACGGGGAAATTATCTATAGAGACCAAAACCGTTTACTGACCTCTTTAGCGGCTGTATACATGCAGCGACTCGTGGGTCTGAAAATGTATTTATTCCTGATTATGTAAATGTATTTTTAACATGTTTGTTTCTAAGTTGCAGTGTTTGGCTTCATTCACAGCCACGGAGGTTGTCGCTTGTTTCAAACACAAAATACTGATGAAGAGTGGCTGCTGAACTTTTATCTGTCGGTGTCAATTTAAATGTTACAAATATTGTAAACTATAAGTTGGCAGACTAATTAAATATTAAAGGAGGTTCTGGTCTTGGTTTAGGTCTTTTTTTAATTCATTCATTCAGTGTGCAATATCCTCACGTTTGCTTATAGCATATTTATATATTCTATCCGTCATCAATTAAATAATCATCAGTTTTCAAGAACATGTCATGGAAAACATGTTCCCATGGCAATGGGCATCCAGGGAATTCATGCAGATCAACGTACCACACAACAGTATGCACAGCTCCAGCAGAGTAAATCAGTATTAGTCACCACCGAACATAAATCACTTTTCAATCACAATCAGCTGTGCCTGAGCTTTAACTCTCCAACCGCGCTAACGAGCCCGCTGACTCCACCCACCAATCACCGTGACTGAAGGTGGTGCAGGAATCATGGGAAAATATTTACACTGCATACTGTCAAATTATCAAAGCAGCAGAGAGAACAGACGTGGACTCCCTGTAGATGATCATCTTTGTGAAGCTCGGCCCCGACGACTGACAGCAGACATCAAACCTTCATCCTGGAGAAGCTCCTGGACCAGCTGGTGGTCGGGTACTCGGGTAGTCGGGTACTGAACCCAGAACAAGTGCAGACCGTACAGATCTTAGAGTTTACTTCACAGCAAAATCATGGTTTCGCTGACAGGAGATTTTGAGGTTGCCTAGCAACAATAAAAAAAATCTCGTGGTTCGCAGGTTTTCCTGATCAGAGCTCTGATCTGACTCGGCTCAGACCTCCTGGATTAAGAAAAATGCAGCGTCATCAAACTTGCCTTTCTCACTTTAATCCAGCGTCGATCAAACGGCTCAGACAGATTCACTCCGACAGCACTTCACCTCCAAATGCACAGATCATCGATGTACTCAGCGGTCAGGAGAGTCTCCTGTTTGATATCACCACTGCGTTAATGCATCGGTATTAAAAATGGTTTAGAGCTCATGTTTTTATACAAGACGTAACCAATATTCCTCTCACACGTGACCATTGGTAGATTTCCAGCATTCCGCCTCCACTCTTCTGGGTTAGATTCAGACACGAGAACATCAGCGAGGTCTAAAACTCAGTCTGGGCGATGAGCCGGTGTTTGAAGTCAGGGGTTCTGAGCAGCCCGGTCCGGTTCTTCTACACTTAACAGAGAGAAACCTTTTCTTTATGGAGCCGAACAACCTGCTGACTAAACCGCCATCATCAAGATTTCTCTCTCACTGTAGATCCAGAGGTGACAGAAGGACTCATAACGTTTACTTAAGTAAAAGTGGAAGTACTTGTACTTCAACTTGTCAACTTGTACTTTTATATAATATTTTAATGTCACCAAGGCGGCACGGTGATGCAGCGGTTAGCACTGTCGCCTCACAGCAAGAAGGTTCCTGGTTTGAGGCCGACTGTGTGGAGTTTATGTTCTCTCCCACAGTCCAACGACATGCATTTAAAAGGTAAACGGGTGGATGGGTTGTAACGTTACAGCTGGTGGAGGTGGAGCTCATTTGAATTACTTTATGTATATTAATCTGTAGCACAGAGTCACGTTTTATAAACTGTTTCCAGCTTCTCAGGGTCGAAGCTAAAATCCAAATTCTCAACTTTAAGCTACTTTACTTCAGTATAGGACTTGAGTAAATGTATTTAGTTACTTTCCTGCCATGATTACATCAACAACATATCTGTTTTACATATTTAAATTATGATGAAACATCAGAGGAGTGAACTGCCGTAGAGCTCACCTGAACTCACGTCTCATTTAAGACGGAAAACAACAAAACAAATCTCGGCACTTACTGTAAGCCGCTTAGAACAAAAGCTTCTGCCAAACAAATGTAATGTGATATAATTACCGCCATTTTAAAGCAGTTAAGCTTTAGTCACACACACACAGACACACACACACACACGGAAACAAACACCAATAAAGAACATTTGAATTTCATACAGAGGGAGAGCAGATGGATGCAGTGATGGAGGGAGGGAGAGACGTTACCATGGCAACAGATGTTGGGTCACTGAGTCGGGGAGAGGCCAACGAACTCTAGTACGAATTCAGAGTGTGTGTGTGTGTGTGTGTGTGGTGACCTTGGTTCTGATGCCAGGGAGAATTTGAGTCAACAAGCTGGCAACCAACCAACCAACGAACACACACACCTGAAACCACACACACACACACACACACACACACACACACACACACACACACACACACACACAAACCCCTACCTACAGGTATTACTCTGGTCGTCATGGTAACTGATCTGTGGACCTGCAGAGCCGTGATTCGGCTGCAGTTGACTCCGGCCTTCAGAGCACAAGTCCCGCCCAATCAGGTGGGAGTATATATAACATATATGAGACAGCCGTCACACGGAGGTAATTAGCACGGACGTTAATGAAAAACAGGCTGACGGTGTCGTCATTTAGAGCTGACACACTAACGTCAGATGAGTACAAACAAATATCTAGCCTAGCTTAGCATAAAGCTAGAAGCTTAAACTGGGCCTCTTCTGGTTTTCCGACTGGAGATATGGCGCCACCTACTGCTTCTGTTGTGAAATCTGATTAAAACTTGCGACACATTTGGATGCAACCATGGATAGGTGTTAGTATGGTGTTAGCATTTAGCTATATGCAGTACACTGAGGCAGTACGGCCTCATAGAGCTGCTAGCACGGCTGTAGACTGTCTTGTTCCAGTCTTTACGCTACAAAGGAGAAATAAAGGGTGAGAGTGAATAAAGGACTAAAGAAGGGTGGTGTAAGTTGTTCTGGGGGATTAGCCAAATGACAAGCGTCTTCGAGGGCAGAGCTCGTGTGACATTTCGAGCGAGCGGCGACCATTTATAGCGTGGTACAACCCCAAATCCTCTAATATATCTCTGTTTTTAAGCTTTAATATCTTCTTAATGCAACAATGATCCAGAAAATTAGCACACTGACAAACATTAGAAGAAGTCAAATGAAGCGTTGACAGCCAAACTTAAAAAGTGTTTGACGTGTTTCTAGAGAGAGTTTTTGTGAGGGGTTTTTCCAGTTCACTTCAATGCAGGCAGGAGACACCAGAGGACAAATTGAACTATCTGTGCATATTGGTGTGTGTGTGTGTGTGCGTGTGTGTAACCGAGTGTGACTGGTCCGGACAGCCAGCGCAGTGATTAAATGTCTCTAATTGGTGCTTCTAAAGACACAGAGAAGACAGAGTGTGAAGCCGAAGCAGCTATTTTAGTGTCACTTCAAGACGAGGAGAGAGCTCGTTATGTAACGCTCACAGATTGGAGTATTCACGTACACACACTGTGCGTGTTCATGTGTGTGTGTGTGTGTGTGCTGCTCTCCTGCTGTCAAAATCCAAGACAACCAGCTGAACGAATGACAGATAATAAACGCAAAAGCACGAGAAAGAAAGAAAGCAAACAATGAGGAGCGAGTGAGACAGGAAACAGATGAGAATTTTCTCAAACATATCCTGTAAGCAACACAGACGCCCGTTCACTGGAGGAAAACGCCGATCGATTGGAGTATTGATCGTTGGTCTGAGTAGATCCTTCTGTCTCGGCAGTAATGAGGCTTCATGGGGTTTAAAACTAAACTTTTAGAACATGTTAGTGTAACGTCTGCTCGTCTGTGAAGTGTGTCGAGTTTGAAAACCCGAACAAACCCCAGAGAGAGCGAAGCGGGGTGCTTTAAAGAGGTTCACACATGTAAACCTCATATTAGACACTTATATGAGATTAAGAACATGAATATAGCAGCAAACAAACAGTTTTAGTCCTGGCTGAAGATGACCTGAGAGGTAAAACTACAGTTTTTGTCAATGGAGTCCGGTGGTGCGTGATAAGGATATGTGTACAACCAGTGTTGGTGTGTGTTGTAAAGACGAACAAAGATGGTTTTGGTGTGTTTGATTTTGTTTCTGTCCCATTTGAATAAAGTTTCGATGTGATAATCTAACAAGTAGAATTACAGTTTTTGTCAGTGGAGTCCGGTGGTGCCTGGTAGCGATATATATATGACGGCGGTTTCTGGTTAAACGAAGGGTCCATCTCTGTGGGGATCCTTTTCGCAATGTCAGACACTTAGAATAACAATTTGAGCCTGTTAATAGGGTTTGTCCCGAAGGACTGAGGCTGATGGGAATTTGATTTGAGTTTTACACGGTTTATTGGACACTGATGGTGCTACATGAGGATCACCAGAGTCATTAGAGTTCATCCTGAGAGGAACACGAACGTCTGAACCAAAGTTTATGGCAACAGTCCAATAGATGTCAAGACATACGGCAGATTTGGTCTGATGTCTTTGGGAAGTTCTTGTTTGGACAATCAGGACATGATTAGCCTACCTTAGCATAAAGAAGCGGGGAGAAGCTGGTGGTGTTGAATCTTTAATCAGCTTTTTTTTTTTTAACTAAAATCTGGTGATAAATGAAGATATTTCAGCTCTGAGGCTGCAGCTCTCTGCAGCTGGTGAGCAGTCACTGAGTCCTCTCTCTATCTACCTCCCTCCCCCCCAAACAAAAGTGTAACTCGTCCAGACAGTACAGTGATTAAATGTCTTTAATTGGTGCTTTTCAAAGATACTGCGAGAGTGTGTGTGCGTTGCATAATGAGCTCTGTTTTCTTGTTGACGTGACACTAATAGCCACACACATGCACAGAAGATTAAGATCACGATTTCCTCTCAGAGAAGCCCAGTCTTTGCTAACACTGCAGCCATAGTGCTGTGAAGATGTGCATAAATGTATCTGCAGAACCAAAAAAAAGGTATTACGGGTAACTGAAGGTTAAAGAGGCTCAAAGAGTCGAAGTGCACACGTTCAAAAACTCAACGAAGCAGCGTGAAAGCTGTTCAGTTGATGGACTCCTGACAAGTTTAAAAGAACGATGCTCGATGCACATCACCTATGTGCAGCCTTAATACCTCCTGAAGCTTTGCCCCGCTGAGGAAACACTGACCCATCAATCAACCAATCAGGACTGAGCGCCAACTTGATACCTGAAGGGTTCAGTCGTAGTTCTTCCAACTCCCAAACAGTTCTTTGACACGTACTGACGAGGCTTCTGTCCGTCAGCGTTTCCTTTTTTTGTTTTTTTAAAGAGTTCCTGGAGAGAGTTTTTCTGTCTGTGTTCCAAGACTTAGTTCAAACTGAACTGTATTTGTTTGAAATGTTGTGATGTGACCACGCTTTGGTGAAGGAAAGACGACGGATTGATTAGAACCAGAAGAACGTGTTTGGGTTTCAGGACCTCTGTCAGGTTTATGGTTAGGGAACGATGACTATCACCTGACTTCCTGCTTTGCTCCAGTCATAATTACTATGCCACGTTCAAAAAGACGTCATTCAGTGTAATTTAGGCAGAAAAACGACTTGGTTAGGGTTTAAATAATTATGTAATGTAAGTAAATTAGCTGCCTAACAGAGCTAAGCTAATGTTTAAAAAGAAGTCGATGTTGACTGGGACTTGGTTGGACACGAACAGCAGTCTTTTGGGTGAAAGTCTTGTGTTTGTCTGACCCATCTATCCAACCCAACCTCTGAAACATTTAACAAAGACACATCAATGGTTACTTATTCTATTTTAATAACAACTCCAGCTCCCATCAGCCTTTGAGCGTCCTGAGGCCACACAGCTAGTCAGAAAAAAAAGCAATTGAAGCACATCCACAAACAATTCAATACAGTTCTTTGTTTTCGTTGAACAGCAGCGATCAGCTTGTTAACCCTGAACCTGATGCTGAGGAGGCTTTCTGCTCTCCTCTGTGAAATCAATTCACCTCAGTATCTCCTCAGGATCTGAGACACTGGGTCTCATCTGTGACTGTCGTCCTCCAGCTCTTTGGAAATAATCCCTTTAAAACTCGTCTCAGAGGTCCTGGATGGTTTTGGCTCGGCTTTGCTCACTGCTGGAAATAAATTCCTCACCTCTGGCTGTTTCCCAAACTGCTTTGAAACAGAGACTGTGTCCTAAAGAGACCCGCCGTTCATCCATCCTGTCCTCTGAACCGCGGACCAACCGCCAAATTACCTTTCAGTGGTGAGGTCATAGAAAGAAATTGCTGCTAAAAGACTTTTGAAGTAGATAACAGTGATAACATCTTCATTCATTTTCCGCCTGCTTTGTGCCGGCAGCACAGAAACAGCCGAAAGAGTGAATGTCCATGGAGCATCTTTAAAGGACAGAAAAGCACTAAGAGCAGCTCGATCTGATAGGAAAGTCATTTGTGCAAAAGTAGATGTCGTATTTTTCAATTGATATGCAACTTCCAATAAATCCTGGCACATATTTCTGCTTCTGTAAATCACATTTTCTCATTTTAAGCTAATAAGTTGAGATAATTGCACTTGTTTCCAGTAAAAACTGATGAAAAGTACAAATGATTGATGTGTTTAATGGACTAAATGGGTTTTGATACCATGAGGCAGGACCTCCTTGGCCAACATGGAAGTACCAAAAACTGCAGTTCCTCTAACGTCCACTTGAGGCTGGCTCCAGAAGTGAGTCAGTCTCCATAAGTCCCCATGTTAAAATGTCCAACTTCACAGCAGAAATAAACATGTTTACAGCCTGGTTTCCTTAATATCAAAGTAATCCATCTATGGGTACATTACAAACAAGCTTCACCAATATCTAATTCTTCTACTTTTAATGCCAGTTTGCTAATTGTTGCCGACTACGGGCCGGGAACCTTTAGGAGGTGTTAGGAAGAGAGCAGCTTTTATAGGAATAAATAGGACACATTCTCCAAGACATGTTATCTAGTTCTCTTAATGAAGCCAAGGTTTAGAAAGTATCACATATGCATGCCCAAGTGGGAAAAGAAGAAGATATCAAAATCATCCACAAGAAGCAGCAAATCCTCCAGGAGTCTTCTTCTGGGGTTTGAGAAAGCTCGGAAAAAAAACTAAAAAGAAAGAATGTTACCCGATCGCAGACAGCTGGTTCAACTATAAAATTTACAACGGATAAAGTGCTGGAATACACACTACACTATACAATCTACACACTGTAAAGACAGTGAAGCTATAAGACGAGTGTGGAGGATTGTGGAGCAGCCGATGTAGCGTTGATGGACAGTCCCAGATTTTGTTATGAAAGTTGCTGAGAGAATAAACTTTAAGAGTTTTTTTTTTGGGCTCATTAAGAGTTTTATTTGTGTATTTATTCTCTGTTAAAACATTGTTTTGCAATTTTGCAGACAGAGCAAACATATTAGCTGATGGTCAGACGTGTTTGTCTCCATTAAGAGTGCAAACAGGGATGATAAACTGCTTTTCTCTCTCGAATATACTTTAATAGTTTTTAGGGATTTCTGCAACTTGGACCTAATAACACTCTTTGGTTGTTTTTCAGTAAAGAAAAAAACATTAACAACTTTATTTTAATTTGCATTAACCCTAAATCAATATAAATGCATGTTTTTGACGACCCGGCCAAAGTGGAACAAACCATTAAAATGCTTCATCTCATTATAGTTAGCAAACAGACACACGAGAGCTCTTCGTTGTATCCTGTCTTGTAGAGGGTCCTTAGCTGCTGGTTTTGTTGCTTATTGCAGAAAAACTAGTTAACTCAGAGCAACAGACAAGGTGAACTTATTTATAGTTTGAAAAAGAAGTCGAGGAAACGAACTGCGTCGCGTCGTGCTGATTTTCTGCAGGTCGTGCATATATATTTGCTGTGCCGTCATTTGATTTGATTCTTAGTGGAATATTGAAATCTGAAAAGACGCAGCAGACAGAAATATTCTAAATGTCTCCAGCATCATTTGAAATGCATCGATGTCTGATGTGTGATGTGTTCGGACACTCCGGGCTCTCCGCTGGAATTTTAAACACAGTTCTGTTCGGCGAGGTTCAATTTCTTGTATTACCGCCGCCTCTTTTGTCCTGTGAGGAAACTCTGTAAAGTCACTGCGGCCCTCTTCTTCACTTTATTGAATGTTAATGTTAAATTCTTCCAAACAGATCCAAATGAAGCGGACTGACTGGAAGAGACTTCAGCTCGGAGCTTCACTGAGGCAGCAGGAGGCAGACAGCTGACTGGCCTGCAGCGCTGTGTGTGTGTTTTCATGTGTGCGCGTGTGTGTTTCAGTTCAGTCCATCTGTTGTGGTGTGTCGGCCCGAGGCGACGGCATGAGAGAAAGAACGAGAGACAAAGAGGAAAGAAAGAAAGATGAAAAGATGCACAAGTAGAGGAATGTAAGAGTGTGTGTGTGTGTGTGTGTGTTGGACCTCAGGCGGTGCTGTGTGTGTCTCCGTGGATCACAGATGGAGCCAGAACTCAACAGAACACATTAGTCCACTTGGCGTGTTCGCACACACACGTTCAGACGTGCTCAGATATTCGGAGTAATTCTCCTGACACTCGGATCACCTGAGCCTCCCTCCGCCCGCTCGCTTGCTCCCGCCGCCGCAAGATTTCTGCTCGGCTGGAACAGTCAAATGAATTTCTACGGAAGCCCGGAGAGGCCCGTTATCGCTCCTTCGGTTATCTCGACTTCGGGATTGAAAAGAACGAGAAGGAAAAACCCAAATCCCAGGCCGGGATAGAGTTTCTGCAGAAAGCGAAGGAGTATCTGTGTTTAAAAAAAAAAAAGTAATAAAGGAGAGAAAGAAGGGAGCGAGGGAAGGAAAGGAATGAAAAAAGGGAAGGATTTGTATGCTCCGCTGGGTCTGTCATTTCCTAAGCTACCGATTTTAGACTCATCTGCTCGTTTAATTCTGAGCTGTCCTTCTTTACTTTTCGTAGGGACAGGAAGGAGATGTTGTTCCTCTTTTATAATCCGGTGGAGTTTGAGATGAGAAAAAGTTTCTGTGGAACGACAGGAAACGTCAGCTGGCTGTCTGAGCAGCGACTGTATGCGTGAGTTCAAATGCAGCCGAGTTTGAGCAAAGTGTGGGAGTTAAAGTTGGATACAGCGTGCAGGTTGCAGCAGAAGACACAACTTCTCCGAAGCAGATGGAAGCTGCTCCTGATTGAAGCACCATTATGTAACTTTTCTCTCATAAACTGACAGATTTTACCTCCTGTTGATCTGCACTGACCTGTGATCAGGTGAATGGTGTCTCTGTCTGTTCGTACGTCTGTTCTCACACTATGTAACTTTGGGCTCCGGGTCGGGAGAAGTACGTAACGCTTTACGGCACTAAGTCACACACCACCAACTATTTCACTGATTTTGGTGAAACTGGATCATATTTTATGGAGAAAATGTTTTCTGGTTTTCCCTCTGATGTCCTCCGGCTGCTCCGCCTCAACTCTCTGTGATTTACAGAGTTTCCTGATGGACAGTGAAGTAAACTGCTGACAGCTGTAGCTGCTGTTAGCTCATGTTAGTTAGCTCAGTATAGTCCAGACTGTGTGCTCAGATCATGTTATTGGTGTTTTACACTGGTAGCACCAGAAGTTGGGTCCTGGTGTTGTGCTAGAACCGGAGCCTGGTAAGCTGGCAATGTAACCAGCAGAGGCGAAGAAACTCAAGAGTACGCTGAAGGTGGAAGCTAACACACTAACTGTTTCACTAATGTTGGTAAAACTGGATATATTTTTCTCTCCGACTGCTGCCCATCAACTCAAGTAAACTACTGCAAACTGTAGCTGCTGTTAGCTGATATTAGCTCAGTTTGTTAGCCGGGCTGCCCGGACTGTGAGCTCAGAGCACCGGGGGAGTGTTAGTGTTTGTACCACTGGAGGTTTGGACCACCGGGAAGAAGAAGAAGAGGTTTACAGGCCCGGGACGCAGAGCCGTTGTCGTGCCAGAACAGGAGCTGGGCAAGCGGGCAATGTAACCAGGCTCAGCAGCCTCTGTGGACATAATGGCAGAGGAGACAGGACTAAAGAGGACGTTGATGGAGGAAGCTAAGAAGAGAAAAGGAGAGAGTGAGCGACCCTATTCACCTGTAGTCACACTAAACAGATGTTATTTACATCTGGATTCACTCTGTGGAGGGCAGATGTTGACATATGTGGACAGGCAGTCGGACATCTTCAGGCTCGTCTCTGACGGGACCACAAAAAACAAAAAACCCCAAAACTATTGTGACTGTAATTGTTTATTGATGATCTGTATCTCCGTCTGTCTGTACGGTGCAGTTTTCCCTCTGTCTCTTTAAATTTGTATCTCAGCTCATCATTTCTCTCTCGCTCTCTCGGGGGAGCTCGATGCCCTGCATGACAACAGATGGAGCCCTGAGGCTCTGGGACCACACACACACACACACACACACACACACACACACACACACACACACACACACACACACACACACACACACACACACACACACACACACACGGAGAGAGAGAGAAAGAGCTGGCAGCAGTGAGGTGGGGTAAGAGGCAAGCTGTGGTAAAGACTGATGTCAACATCAGTGTGAATGTGCACACACACACACACACACACACACACACACACACACACACACACACACACACACACACACACACACACACACACACACACACACACACACACACACACACACACACACAGAGAATCCACGGTCGTGTGGATATATGCAGATGAACGGGCTGAAAAGCTGATTTATAATGGAAGAATGCATTCAGTCTCTGCTGACACACACATACACAAAAATATCTGTGTGAATTTAAAACAGAAAATCAAATCAAATAAGAAGAATTCACGCAGAGAGAGTTTGCTCACTTTGCATTTATGTATTTATCACAGTTCACACTTTGGATTTTGGAGCTAATTCGAGTTTCTAAACTTCAAAAAACACCGAGCGGGGAGGGCGTTTGGGGATTTGGGGACTATTTGGCACAATATCAGTGTGTTACTCTGTTGACTCCATCCATCTATTTGAAAGTCTGGATCCCGTTCAGGACCAACATTGGCAGCACGTTAAGCAAACCCAAACATCTTTCCCCCATCAGCTTTCTTTATCGAGTCCTGGCAGCACGTCATGCCAGGCGGGCGCGTCCAGAAAGTGACGCCGGAGGCTGGAGGGGTACCTACAGCGTCACCGAACAAGCTGCCATGTTTGACGACTTGGGAGTCCACCAGGCCGGTCCTGGTGGTTTATTGAGTACACCTAAGCATGCCGGGAGGGGTAGTCCCGCCTGGATCTGCCCCGGGGTCCCTCAAAATTACCTGATGCCTGCAGCTTTTGCAGCAGAATCAATGAGACTGACCGATTAGACTGACAGCTGAAGGTCTGTCTTCACATCACGTTTGTCTGAGGCGAGCGATCCTCACCTTATCCTCGCTCCTGGACTCTCAGGGAACCGCAGCGTCTCTACTTCCTTCGGCGATTAAGACGAGTAAATCACCTTCATGTTTTATAGAGTAAGGAAAGTGGAGAGTTCGTTAGGGTTCAGTCATGTTTAAATATTTAAAATATACAATCTAGCTTAACTTTTAAAGACCTTGATTTATGGAACCCCCTCTTCTCTTGTCTGTACCAACCTTCCATTGATCGTCTACAGACTTTAGCCTCCTTACACTGGCTCTCCTTGGGTTTAAATAGAAGCTTTAATTTGCTACTTTTAAGGCTCTTTGTGGCCCTGCTCTTTGCTATATTTTGGACTTCTTAGCCCCATATGTGTCTGTATATATCTTGAGTTCTTGTTGGAGATGTATTTTGTCTGTTTCAGAGTCACGGCCTAAAACCAGAGGGGGTAGAGTTACAGTCAGGACCCCGAGGCTCTGGAAGAACCGCCCGAGGAAATAAGGCTAAGTCGGAAACATCTTTGAAGTCTCTTCTTATCCCGAGCTCACCTTAAACTTTATTTTCATATCACTGAATCTCATCTACTTCGTTGTAAAGTCTAATACTTCGCTGACGCCACGTGTGAACCACTTTGTAAACTAGGTTTTGAAAAGATCTCTATAAATAGAGATTATGATCATACAACAGAAGCACCGCAGAGACTCCCATAACCATTTGTGTCACGATCTGGTTGGAGAGCAAATCTCTAACCCCAGAGTTGAAAATATCTATATATGATATCTAGAACAAGCACAGTGTTGATACACTGGAGGACCGAACGTGAGATGGCCCTGGCCCATATATTGTTCCCACATTTGGCTCAGTGTTAGGGATGTGTGCATGGCTTGATTTGGAGGGAAAATCAGCTCCAGTTAGCAGCACACAGCCAAAGCTTTGGGAAAATGTTGACACCTGGAATTGGACCAATATACTTGGGCTGATTCTGGTGCGTCATCGATCACAACTCTGGCACGGGTCCAACAGCTATGTGTGCCAGGTTTACTGAAGGGCACGGCTGAGCAAAGATATTTTTGCTTCCTGCGTCTGAAGCATCCTGAACAGTAACACCAGCTTCTGTAATGGTTTTTTTTTTTTAAAGACCTTTACACCACTTCGGTTTCATACAGACGTGATCTGGTGACCGTGAATTTGCAAGGATCTGTACATTGATATACAACACCACCCATATCCTCCATGTTCCTCCAGCCAAATAAGGCTTGTGTGTATTCAAGATATTTTACAAGTTAATCACTAAGAGTCTACAGCCATGTTAGGAGCTCTGAGTCGAGCCAAATGCTAACGTCAGCATGCTAACATGCTGATGTTTGGCTAAACACAAAGTACAGCTGAGCCTGATGAGAATTTATTCAGAAACTGAAGTATTAGACAAATAAAAACCGACCTGATGAAGAATTAAGGGATTAAAATGTATCCTGAGGGCGGTATAAACGTCTGCAGCAGAGAAGGCTGGATGGATGGAAATCCACCAAGTAGCCGTGAAGACATTACACAACACAAACTTCATGCTGGCGCTAGACGAAAAGTACGAGGATCCCCAAAGTCAGAACAGGCCATCATCTGGGAACCATGAACGTCTGGGAAAAAATGCCAATCCATCATGTAAACGTTCATGAACATTTAGACCTGCTGTCGGATTCTCTTCTTCCTACTTCCTTGGGTCGTCGATCAGGCGAATAGTTCTTGAGATACGCAGTCATACATACAGACAGATTCCTTTATTGTTCGATGATGCTGCACCTGCGTCATGTCCACTCAGATCACATCTGCACATGTGCACCAAAGTGAGTCTACTGACCACTCAAAGCACTTTTACAACACTTGAGCCAACTGCTCATCAGGAGGGATAAAATGCTTTCTGGCTAAAGCGATCACCATGATGCTGAGCAACAGGAGCACTTTGGGGTTCAGCATCATGTACAAGGACACTTCGACTGGTCCGGGGGAGGGAGGCAGGAATTGAACTAGAGTCCCTCCAATTACTATACAACCCACTCCACCACCTGTGCCACATCTGGTCTGCTGAGGCTTGACTGTTAAAACAATCTGCATTGCAAACTAAGTTGGGCTAACACTTGACTCAGTGATATGTTAAGAACTTTAATTATTTCTGTGCAATCTTTGGGGGTTTGTGCATGCATGCCAGACATCAGTCGACTCTTAAAAATAGGTACACGCAGTTTGTTAAGGCCCGTGTCTGAAGACGTGATGATGCTCAGAGGAAACACATGAAAATTATTGTTGCACATTAGAATCACAGCACTGTAAAATAACTGACCAGCCCAAGAACACAAAGTGTTGAAGAGGTATGCCCGTTTTTGTAATATAAGACCTGCCCACAGCATTTGAACAAACTTTGAGGTCCAGCTAAAACACTATAAAAAAAAAAATCAAAAATCCAAAAATTCTTGGATTAGTCCAAAGATCTAAATGTAAATGACCATAGTTCATATCGATGGATTCAGACTCAAAAGCTACCCGCAGAAATGTAAAGTTAATTGTTAAAGCATCACCATCTGGCCAAACTGTACCAAACTGGAACTTCCTTGGGTCCTCAGCAATACACCCACCAAGTGTGAAGCCAATCGGATGAACAAATGTTGAGAAAAAGAACATTAGAAGAAATGTTCACAGACAAGATGATATATAGGTCAGTTCTGCTCTGTGTGTTAACTCCTGTAGACTCCTGAAACTCTTTAAAAGCTCTTTGGAAGATGCTAAAACATCACGATCATCCAGTTAAAACCAGACTCTTCCCACGTTCTGACATCTTGGGTTTGGCACCTGTCGTGACCGCAGCATGTGACATCACCTTTACCTCAGCATGGAGCGGCCTGTTAATACAGCCAATATCAGTGTAAAGGTCAGGGAGGGGAAGCAAATGTCAAACCTAATCTGAGCGGATGGGAAGGAAGCTTTGAGTGAAAGTGAATTTCTAATGAGTGTGGACAGGAGGGGAGTGTCTGACATATACAATATGAAACCACGCTGATCACATTAGCTTGTTTGGGCGTGGAGGGGAAAGAGGAAACGCACCGCTGTGACACGGCTAATTGATTCTGGCAGGACAGAAGTGTAAAACACAAACAATTATGAAGACAGAGGAAGAAGAAGGACGGGGAGATGAAATTCGACTGCTCTGACACGATTCATTAACTTGGAGAGGAAAGAAGGGAGTGTAAACACCAAATACGGTCCGTTCATTTTTTAGTTGGTAGAACTGCTGCTGAGAGTCTGAAGGTTTTACAGCATGAACCGAAGCCTGTAGCCAGAAAGAGAAATGTGTCCCGATGTTGCATAATACACTAATACGATAAAGCCTAATAGGAACCAGGATAAAAGGATGCAATCCCAAAGTTTCCAGGCAACAACAGATAACTCTTTTTTCTGCTGTAGGGACTTTTCCACAACCCTTTTCAGCAACTCAAGAGCTTGACCTCCATTTTGAATGCAGCAACTTCTTTTTTAAGTTTTCAATCCTGGGCCCCCGGAAAAGAGCCGAAGACTTTCTGATGGGCCGGGGGACCCTGAGGGTCGAGTTTCCTAGTGCTGAACTTCAATAAAAAGGTCGAACACAAGCCTCAAAAGTGCTACATCCTCCTTACAGCGTTTATTCATGTTGTAAATAAGAGTTTATATCGATCTGTGCTCTCTAACACTGGAGATCTGATCCACCGCTGCCTTGACTGGTTAGTTTGTTTGTGACATTGCGCGACTTTGGTGTTACTAACATAGACTGCTGAGGATTGAGGCAGCGGTAGACCAGCAACTCCCAAGTTCTGTACTGTTTTTGTCAATGAAGCCTGGTGGCTCTGGAGAGAGAGAGACATAACTGCTTTAGTTTCCTTTAGTCATTACGAGTCTGAGGAGGCTAAAATCTGATTTGTTGTTGACCCCATCTACAGCAGTACATTAGCTTAGCTTCATGCCGGTCCTCCTGTCTGCTTCTACAAACTGGCGGCATGCCGACCTCTGTCTGCTGTATAATACACTGAGTATGGGTAAGTACCCCATACAGCCACACTTCACCCCTTCAGATCACCTCTGTTTCAACTGCCACTTCATCCTATTGCAGTGCTTAAACTTTAACTTCTGCTAAGTGCTCCAACGTCTGCAATTACTGCAATACAAACATTTCAAAAGGTGCGAAAGATCAATTTGTTTACTTGTTTCCTTTAATTAATTTTACCAGACGTGAATTGCAAAGAAGAGAGAAACTCTTTAGCTGGCACTTCAACTTCTTTCGAAACTTTTGTTTCCACTGCGAACTTGTTAAGTGATTCAGGAACCTTTAAATGTTTCATGTGATTTCTTACAGTGGAAATGAGCGCTGTCATTTTTAAATGTTCTTTTCCTGTAACTACTTTCATGTAACTTCACAAGCCTAAAACATGAGGCCGACAGGTAGAGGAAAAATTGCATCACTTCATTTCGCTTGTCAAGTGACAGTTCAAACTCCTGCAGCATTTTCACTTCAGCGGAAACTTGAACCTCTTCATCACTTCCACCTCAACTGAACCTGAACTGTCTGTGATTCTGTTTTAACTTCCACTTCAACTTCTTTCAACAACTTCAAACCCAACTTCAATTCCATTAAGTCCTTCGTATAAAGTTAGCGCTGACACATCAATTACATTTTAGGAGAATAGGAAAAATAAAAAACATAAAACTGGACACTTCAACTCCTTTTAGCTCTTCGACTGAAACTTCTTCCTCCTTTATAATTACATTCATTTGAACTGTCATACAAACCACTTTCCTTGATGCCACTTCAACTTCTTTCAGTGCTTCAACTTCAGGTTTAGTTTAATTATGTGCTTTAAAATTTGCATTTTAAGACT
Organism: Sciaenops ocellatus; assembly: GCA_033000465.1. Classification (NCBI taxonomy): domain Eukaryota; kingdom Metazoa; phylum Chordata; class Actinopteri; family Sciaenidae; genus Sciaenops; species Sciaenops ocellatus. Next base: position 20,329,204 of record CP136889.1, read on the forward strand.
AAGCAAAATAAAAATCTGAAAAGTGAACTAAACTGACACTTCAACTCCTTTTAGCGCTTCCACTTCCACTGGAACTTCCTCCTTCTTTTACGATATCCATTTAAACTGTCACACCGACCTAAAAACAAAAAACTGGACACTTTTGTTGCGTTATTTTAGCGTAACTGCCACTTCAACTTCTTTCAGTGCTTCAACTTTAGAGGTCCAATTTGATTATGTGCTTGCTTGAACTTCCTCCGTCTTTTATCATATCCATTTGAACTGTCACACCGACACTTCATTTCACTGAGTCATTTTACAGGAACTGCCACTTCAACTTCTTTCAGCGCTTCATCTTCACGTCTCGTTTCAACTCAACAAAGCTCACCGACATCAGCTGTTGTTGCTTTCGTACAAATCAATTTCAGAATCTTCAAAGAATAAATTAGGAACATATGTTTGAAATTTGCACCGGACACGAGTACACTTCGTCACTTTCATTTTGTTAATTAGGTAACCGAAGCGAGATAAAGTGACAGAGTTGGCTTTGAGTCTCGGTACAAGGTGCAGTCTTAGCTTGATGACTCACTTTGCCGAGTATTAACACATCTTTCTCCCCTTTTCATCTAACTAAATAAGCTTCAGCGTTTAATGTCTGAACACAAACGGGGTTCTGAGGTTCAACTCCCAGACCTAATCACAGTGTACGTCCCTCCTGACACGCCGGAAGAAAAGGAGGACACAGTGTTTTCTTTGCCTGATATGAGTACAAATTGATGAACCCAACAGCGATTGTACGAAGGACAAAGAGTTGGCTGACTTCCCCGTAATGGGCAGCCCGGGAAGGGGAAGCAGTTTTCTCTTTCCTAATTTGGATCAGCGGGGTGATGGGAAGTTAACAGTGTGCTTTTTATTTAATGGGAGCTGACAGGAAATCAAACATCAGAGGAACCGTCACCTGAATCTAAGAGCACCGAGAAGTGAAGACCTTCGACAACGACACGAGTCGCGTCAAAGGAAGAAGAAGAAGATGTCAGCAGCAGCCTTACCTAGCTTGGGCAGTGAGTACTGAACTTTAAAGTAGTCCTGGTAAAATCCCAGAAGCCTCTTGGTGATGTGCAGAGCATAGTCCCCGGCGCCGCTGGAAATGGCATCCGGCCGTGCGTACAGTCGGATCTAAACACAAAGACACAGAGAGAAAAGAGGAATGGAATCAGGCCGATTTTAATACAGATGGATCTAAAAACAGATACAGAGGAAATAGAATCAGCGTATGTTCGACTGTGAAGAGAACAAACTGGAATTAAGCCAAGTTTTTATACAGAGAAGGAAATTAAATCTGGCAGAGTTTACAATCAAATCTACGCAGACAAACAGAACAGGACAGAGCGGCGTGTACATTAAACTCTACGGAGGAAATAATACTATCAGGATGAGTTAAAGTTTAAATCTGCAGAGAGATGGAAATTAAATTTGAGGCTTTTTTTTTCCCTGTGCAAACGTACACAGAAAGACGCAGACAGAAATGGAATCAGGCCAGTGTTAGAGCGAGGTCAAGTCTGCAGAGAGAATAAGTGAATCAGGCCGAGATCATGTTGAGCTCTCCAGACAAAATAATGGAGTCGGGTTGAGTCTTGGTTCAAAGCTGAAGGAAGAAAAATGGATTTATGGCTGCCAGCGCACAACATCGACTTTTAGACACAGAGGGGAAATATAAAAGTCAGATAGAAGTTTAACTTTGGGTGGATTCCAATATTTCTCACAGACAAATATTCTCATCATTCTTTACATGCACGCTAAACTTCCATTTTTATCCAGAATATGACAATATTCAGATGTGATACGGGTCACGTAGCATTTCTGGATTAAGACATGTAGGATATGTCGATATTCTTCAGACGCAGCGCCTCAGTTTACGACACACTCCGTTTACAGTCATCTCTATGAAAGACCTGGATGTCAACAGGTTGTCCTGTTTCTGGAGTTTCCTGATGGACAGACAGCTTTTAGCCTAACCACATGCTAATGTTGGGTAACCACTAATGAGCTCCAGGCGGACCGGACCGGGTTCTAGCAGAACCCAGCAGGGCATAATGTTAGTGACTGTGACAAAGTGGGTGAGACCACTTGTCTCATTTATTAATACCATCTTTAGTTCAACCATACCTGTTTGTTTTCAGCCATTTTTCCATCAGTAATCATCATTTAACAGACAGACTGTCCCGGGTTTGTTTGTGTTTTGTATTATGTTAGATTATATTTCATAGTCCAGCATCTTTGGTTAAAATAAACCCTTACAAGTATTGTTAAACTTAGTTACAGTTTATTGATTTATTTCTTGTCAAAATAAGTTAAATTAACATTTAATTGTGTTACTCACCATGTGGTCAGAGACAAAAGGAGGAAGTGCTGCAACATTTCCTGCTTTTATACTCTGACTAACATGATTGGGGGAGGTCATCGGACTAGTCCAAGTGAGGGGGGGTAAGATGAATTAGTCTGAGGTATTATTTAGGTTTATTTGTTATTTCATTCGTGTATGGTTAAAATGTGGATTAAGGGTAAAACAGGTAGGAGCGTTTTTACTGTAATCAGTGTGATCATAACTGTGGAATCTTCTGGTAAATTAGGAGCCAGAGGAGTCACCTCCACCGATGGTACAGCCGGGGAGGTAGTGCCAGGTGGAGAGGCTATTTAAGGAGTGGCCTTCTGTCTGTCGAGGAGGACAGAGTGAACACAGAAGAAAAACACAGTGCTGGTCAGGTGTAGAGATTGACACCTGATATAAGTTGAGTTTAAACTAAGTGAAATGTTCAGTTATCTTTTTTGTTGTACATAAACAAACAAACTGCCTTGAATCTGCCTCCTACTCATGCCGCTCTGGTTAAGCTTCCCAACAATGACTATTAAAGTGATTTACAGACTTTATGATGGAAAGATTGCCAAGCTATAAAAGATATATCTCTCCGATCATTGAGTGTAATTAAATAAATTGAGTTATTTGATAAGAAGTCATCGAAGAAGATACATAACAACACGTTTAAGTGAAAAAACATTTTCCTTCTGTCCTTCTGATGTCCTTCAACGCTCTGTGATTTACACTTTCTGTTGGACCTTTTCATTACGATAAGCAGCTGCACGTAAACGAGATTATTGGTATCAGAGCTTCTGTTGTTCATTTTCATGTCGATTATCTAATTTTGCGTTTTAATTTCAGCTGTGAATACATTTTAAACGTGTTGCAGCACATACAGTACGTGTCCGTCGCCAACACACACGCCAGAGCTGATCAGCCAAACACTCTAATCAATAATCAATAGTGCCGGGTCACATGACCGGTGCCGGGTCACATGACAGGTGACCTCGCCGGTGACCTCATTGAAAGAACAAGTGTGTGTGTGTGAATCGGTCACATCATCACTGCTGGCCGGATGTCTGAGAGATTTCAAAACGAATGTCTGAGTTTGAAGCTGCTTCTATTATTTATTTAGCGGAGGTCAGGGTGTGTATTTAATGATGTAACACCGGGTACGATGAACAGTCGGTGGATTACAACTCGTTTCAGGTCGTGAGTAAAAAGTAAAATCAGCTTCTTCAATTCAACTTTACAGACCCGACAGCTCTGATACCTCCCTGCTCTTCTTCTGTCCCGGTCAATCACTCCCCGAGGCAACAACTGCTGGACATGTAACGTGTTCGTAACTCCCATCGAAGCATAAAAATAAAGACACTTTAAAGGCCCGGTCCACTTTATTCAGTGATTTTAGTTAAACTGGATCATATTTTGTACAGAGTATCAGTTTCAGTTCAACTTGTGGTTTACACAGTTTCCTGACAGACAGATAGCTTTAGTCTAACCAACCGCTGATTAGCTGCTGCTAATTGAATCTGCCATTAGCATGCTAACAGAACCGGGCTCAGCAGCCGGACCAGACCGGGTTGGAGCACAGTCTCTGAGACTAACAGCGAATAACGTTACAGTACCGAGGTGATTTACAGACTTTATGATGGAAACATTGCTAAGTAGTGACGCTAACTGTGGTTAGCTCGGTTAGCCGTGTAGCTAACTGAACTGACTCAGCCCGGGATGCCAGGAGCCAAACCCGGCAAGAAAACCACCTCGGTAGGCTGCTGTGTTTCTTGCCAGGCTGTCCACCGCCGATTTCGGAGGTTGCGTTCAATCCTGGGTCCGACCATGTTCACTGACACGAGTCCCTCCATATCTCCCTGTTTTTACAGGAAACACGCTCTGCTTCTTGTTTCATGGGTATTTTAAACTTAAACGTTGGTTTTAAAAAGTAAACCAACATTTTCTCGAAGCTGCAGACAGAATCAGAAAACAGTTTACCTCCTGTCTGACTTTGAAACCTTTGTAATCTCAATGAAAATAAAAGTAAAAACAGAAAACTTTGTAATCAAGCTTTTAAACTGACTTTGATGGTATTTGTTACTGCGGCATCAATCTGCACGTCTCTCGTGATTCTGCAGCTCCGTCAAAAACGCTTCACTTCAGTGACTCCCAACTGATTCTTTAAAGTGAAGTGATTCTGAGGCTGACAGACACGCAGACATCTGCTCCATCACACTCAATTATCTTTTAAAAAGAAAAAAAAAACTGTTTCTGAGCTAAAAGCAATTTGGCAAGTTTGCAAGAGAAAATGAGGCTCTGCTGCTGCTGCCTGATCCAATAGATGTCCAGTGTTCGTGATCAGCCGGGATAATCTCCAAACTGTACGACAGATCTTCAAAGCGCACTCTTAAGCATGGCAAGGCTAAAGCCCTGTTAGCATCTGTTCATTATTTTATACTTTATGTGGAAGTCACTTCTGGAGCCAGCCTCAACGGGACGTTTGAGGAACTGCAGGTTTTGGCACTTCTTTGTTGGCTTCACTTCACAGCGACGTAGGTTGGTGCTTGGCTGCGACATTACTGGAGTCATGAGGCTTTTGTGCCTCCGAGGTCGTAGCCCCAACAAATCTACCCAAGCCGGGCAGGTTTCAGGGTGGAGGTCAGACGAAAAGCAGCACCTCAACAACAACCTCGATCCGTAAAAGTAACATCCTGTTACAGAAACCTGAGATAGCTGCAGCCTGATGTTCCACGGGGAATGAAAAGGATTAAGTAAGTAAGAGGAAGTGAGATGGAAAAGCCATGGAGAAAAAAAACCCTGTACGGTTGAGGAGAAAAAGTGGATCCACTCTTATTTAATCACACCGTAGGGGACGGATAAAGTGATCTGCCTTATCTGCTACAGAAATTTAATGTTCATGTCATTATGAGGCCAATCATAAATCCTACGACACGTTCATGGGTTTTTCCTGCGCGGCCTTCGATTATGCTGACTCCATAAATTGGCACTCAAAACTTTGAGAACCCTCTGAGCGAGAGGACGAGTCAGTGATCAATAAAATCATCAGTCTTCATTTACAGCCTGTCTACAATGTGTCAAAAGGTGTTTTTATATAAAGATTTATAGTGCACGTAGAGGTTACAGCGTCTATCTGCTGTAGCTGACGAACACCACTGTGAATGCAGCTACATGTTGGGGCAACTACTGTATAGAAAGACTACAAGCAGGAAAGAAGCACTATGATTGGTCAGCGCGGATACAGTAGCCACCGTTGGGACTGCTGTTTGTTCCTTGGATCAAGAATGAACTTGGCTTTAGTCCATGATACACAAATGTGCGTTGAACACCCAGAAAAGCTGTTTTAGCAGATTCACCCACACAGTTTGGGACATCCCAGCTCTTCTACCTTCACGGTATATCCACTGCTCAGCACTTTGTGTTACGAGACACGACCGGAACAAAGTGTTGAATGGACGGACGTCATTATTTTTAAGTCCAATTTATACCTCCGCGTTGAATCTACGTCGTCAGGCGTAGGCGACTGTAGGGTTCATGGATATGTGCCAACGTGCACCTCCTCACAAGTCTGACTACACACCTCGAGTTAAAAATGCTGTTTGAGAATCCCTCCAAACACAGACACGGAAAAACAGACAGGACGCCGCCTCGCTGCATGGCGTGTTCTTGTCTGTCCCCTTCGACTCCATTGTCGAGGAAACTCAGAGGAACAGACAGATTGAGGAGAGAGACGAGGGGGAATTACACTTTCAGTTGCAGCTGTTTGAGGTACACCAAGAAACTCCAAGAAACCCGACCAACAACTAGTGTTTCAGCCGCAGAGCACGTGTGAATGCTCACAGTGGCGTGGGTCACTTGTGTAGGCAACGGTGGCGGCTGCGTGTAGAGCCTGAGTACATCTATAAATCAGTGTTTACGCTCTGGCCTCAAATACAGCGAGAGAAAACCATCATGAGTTTGCCTGACTCCGACAAGAAGAAGAATTTCGATCTTTTACTTGAGTTAAAGTACCAAGACGACAAGTAATCAACCACTGCATTCACTTCAGAGTTCAGCTTGTCCAGTGGCACCACCACTACCAGGGTCTAGACTCCATCCTATTAAAACATACGTGCATATACTGTATAAACGTCATGTTACCATGCAGAGTTCTCGTCCTTTTGTGCCCATACCAATCTAGTCTAGTCCAGTGATCACCGGATAAACCTGCAGGGTCATTAATGCGAGAGGAAAGAAGAAAAAAAGTTCTGCTACAAAAGTTTGTATCTTTTCTTCATCCAACTTTACAGACAATGAAACATGACAAAGGGCCTCAACAAGGGTTGGAAACTCTGATTTAACTCTTAACAACACACTGGATATCATGAGTTTATCATGTTCTATCTAAAAGGGTTATAGTTAGTCTAAAAAGTACCTACACCCGTCAGATCGCTGAGTAAAGAGTTCCGTAGTATCTTGAGGAAGCGTACCGGTCTGAATCTGTTTGGATCAGCTGTGAATCTCCTGAACGAACACATGAACACGTCCGGAGTGTTCATGTGTTCAGCCTACAGCTCTACGTGTGTGTGTGTGTGTGTGTGTGTGTGTGTGTGTTGGCTGTTTACTGCCACAGAGAGAAAACACCTCACTGTCAGCTGAAGGACAACAGAGGCTATCAAACACACACAAACACACACATCATGATGTAATGTTGCTGTATCACTGCTGTCATCACACACACACTGACACACACACACACACACACACACACACACAGTCCCAGTAATGTCGCTCTGTTATCTCTCCCAGTTTCACTTCCACTCCAGTAATTTGGTTCACACGGCTGTAAAAACGTGCTGTACAGTCAGAATTAAATCAGCTGCTGTAGCTCAGGTTCAATGTATGTTTGTGTCATAAAAGCTCCTGTTAAACTGCACACACACACACACACACACACACACACAACAGAGAAGTGTGTCATATTAATCTCTGATTATATACCAATAAAAACATAGTTATAGATATTGTTCTGTAAATGGCCTCCTAAATCTGACACACTGAACCTTGAAATAAAGGTCTGTAAAAAGTTATTTCATATTATTGGACTCATATTACTGATTTTATGTTACGGCTGGTGGGGATGGAGCTCATTCCAACTATTTTATACACTGTTGGATAGTTCAAACTTTACACTCCATCAACGCGGCGATCCTTGGTTATTTCTTTCTGTGTCCAAACCTCCAAAAAATGCGATAAAAGTTCAAATATTCTGTTTGTCCTGCTGCTGTCGACTCACCACGCTGTCATGTTCATGAACTGATCATGTAAAAAAGACAAGTAAAATAACGTACCTCATATGTCATAAAGTACATCAAAATTGTACCTGTCAAAGACGTGGAAACATTTTTGTAGCACGTTTCTTTTAACGTCACCAGTGTTGGATCTTATTGACTCTAAGTCAGCACGTCTGCGAGGATCTTTCATACATGTCATTCAAATGAATTCATATCAACCAAGCGTAAACCCACTGAGTTTCGTGAGCGCACATAGCCTTATCGTCTATTTTCCTCTAAATGGAGTCATAATTTATTAAATGAACATCACGCTGTGTGGAAGAAGACGTGAAACTAGAGACTGAGACCTCACGAGAAACTCACGAGGAAACTGTTTGCTGAGCGAATAAATCAACTGAGAAGTCGACTCTTTCTTCATAAGACTCAATACAATCTGATGGAGCTGCCCCCTGCTGACCATTAGAAAGGATGCAGGTTTAAAACACTTCACGTTAGCTTAAATTCATGAACCCAGGAGCTCTGTCGATTGATTATATATACTGTGGATATTATGAACTAAATCATTCTGAACTGGGACGTCCGGTGTCGGAGTAGCCTGCGTAAAAATTGTGTAACATTACGTCGATGACATCTTTTAATTCAGTCGGAAACGTTTCTAATCTCACGCTGTTCTTCAGGTTGCAGCAACAGGTTTCAACCACCATCACTGCAACTAAAACACTGCATGAAAGAGAGCATAGAAATAACATGCTCTGCTATCAATATTACTAATGTACAAACACTGATACAGCTATGCTAATACTACTTCAGACTCCTGCTCCTCTTCTTCGCCTTCCTCCCTCCTCTCCTCTCAGATTCTCCCAGCAGGACTGATTTTTCAATAAAAATTCAAACTTTTAAAGCTCATCTGCTCTTATTCCCCACATTCTCCTCCCTCCACCAGAACTCATCTCACAGCGCGGCAGCCAGCAGAGTGAATATCTGCTCAGAAAGTGGAGGCTTTATTGAAATCGCAGCTTCTTCCTGTGGACTGGCAGCGAGCTGCTGAATTGAGTATCATCTCCTGAGGATTCCTGAAATGCCTCCAGTCACGTTCTCCCAGGTGAGGAGAAACAGGGATGCATTACATTTTTCAATGGAGGTGGGGGTCGGTGTGACGTTCTCACTTCAAAGTATTATCATATTCACAGTCACTGTGTCTCTCAGGAATTAAACGTGCCGTTTCACCAAACTAAAAACCATTGTGCGGTGGCTCAGCGGTCAGTACTGTCACCTCACAGGAAAAGATCCCGGAGTTAAACCCGACCCGTCAACTTAGCATGTTCTGTCTGCGTGGATTTCCTCCCACAGCCCAAGAACATGCCGGTAAGCTGAAGTGGAAACTTTAAATTGCCACTTGGTGTGCACTGTCGGTCATGTTTCTTAGCTCTGTGACAGACTGGCGGCTGGCTCCCCTAATGCATGCTGCGATTTCACTTCAGCTGTGTGTGACCTCCTCCTGAGCTGAAAATATATGGACGGATGTCTGAACCTGAATAAGGTGGTCATCAAGCCAAGATATGACGGATATTAGAGTTTCAGTCACATTACTCACTGCCCTCAATTAACCTGAGTATTCAACCTGGACCTTATTTTCCCATGTTTGTGTCGAAGTGCCTAATGAGGACAAGGTTTTTATGAAATTGGTCCAGTACTGAACGAGAGTTGTATAACCAGGAGCCGAGAAATTGGCTGCAATCCAATGTAGAGTTCTTGTTTTTGCCACTGAGAGGTTCAGATTGTTACTATCTGTTATTGTTTCTGTGCTGCCAGAGATGGACCTTTTTTGTGAAAGAGTGATATCCTATTTATCCAGAAACAGACTCCACTGACAAAATCAGATATTATTTTGTATATAGATGTAAAAACTACCATTTTCTGAGCCTGAATAAGGCGAGAACATCCATTAAAATCCAGAGGTAGACTGTTTAATCAAAGAGTAAGATCCTTCTTGTTTAACCAGAAACACCAGTTACATTACTGTGTTCAAAGAAACCGGACTCCATTGACAAAAACAATACTTCTACGTAGATGGATCAATAGACTGGTCATTAAACCAAGACATGTCAGATATTTTTGAAATTAGTCCAGTATTGAACGAGAGCGGTGCAACTGGCAGCCGCACAACTGTCTGCAACGTAATCCTTTGGGGGCAAATGTGCACTATCAAAGTACGTCCATTAAAAGTGCTTGTTTTTGCCACTGAGAGGCTCAGATTGTGATTATGAATGTCTGACAACATTATGGATCCTGCCAGAGATAGACCTTCTGTTGGCAGAAACTGCCATAGCTATCGCTGTCCGCTGACAAAGTTATTGATTCCACTCAATTTTTTGTTAAAACACAAACTGGAAATAGACAAAAAAAAACCTCAACAAATCATCTTGGATTTTCTTTCCACTGTTTCCAACAATCACCAACTGCGGTTTGGTTCAAATCCCTTAATTCATTGAATTTTTGTGAAAGATCCAGAAACAGCAGCTGTACCAACGTGTTCAAAGCCACCGGACTCCCCTGACAGAAACAGTCATTTCACCTTGTACCTTCAGAACACTTCGTTCAAACCTTTGTTTTTTCTTTCCACTGTTCCCAACAATCACCAACTCTGGTTTGGTCGAAATAAACCCTTTAATTCACTGAGTTAGACATGAAAAAAACATAGACAGGGAGGTCAGGCATCAGAGAGGCAGCAGAGAGTAACAGTGTGTCGAGACAGAATATTTTTACATTTCATATTTTCGACACTCCAGTTCAGAGACATCAAATAAAATCAAGCCCAGTCTGAGGGACTTCACTTCCCCTGAAGTTGCTTTCAGACAACAGGATACTGGAATATTATGAATTCAAACACAAGCTGAAACAAGAGACTACAGCCATCATAGAGGACATAGAGCAATGTGCTCACAATGACAAGGCTAACATTCTGATATTTATACTGTTTACCATGTTAGCATGATTAGCAGGTGGATGAGAATATCATTAGTTCTGCAGGTATTTGGTCATAAACCAAACATTTTGACCTGATGATGGTGCTCAATGAACAACCGAGGATCACCAAACTTATAGCAATTCATCCTCAGAGGGACATGAACGTGTGAGCACAATGTCATGTCAATCCACACAATAATTGTTGAGATAATTCAATCAGGACAAGAAATAACGACTAATGTTGGCACTCGACAAAAAGGCAAAGCATCACAAAGGTCAGAAGGGTTCATCCTTTGGGGATCATGAATATCTGAAACAAACTTCATGTCAATCCTCCTGATAGCTGCTGAGATATTTTAGTCTGGACCAAAATGGTGGACTGACCAACTGACACCGCCATCCCGAGCCCCTCTGCTGCCGGGGCTACAAATAAAATGGCCTGTGTGGCTCTTATGTTGAATTCAGCATTATTTCCCGTCAGTGCAACAACAGAGACACAAAATACTGTAACACCGACCCACTCCGCCGCTCTGAGTTTATCTGTTTTCTGTTCGCGGGTCCGGTGGGTTCTGCTTGAATTAAACCGCTGTTAATGAAATCAACACTTTCTCCAAATATTTCACGGTCAAATCCTTTCGAGGAGGTGAAGGGATTATTCCACCTGAACTGCAGGAAAACTCTTAATGCGAAGCAGATTAACAGCAGCAGCGACCCGGAGTGGATCAGAAAAACATAAAGGCTTCTGACCAAAATGTGATCAAACATCCAGAAAGGAGAAAGAAAGGCCTGTCGGTATCTAATGGTCTGTCTTGAGTAAAAGCACCTTTGCAATTAAGAGAAATAAATGTCCTGGCTGCTATGAGAAAGCACTCAGACCAGAACTCCACACTCTCTTTCAGAGATGTAATGCTTCTGTAGACGCCATCAGAACTTCCCTGCAATTATAAACAAACCATTCACAGGTTCTTTTGCATACATAGTCTCAACTGTACACTATAGCATGACAAATTACATAGCAGTCCTTTCAAACTTCTCTAATAAACAGATAAATGTATACAGAGAGTAAATCAAAAATGTAGCTCTGAAATCTACAAATATCAATTTAATTACTTCACACTCGAATAGTTTGACATTTGGGGAAATTTTCCTGCTACGTTTCTTTGATGAGAAGATTGATTTGATCATTCTCAAAGCTTCTACAGCTAGCTCGGAGAAATAGTTCATTGATTAACAAGTTATATTTTGTCTGTTTAATCTCGAAACCCATCAGCCAACTTCTGACAACAAATTAGCCTCTTGGGGCGATGGCCAATGTTTCGGGGCTTCCAGTGTAGCCAGCAGGAGTCCGGATAACGGATATCTGGGCCAAGACTTTCTCTGAAATCTGAAGTGCAACTTTCAGATAATCTCTGCAAACAGATATCTGCACATGAACGCAGATTAATTTTTTAAAAAGTCAATAAAAAGCTGAATTGTCGTTTGTTCCCAGATTCCAATGCATTCCACTGCTTTTGCTCTCCACACAGAATATTCATTTACCAAAGCCCACTGAAACGTGACGTGTTCAATACTACTTGGACTACAAATCTTGGTCCCTTATATATTTATAGAGATTAATCTGCACAAAACCAAAGTGTTTAAATAACATTTGCTGTTTTACAGGGGGACAAGTGCCAGACGATTTCTTGGCTAGGACCAACCAGCAGAAAATCCAGGAAGTTAGTGCTTCCATCAAAGAAATAATCGAGCCCAAACATCCACCGAGATATAAATCGTGTTTATTAGTTGCTACTGGACGAGAATGGCCACGTTAGTCTCTGAGCTGAGATAAGCTCGTCTGACTGTAGCTTCATGTTTAACGGACAGATGCGAAAGTAGAAAGTGCAACCAGGGCCGTTTCTTGCTACATGCGGATTATGCGAATGCATAGGGCCCCGCAGCCACCAGGGGGGCCCAAGGTGCAAGTTCAGCCTCAATATATTTTGGGAGAATTAAAAAGCACCTGTCTTTATTTGTAGGATTGTGATTGGTGGGGGGAGATTTTATGTTATGTCACCGTGTTTTCACAGTTTATGATGAACATCCTTCAGGAACATGCTGCATCTGTTGCATTTATTAATGTGCTCCAGCCTGTTTTCCTCAATGTGACAGACTGTTGCGTCGCCACAGATCATCTGAAAAGGGCCCCCCAAACAGCATCTCACATAGGGCCCCCAAACAGCTAGAAACGCCCCTGAGTCCAACAGTACAGTTTGTAAAATAAATCAATAACTATACTTTTTGGTTTCCCAAAATCTATATTTAAATATTTGTACTCCAAAAAAAGTTAACAGTTGAAGGACGACAGTGGGTTTAAACCTGTGCTCTTCAAAATAAAAGTCTCCACTACATCCCAATATGACAGATTGGCTTTGCAGCAGCAGGGATGAGCTCACCGTCCAGATACCTGATTTGATTTTAAAGGTCTGGTCAGGCAGACAAGTCTGAAGTTATATTCTCTCCAGGAAACCACAAAATGAGCCAATCAGTCAGTCAATCAAGTCGAGAAAAGCCACGGTGACATTTTCAACTCGGAGCTGCTGAACATTATTCAAACTTTGTGAAATCAGGTCACGAACACAAACAGGGCAGATAAATATTAACCTCTTCTCTCTCTGAATTCATTTTAAATCCTCGTCTTTTCTCCTCGTCTTGTTTCTCCTCATTTCCTCTTTTTCTTCTTCACCTCCTCCCCACCCTCCTCCCTCCTTCTCTCCTCTCCTCTCCTCTCCTCTCCTCCTTGTTATCTCTCCACTCGTCCGTGACATCTCTCGCTGCGTTCTGTCGCTCCGTCTGTCGCCCTTGGATGATGGATGGGGTGATGGACGCTCGGTTGCCACGGTAATTTGATGGATGGTTTAGCAACTGATACGAGCGCCGAGAGAGCACACCAACACACACACACAAATACACACAGTAACACACTCTCCTCAGCGGCGTATGTGGGTCCTTGACTTTGAGATCAACAGACCTCAGACAGTCAGTAGTCCCTCCATAACAAACACTCCTGACCCGTGACTGCGGCGCCACACATCTGTCCAATCATATCATCACTTTTGCTGACGACACCGCCCTGATGAAGTGAGACAGCGCGAGAGCCGAAAGCAAGGATAGCAGTCTCTCTGTCAATGTCAACAAGACAAAAGAGATGACTGTTGATTTTAGAGGATTGAACTGGAAGCCAGCAGAAGAAACATCTGGTTAATCCACAACACCTCATCTATAATCCTCTATGATATGTCAGATTATACTGTGTATATATTGAGTCTTCTGTTTTTTGTCATATGAAGTGGAGACACCACGAGTGAATGAAGTCATTCATCATTCGTACGTCTGTTCTCACACTATGTAACTTTGGGCTCCGGGTCGGGAGAAGTACGTAACGCTTTACGGCACTAAGTCACACACCACCAACTATTTCACTGATTTTGGTGAAACTGGATCATATTTTATGGAGAAAATGTTTTCTGGTTTTCCCTCTGATGTCCTCCGGCTGCTCCGCCTCAACTCTCTGTGATTTACAGAGTTTCCTGATGGACAGTGAAGTAAACTGACGGGGGAGCAGAGTCGGTGTCGTGCCAGAACAGGAGCTGGGCGAATGGGCAGTGTAACCGGGCTCAGCAGCTTCTATGGTCATAATGGCAGAGGAGAAGAAAGTGAAGAGGACGCTGACGGAGGAAGCTAAGAAGAGAAAAGGAGAGAGTGAGCGAGCAAGAAGCCGCCGGACAAGAGTAAATCTGGGACTGACTTTTAGTGGTTGGTGAGAGCTTGGTGAAATAAAAGGCTGAAAGACAGACGCCGAGCTGGGCTGACTGCTATTGGACTAGTCAGTAATATTAGCTAATGCTAACTTTTGGTGAAATCTGCAGACACCAACAGACGAAGTGAAGCCGTTTTCTTTCCGCTAATCTGAAAGAAGACATGTTGTGGAAGAAAAATAGAACCACACACTCCTGGTCATTCAGCTTCCTGTATAGTCTAACATTACCCTGGTTACTAATAGTCTGCGGCTGTGTTTGTCTTTGACTCCAAAGGTGCAGCTGAGGATGAACCCGCTTTGACAAATGAGGCCTTATTTAGCCGGAAACCAAAGTGCAAAGAAAGCAGTCTACATCTGTGCATTATGACTGCCTGCATGCACAAGAAAATTAGTATTTATCACATATATGGATGCACAGCTGTGCACTATTAACAGCAATAAATCCCACACACACACATTTACATAAAGAACCCCCCCCCCAAATCAACCATGTATGGTAAACTACTTCCCTTTAAAAGCCAACCGTGGCACACTTGTTGTCGAGCGCAGAGAAAATGAACTGCCAACGAGGTGGAGATACAAACTAATGAAGTGTTCCACAACCAACAAGTACAATGTGACCGTCAAAGAGAAAGAACGAGGGCCGGGCTCACGTGATACATTCACTAAATTATGTTTTGCAGAGACAAATGGTCCAACTTGAATTATCAGGTTATTATTTTTGAAGCAATTAATTATTTTGCAAACATACATTCTAGTGCTGTTATTGAACTCAGCTGAAGTTCATCTTCTGTGTATTTCAGTGCCGTTACAGAGTCAAACTGGGATTATTTTGTATTTTTCATAAAGATATAATAATGTTTTTTAGCTGTAGGGATGGCAATGTGCACCGCTGTAGTCCAGAATTAAATATCTCAACAACTATTGGATGCATTGCAATGAAATTTGATTCAGATATTCACGTTGCCCAAAGAATGAAGCTTAATGACTTTGAGAACTTTTTCTCTAACGCCACAATGAGGTCGACTTTTGTGGTTTTGAGTGAAACGTCTTCAGTAGGTGTGGATGCATACGTCATACTGTGTGTTTCCTACTCACATTGTGTAATGTCACCTGAGAGAACCTCCAACATTTAAATGAAAGGGTTATATCTGTCTCGAGGAGGTCACCAGACGTAACCGGACAAGATGTTTCTAACAAAAATGAAGTCTTTGTCCTGACAGATGTCCCCATTAAATCAGAACAGGGCTCATACATTTTTCCCAGCATCCCATCAGGAAGTCTTTGTCCTAATAATCACACTGATTTTGGACTAGTAAGCAGTAAACAAGGACAGGTGCAGCTGCAGCCAGAAAATAACGACAATCAAACACACAACAGAGGAATTATGTTGTTTTTCTCAGAGCTGTTGTGTTCATGAATTGAACAACTTAAGTGAGCAAGAAAAGTCAAATCATTCCTCTTTCATATTAAATTATTTATAATGTAATAAAGTTTATTGAAGCACCACCTTGTTGTATATGTTTTATCATCTGTACTTCAATGCGTGCAAAGCTACAACTCTCTTTATTCTTCGTTAAATGGGAGCCACTTTGAACGTCCCTCCGTCTTCCCCTTATTCAAATCTCTGTTGTTAAACTTTGGTTAAAGTAATGGCCGTCACATAAAAATCAAATGTTAAAGTGACCTTTATCATTTTAAAATACTAATTTCACCTATAGTATATTATCATTATAGGGCGTTAATGTGACCTTTATTATCATTATAGAATGTTAATGTGACATTTAATATCATTACAGAAAAGTAAAGATGAACTCGCTGATCCAAACTTTAAACCCCGACTGTGTTCAACAGTGTCAGTATATTTATAACATGTTAGATTTTAGAGCATTGATGTAACATGTAGTGAATGTGAATGTGATGATGTTTATGACACATAATTGTTTCTTCCTCAAATAAAAAAACAACGTCCGCTTTCTCAAACATAACCAGAAGAAGATACCGTCTAATGTTCTATATTCAGTAAAGTATTTTTAGAGCGCTGCACCATGTTTTTTTTTTCTACACGCTTGCGTGTTATTAATAATTGATTAATCTATTGATCTGATCCATTGATACTGGATTACTCTTTAAAGGGGATTTGTTAACAATGAAGAAAAAAATGTTTGTAGTCAACTGACCTAATGGTTTGGTCCATTTCTCTAGTACTGTTTCTATGGTTACCTCCAGTTTCATATACCTCACACACTCATTTGCATCATAATGTGACATTATTATATAAATTCAACAAGACGTTTATTAGATTATATAACTACAATGTGACATCATATGCAATTAACGCAAGGTATATCATTACATAAAATCAACTAGACATCTATTATATTACATAACAATAATGTGACATTATCTTTATGTAAAACTAACAAGATATGTATTATATAACTACAATGTAACATTAGCATTATAGAAAATTAATAAGACATTTAATATATAACTATATTGTAAGATTATCATTATATAAAGTTAATGTAATACTATAATGTACCATTCAAGATGTTTAATATAGTCGTATAACTGTCAGTATAGATATAACAAGATGTTTAGTAGATTAAATAAGTGATGTGACATAGTTATAGAACATTAATTAAAGACCTTTTAATATGATGAAGTATAATTTGTTAACATCATTATAGATACAACAATACTTTTATGACATTATATAACTATAATGGGATATTTGCTGTCATTACAGAACAATATAGAAGATTTAAAAGACTTATCTTCTAGAACTATAATGTGCCACTGTCGTCATAAAACATTAACAAGACCTTTTATTTCACACTGATGTGAAATTATGAATATTCATGAATATTAACACAAGCTTCACTCTCAGCCACATTCACCATTTTTTCTTTGTCAGCCAGATAATCCTAACCATCCTTTGAGTAATCTGTCAGCGTTACAAACCCTCACTGTCTCCAGCTCTTTGTTTGTGTTGAAGACAGAAACCTGTTCACATCCAGATTACAGCGACGATTAGCTGCAAGATAAACACCACCAGTCTTTGCTTTATGACGCTGACAGGCGGTGGAATGACAGAAGATGAAGGAATAACAAGCCAAATGGATGCAAGATGGAGGTTTTATTGAACCAGGAGCTGCTCAGTGGGTCATCACACACTGTTTGTTTGTGTGTTTTTTTGTTTTCTGTCACTTTAATCCTCCCTGAAGGGAAAGAGGCTCATTACAGGAACAAAGATCCTTACAGAGACACATTATACTGACAACAGAAAGACAAACAGCTGTTTTGGGAAGGAGGTGAAGAAAGAAAAAAGAATGGCTCTTTGAAAGAAGAAAAACAAGAGGAATCTGAGCTGACAATGACGGCTGGAAGTGTCCCAGACTGACTGAAGATCTGTTTGTGAAGCTTCGATCATTTGAGCGCGCCATATTGGATCTGAATTTTGTTTCAAATCATAAAAGCTGTTTAAAGTGTTAATGCCTTCGTTTGTTTTCCAGCATTTCATGTTTGAACACTCAACACATTTTCTTGTACGTCCAGTAATGCTAAAATGATCCCGACTGTTAGAACATGTAACAGTTTGAGAGGCTGTTTTAGCATTTTAACTGGGAAACACTCAGTTTAATGTATGTACATAAACATTCGGTGGATGGTGAGGGTAAATAGCAGCAGCATGAGTAATACCCGTGCTCTACAACACCTCTATTGCTGCTGTGCAATAAAAAATGTAACATTTTCATATAAACTGAAGATGAATTGGAGGTTTTTTTAGGAAGTTAAAACCTGTCGGATTATCTGAAAAATGTGTTGCCACAAAGCTGAAAACAGACTTCTTTTTATTAACTCAATAAAAGTTAATGTTTGCGAGATACTTTGTTTTCACAGGACAGCAACAAGATGTTGATTAATCACTTCAAAGCTTAAAACGCAACTGATACAAGACATTGAGAATACATACCCTAGAAACCATCCTGACAGACCTACCAACCACCCGGTAATACCCTAACAACAACCTTCTAACATTGTAGACACCAACCACAACTCAACCACAAACTAAAATCAAAACAAACTCCTCAAAACGGGAGCAAACATCGAGCAACTCCCTATAAAAATCACCGTGAATAGGAAAGAACCTACCAAGCAACACCAGTGTAACCAACTTACCGCAGAACCACCTAACAGCACCTTAAATCCCCCAACAAGAACCAGGCAACACCATATTATCAAGCTAACAGCCATCTAACAACAGAAAAGGCTGTTTCCACATTCACGTTGTGATGGTTGACGTGTTCAGAGGTGTTTTTCGAGTCCGTGAAACGCTACATTTGTAACCCCACAACAGAGTTTCAATCAACAAGGTCACCAACAGCAGACATAGCAGCCAGCTAATATTACTGACTAGTCCAACAGCAGTCAGCCCAGCTCGGCGTCTGTCTTTCAGCCTTTTATTTCACCAAGCTCTCACCAACCACTAAAAGTCAGTCCCAGATTTACTCTTGTCTGGCGCCCTCTCACTTGGTAACTCTTTATGTGTAACTCTGTTAACTGCTTTAACAGGGTTTATATTGGTTTAATCTGTTTGAAAATGTAATACAAAGAGGCAGCTTTGACTTCGTGTGGTGCGACGTGGCTCAAAATGTCCATTAAAAGATGAAAATGAACAAACATTGCGCCACAGAGGTTTGCTAAACACCTTTTATCACCTTAGCAAGCAACATTAGCAACAAGACGAGGAAGCTTTAGCAGACAACACATCTTCTTGACAACATTATCTCCTCAAATGCTCTCTACATTATGATTTACATGTTGAGATTAAAGTGGAAAAACACTGCACGCTGATTTGTGCCAGCCAAGTTTCATCATTTATGCGTAGACTAAATTCCTGTTCTGGGAAATCTCCAGGATGCTTTTCTCTCTCTGCTGTTTTGAGGAGGATGGAGGGATGAATGTTGCTGTCAGATGAGGCTGTTTGAGCAGTTATGAAGAATATGGAGGGATGTTTTTCTTTTTTTTTTCTTTCCTCTACATCATATAAAGCTGTTTCTTTCAGAGGTTTGGAGGAGGAGGATGGAGGGATGAAGGGGGGGATTAATGTTTCTGTCAGAGGAAGCTGCTCTGCAAACAGACAGCAGCGTCTCCACTGCCTTCAGGCTGAAACAAGGATTTTAACATGAGAGCGATGCTGTAACACAGACACAGGCAGAGGAGCCAGCAACTGTTTGTATATATGGAAATATACATGTGCTGCTTCCTGGATGGTTTTCAGACACTCTTGCTCTCAAATTGAGAGTTGTGGCAAATGTTGGCTGCCGATGTGACTCATGAATTATCAGGTATGTAACAGCGTGAGCTGAATCTCATGCATGTGTTAATGGGAGGAAAGGTCCCTGTTTTCAACATTCATCAGTGGAAGATCTAAAGCTATTTCATCATCACGACTTCTTAGTTATTCAGTATGTTCATGTCTTCACGGCTCCCTGCTATGAAACATGAATCTGGCCAAAGTTTGCACACTGTGTTCAGAATCATCCTGAATGTAATATCAGTGCCTCTTTGGTTCTTTCTTTGACTTTTTAATTTGTTTTCGAGTTGTCCTGCAACTTGATTGAGGTTAATTGATCTGCGGATTTAATTTGCCGTTGGGTGATTCTTTATTTCACATCCCTGTGTGGATCCATACTCGATCAGCGCTCAGAAAATGAAAAAAAAACAGGAATGTAATTGGAGATTGTGCAAGTTGGAGAAAAGTTTTGTGCTCAGAATGATTCAGATAAATTAATTTCTTGAGTTAAAATACATCTCCAGGTAAAGTGATCCCACGTTAAAAAATATTTCATAAGTCTGTGAAGGTTCTCAGTCGGACAGATCATCTTTCTTTGAGGAGGCTTAAATCTGGGCCATCTGGACGCATGATTGTAGATCATGGATCTACAACCAATCAACTAAATGTAGCAGAGTTCTGAAAGAGCCGACTCACCCCTATCATCACCTCTTCTCTGGAAGACGCAACCAGGACCTAAAGTCCTGCACTTCCACAGTTTTTAACCCAGAAGCCATCATTGGACTCAACTCACAAACGCCTGCCCTCTTGCAACCTCCTCACCTCACCCTCTTCTTCCTGGTGTGGAGGAGAAACTATGGTGGTGGTATATTCTGTAAATAGAGCTACACCTGACCTTTACGTCTTGAACATTGTGATGAATGAATAAATGAACATTGTGTTGACGCACGGTGCATGCTGGGACTCCAGATCATCTTGAATCAGAGTGTTTGGAAGAGGCTTAATGTGTCTAAGTAATCTCTTGGAGCTGTAAGTGTATAGATTGCCAAGTAATTCGGTAATCTCTCATATCTCGGACACATCAGCTGTAAGTAGTGTCTGGTGTCTGGTGGGAAATGGGAGCTCATCCTGATATCCAGTAAAGTCCATTCATCTATTATCTGTGCAGGAGGCTGGAGGCCAGCTCAACACAGAACACAGCGGACATGTCGTCACTCTCTCACAGCGGTATCAAACAGATGAATAGTATAGTATAAACAGGTGTGTGTCTGGCAAGCAGTCTTTCAAGTGACCGCTCTCTGTAGTGTGTCTAAAGCCGGGCTCAGACTACAGGATCACTACTGGATCGCTGCATCATGCACATAACTGCTTATTTCCACCGGGCACGGCCCGAGATGCATTCTGGCTGCTGGCTCTGGCCACCGGAGCTCATCGCTGCCGTTCTAGACAATGATTGTGATTTTCAGGTGCGGCCCAGCAGCATCTCACTGCAGCTCTGCAGAGGATACGCCGAGCAGCACGGAGCAGATCAAGCTGGCTGGAAGTCAGAAAGCGGTCAGCTTTCAAAATAAAACACCCTGTGCAGAATCCTGATCATAAAAACAGACAGAAGGGGGAAACTATCTGATTACTTAGACTCATGTGAAGCACATCAACCAAGAAAAAATGACCAAATCTGAGCAAGTTAACAAATTCAAGCAGGCAAAACACGTTAGACAAGCGTCACGTCTAGAGTCATGAGAGAAACTTCTTCTCTCTAATTTCAAAACATGCACATACTACAAGTTTTGAAAATAGCGGAGCATCACCTCACATGATCTCATGGCAAAGTGGATGTTAAAGTTTGCAGTGAGGAAAAACAAAAGCTGAATGAAGGATGGTCGAGCAGAGAGAAGCATGCTAGCTAATGTTTCCTGCTGCTTGTCTCTGCTGCTCTTAGATTACTGATGCAATCACCCTAAATATCGAACATGCTTGATATTTTCACTGCGGCTGCGACGAGTCTGGAGACATTCGAGGGATTTAAGACTGGACCTGTAAACCTCTCACATAACCAGATATTCTGGAACAAACATCGGTACGGACCAGACTTCTTGTCCGATTGTCTGGAGGTGTGAATCTGACGTGAAGAGGCCCAAAACTCCTGAAGTCTGAGCCTGGTTCGAGTGTAACTCCAAAGCAGACTGAAGCGGGCTTCCTCCTGAAGCCACAAGCCATTATCTGTATCATTTCTGCATCAGATTCAGATTCATAATAATTCCTCCTCTCTAATATCGAGACAGACTGTGCAGATTAAAGTAAGAAATGGACACGGAAAACATGTTTTTAAACTTCTGTTTGCTGCTCTGATGGTCGCACCTACCTGAAACAGAACCACGGCAACAACGTGTTCATTTGATTTACGTCTGAAGAACGTAAAATAATAAATATATTGAACTTTTTCTGTGACTGAATGTGGAAAGGACAAAAAATAAAGATTAATGTATTCATTACAACGACTAAAACTCACAAGCCTGACTGATTCCACCCTGATATTACTACACACACACACACACACACACACATTGTGCTGGAGACTGGTGATGCTTATAAATGACCCAGATATGATTTGTCATTAAAACAGCATTTTACCAAAATTATCTTTCAGTAACAAGGAGACACAGACGGGGTGTGTGTGTGTGTGTGTGTGTGTGTGTGTGTGTGTGTGTGTGTGTGTGTGTGTGGTGGAGTGCTGTCCTTGAGTTTCTGGCAGACGAGATAGATGAGCAGTAATTACACTGATAGAGAGATGATCGGAGGAGGGGAAGAAGAAGAAGAAGAGGAGGAGGAGAAACAAGGTCGTGCATGTATTTGTCCTTGTATAGTCGTAGGGACGCATGCGTGTGTGTGCATATTTCTGTTTTAAACGTTATGGTTGTTAAAGGATGATGAGATATCAGCCGCATCCAGCCGCGAGAGGTTTTGACTTTCAAATCAGAATCATAGCAGACATGATAGACATGATAAACACAGTGAGGTGTAGAAATAAAATGGACAGAACAGCCGTACTCGCACCATTTTAACAGCTGGTCTGGTTCTGGGTGCAGACCAGGTCCAAACCTGGCCTTAGTTCTTATAGCTGGAGTCTTAAAATATTGAAAATATTGTTTTTCTGTAACAACCAAGCAAGTAGTGATGGGAATTTCAGTTCTTTTTAGTGAGCCAGATCATTCGACTCAGCTCACCAAGAAGAGCCGACTCTTTCGACCCTTCAGACTCTTTGAACCAGCTCGTTCGTGAACAACACATCACTATTACAGACCGCTGTCTGTAAATGGAATGAAAACAATTGGCTACTGCAATTTATTGAAAACAGCTCTAAATTTTGCTGAATTATTAAAGGTATAAGTGGTAAAATGAAGAGCCGTTTGGGAGTCGAAAGAGTCGGCTCCCTAAAAAGAACTGAACTTCCCATCACTAGTCTGTAAACCGCCTGTTTGTCCATAAGCACTGCTATGCCCCTCCCTGCTTTGTGGTATGATCCTTGTCTATCCTCACCTGATTGGTTGCACAGCACGCATGTGACATTCAGTCACTGCACGCGTGGAGTAGCGCGTTGTATTGCTTTACAGTTAAATCGTTCCAATCGTACCGGCTCTTTGAACCGGCTCGTTCATGAACGACACATCACTACAAGCAAGCAACCAAGAGAGTTGAAGATACCGTGTGAGGTTCACGTTGGTGCCCTAAAAACTGATTTGACTGCTTGTCAATGTGACGCTCGAATGCTGCAATCCAACTCAAAGTAGTCTCTGGTTCTTGAACGTCCTCATACAGACATATGTGACCTCTTCCAATGAACGACGCCTGGCTCTGCCACCCGTACACTCAGGACAATCCAAACTTTTCTCGACTGTTGTTCCCCGTTGGTGGAACGTCCTACCAGTTCCTACCAGATCAGGGGTGTCCCTCTCTACCTTCACAAACCTCCTGAAGACCTCCAGCTCTTCAGAGAGGACCTCCTCTGCAACACTACCAACAACTGGACATGATAAATCTACCCCCATCTACAGCAGTCCTTGTCCAACATGTCCTTGTCTTACTGTACTGTAGCACTGACATCCTCCTCTATCCATTCATACTCTGTATCCACCCTGTGTTGAAAACCAGGAGGCACAGTCGGCTTAATTTTGGTCCTCCGGTGTCCCAACACATACAAGTGTTCACGCAGCTCAGCTGGGAGGAAAGGAAGTAATGAAACTATGTCGACCTCCGTTCAGAAGTTAATTATCTCCAATCTCAAGACACCAAACTGTTATCTGGAGTTCACATCTTAATTACTGTGTTATCCTGAGATAACAAATACTGCTATCAGACTTAATTAGATCATCCGGAGACATTAAAGTGTTATCTGGAGATTTAGCCTTTAGAGATTTCGAGTCACCCGTTATCTCGACATGGGAACTGCTGCTCATTTGTAGTATTTAATTAAGATGTTATCTGCAGATATCAGACATTGTTTTCATGTGTTAACTCGAATGTTTCATTTTATCAAGATGACAAGCTGTGTTCTCGAGACCTCCACGATTAGAAAGTCTGAAAGCCGATGGTTTAAACTCGAATCTGCCAATCATAGCTAATTATGGAATTCATAATAATAATAAAACGGATATTTTAATGTAACTTAACTTTATTTCAAACTAATAATTTAGGTTTCTACAACTTTTTATGTTATTTCTGCCAAATAGAAGTGTAAAAGAAGCTGCTACTTCCTCATCCTGACATCTTTTCAACCTCTTTACACGTTGGATCAAGTGGACGGCTCTAAATATAAAAACGACCATTGACAAGACATATCGTGATCAGACCTCTCAAACCACATGCTGAGGTGGTCTGGGTCACATTTGATCACATGTCCTCTGGATCACATTGAAGGACTGCCTATCCACGTTTAATGAGGAGAAACTTTATAAAATTTATAATCATTCACGTCTTCTTGTACATTTGGTATTAATTTAACACAAAGTTGTTTCTTTCCTTGTAAAAAACATTGTCGCAGGATCACTGTTTGAACACGCTGTATCAGGAACATTTACACTACATTTATTTTTAAATTCATAAACAATAACCAATACAGACTAATTCTTTGTTGCCTGTAGAGAAAGTCACCAGCCTCCCTTAAATTTTCCAATTTTGTGAGTTCCAAGATATTTTATAGACTTTATGAAACGATGTCTTCGACAAATTCTTAATTATCTGAACCTTCTTAATTAATGTAAGTACAGTTAATTTGACTAATGTTGAACACACATGAAGTTATTTCTCCTTTGTGTAACAAACATTGCGACGTGTTGTCCACTGCTGTTGAGCCGGCGGTTCAAAAACAACAAATCGTTTTTTGTAAACTGAAATGATACATGTTTATTTGTGGAGTGATATCAGATCACAAGAAGTCATTCGAGACGCACATGAACAGACATTTTAATACCAGGTGTGACATGATGTACTCCGAGCGTTCCACTTGTGATTGAATCACCCAAGACGCATGTTAGTGCCAGGTGTAAACAGGCTCCGAGATAAAGCTATCACAACTTCATTGTGTCTAATATTATCTGAGTGCTAATGACTGCTGCTCGTACTAAGCGTTTAACCCCAGAGCTAAGGATATAATGACATGAACCTCGCTTTGGAGGTGATCAGGGCTTAAAATGTGTCATCATGTCGAGATAACGAGCTGCCGCGTTTCACGTTCTATCCACACAGGTTTCATTAGAGAGCTTTTCCTCTCAGCCTCGAGACAAACGGGAGTCCCAGAAGACGGGAGAGCGGGAATGACAGAGGAGAAGAAGAAAAGAAGAAGAAGGCAGACACAGAATCAACAACATTTGGTATTTTGGTACTGAGATCATTAAGTCAAGATCAGAGGATAAGTATTTTAAAGAAATAAATAAGAGCAGCAGAAAAACAACATTTCTTATCCCAAGAGAAGCAAATAATTAAGTTAGGATCATGATAAGAGTTTATTTTGTTTTTATTATCTCCACGAGTTTCATTTTATTTATTGTTTTCATCTGATGTATTCATCACTTTAGTTCTTCCTGTCCTGTTTTTAAAATTTTCCTATCATCTGTTGCCAACTCACCAAGAAGAGCAGTATTTCCCTCTGAACAGGCTGAAGCTGCATTAAACTCACCGTGACGCCGCTGTCGGTCTGCGTCTCTTTGTAGGTGAAGTTGCAGACGGCCCAGGCCAGGTAGTACGTGGACATGCGCGGCGTGCGGGCGAAGCGATTGGTCACCCAGCCGTCCTCGTCCGCCAGCGTGCTGCTCTCGACGGGCATGTTGGACAGCGAGGTGTACTGCAGGTCGTGGCGGAGGGCGAGGGAGAACGTGGCCTTGTAGACGGGCTCGTCGAAGCAGGGGAAGGCTTTCCGGGCGTGGATCGGACTGAACTGAGTCACCGCCAAGTAGCTGTGAGAGAAAAACAAAGTGAACTGTGTTAGCTTGTTAAATGTGACTGTGTTAAACTCCCTGAGGAGCAACAAAAGGAAGATAGACGACTTTCAGAAAGTCTTAAAGTAGTTCAAGGAACAACTGAAACCTGAATAAATAAGTGCAGAAACATAATGAATGCAGATGCCAGCCATAGGGCATGAGGGACCACTGAGGGGGTTTGATGGGTGTGAAAATGATGTAAATCAGATGCTCTGGCCTCCAAATCTAAACATAATTGACCACCTCTGGGAGGTTTTTGGACCGATGTGTTCCACCACCACCAACAAAACACAGAAAGAGCCAACACCTTTTGGAAGATGGTGTTTATCACTCCAGTAGAGTTCCAGAAACTTGTAGAATCAATGCCAAGGCGCATTGAAGCTGTTCTAGCAACACCTTATGTTGGTGTTCCCTTTAACCCTCAGGGATCCTCTCAATGGTTCTATCAATTGCTTTTGCAATCATGGCCGATTGCTAGGACCCAAGAGGGTTCATCTGTCACCCGTCTGTACAGCAAACAAACCAACCACTGGGCCACTTCGAGCCCTGGGATGACTTTTATCGTCAACTCGTCAACCTTGGAACCCATCCGCTATCGACTGACACCTCTGGGGGCAACAGTCTATGTTTTTGGGCTTCCGGCGTACTCAGCGTATTTTCGGAAAATGGATAGTGGATATCCGGACCAAGACGTCCTCTAAAAAGTCCGATTAGCAACTTGATATTTCACACAAACACATTTTGGGCAGCAGATATGGACATATGAATGCACATAACTTAAGATAAATCGTGATCAGACAGAAGCCGATGGGTTCCAAGATTGCATTTCGGGCCAATTCCTTCCGCCTCTTTTATTCTCCGCAATGACTGTTGCAACCAAAGCCTGCTGAAACATGACTGGTCAATAATACTGGGACTATAAACAGAAACCAGAACACTTCCAATGCCAAAATCTCAGTCCCTCGCCTACAGATCCTGAATTCATATGCAGATATCTGTTTATAGAGATTATCAACTCCCTGACTCACATGTTATTATATTGCCCCACAGCAAAAGACACGTCACCTACAGTTTAGTGAAAGAACAAGTTCTGCAGTTCTATACAAGCCTCCTAAACATGACGACCCGGACTTATACAAACCACCTGATTTTTCATAGAGAAGCAAACCATCTGTCAGATCAATCAGTCACTTATTCACATATCACTGCACACGACACGAGGATTTTGATGTAGAGGTTAATGTAGTATCAGCTGTCAAAGTCAAACCGTTTTGGATACAGCTCGGGTCATTCCTTTCATCCAGCAGATAAATGATGTGAAATGCAGTGATGGCAGTTAGCTGTCTGTTTGCTCTGCGGGATGATTGAAATCCAAATTATTGTTTTGGGTAAACATATATTCAGACAAAGCTACAAAATGTGAGACCTATAATAAAGGACGACTACATTGTGAATAAAGATAAATTCATGATGTGATGGCAGAAGAAAGACTGGAAACTATCCAGCAGATGCAGACGGGGTGTAGTCATAAACACCGGAGTGTCACGTCTGGTCAAGCAGGGTAGCGAGGGATTGGACCCAAAAGCAGACACCAGGAGGCAGAGCTGATACAGTTCATTGATTTAATCCAAAACTGAAATGACTTACAGGATGGCGAGGCAGTCCAAACAAGACTGGGAGCAGGCAGAAAATCAAAAGGTCCATACGGATGATACAGCAAAAATCCAAAAGAACACCAGGAGAACAAAACACGAAGGCGAACTATGAACAACAATAAGGGGTCCTTATTTCTGCTAAAGGTTGCTGATATGGATAAAACAGTATCGACACAGCGTGTACAGGCAGTCATTGCATGGACACAATCAACATTCAGATGTCCAACAATGTAGCACGAAGCACAGAAGTTACAGTTCACTCAAGAGCATTAAATGGTTAATGGTTTGAGGACTTCAGGGTCCATGTTTTAGTGAGGACAACATCTGGAACAGGTGAAACATCCTCCATGATTTTACAGACTTCAATTAAGAAACCGTTAGAGGAAGACTGTGAAGGTTCTCAGTCATCCAGCTCATCTTTCTTCAAAGGTCTGGGGCAACTGGACTTGTTTGTAGATCCATGAAGACGTTTCGCCTCTCATCCAAGACGTGACCATCGGCCACACCCAAGCTCAGGTGACCATCAACAACTCTGACGACATCACAACCACAATGAGGACTAACGAGCCACGTGGAACAACGGGCGGATCTACGAGCCTTCAGTCAGTCAGAACTGAAGAAGCTTCTTGGACAAACATGTCCAGTTGCCCCAGACGTAACCTTTTTCGAAAAAACTTTAAACTCGCCGAGAGTTTGACATGTCTGTATGAATCCACAGCAGCCAGTTAGCTTAGCTTAGCATGAAGACTGGGAACAGCCGACTTATCAACATTCGTATCTACTGAAAGGAAAGTTTAAAAATGACACATTGATGTTTTACAGGGGATTATTTGCCAACTATTCTATTCACCAGAACCAGTTGCCGACAAACGACCTGTAATTACCCGTCAAACTGAGGCGCTCATAGGTGGATTTTGTTAACTTTGTTAACAGAGCCAGGCTCAGGTGTTTCCCCTTTCCCAGTCTTTATGCTAAGCTAAGTTAGCCAACTGCTAGTTGTAGCATTATACTTGAGTCTTGGTCACACTACACGACTTTCAGAGTCATCGGATTGCTGTACTCTTCACACTACACAACTTTCTGTTTCGTAATTGGAAATCTGACAGCGGGCCACAAATTACAATATCTTTCACCAGAGGGAATGATAACAGAATGACGACTCTGGTCTCTAAACTACATTTTGTAACAAAAAGAAAACAAGAAATAAGCAGTCTGAGTTGTTTGTGCTCTGGAAATTCTAGAGGGAGACGAACAAATGAACAAAGTTACTCCAATATTGTCTTTGCCTTTTGATTTATTCATCAGAGTGAGAATAAAATGAGGTTAAGAAGACAATATGAGCGTGCAACTGTAATATGTAAGAACATCATGACAAAGAATACCACTGAGAGAATACCAAGTTACAAGTATTTCAGCTTTCAGGTCAGAGATCCTCACACACACACAAGGTGGTTCAGAGCGCCTGGCGTGACCAGGGGGTCTCCAACTTTGATGTTCAGTTATTTCTAAAAGTCTTCCCATAATGAGGAGTCTGACCCTTATCTTAGCCATGAAGGTTATCAACAAAAAAACTCCTCACAGCAACAGAAACTCATTAAAATATCAGTTATTTACGGCTGACCCTTGTAACGGGTCACAGCTGCGAGATAAGACAAGCAAGCTCTAAACTGTAGCCACTTTTCTCACAGAGTAAAACTAAATATAAAAATACAACATAGCTAAAAGTTTGACAGTTTAACGGATGAATTTTGTCAAGATGGGTGAGAGAATGGAGCAAGGCAGAGCAAGTCCTGAGAGTTAGAGGTGAATATTTTTGCAGTGAAAACGTACGAATACCGAAAAGCTTAGATAGAAATGAGATAATACGGGTTCAGAGGATGACCGCCCATGTGTGCTCTCATCGGGCGTAGCTCGTTGCATAGCTCCCTTGACACAACCAGATATTTGGCCTGCTTGATAAGCACTCGGATCGTGTCTCTGAACAGTTCACACAGAAACTGAATCAGGAGTTGGCGTGAACTCGGAAATGTCGCATTTTTCGGCTGAGCCAGTGAATGCAAACACGCCCATGTGTTTGGACGAGCCTTAGGTGACTTGAAATTCTGTGTGGGTTAGAAAAACTGAAAGCACAAAGTAAACAGAACTGACTCAGTAATGTCATTAGTCATCATAAGGAACTGGCTATAACAGACCAAGTGAGGCTGCTGCAGCAAAACTCCTGAGTGTATTGAAATGAGCAACGCTGCTTCAGTTTTATTGCTTATGAATTCACTTTTCATTTCCAAGAGGAAGAGTTTTTTTCTTTTAAAAGTTATAATTCCGCTTTAAATTAGAGGTCCTCGTGGACCTCCTTTTCTTCCTCCTTTTATCTCATTGTAAGCTCTTTGCTCTCAGCTTTCTCTTTCTCCCCCCACTGTTGTCATCTCTCTACACCTTCTTTTAATTTTTTCTCGTAGCTTCTTCTTCTTCCTTCTTCCAGGTCCTGGATCTGTATGATGTCTGACACCTGAGTGGATCTAAATGAAGAGCGTTATCATGAAATGTGAGGAGCTTCACGCTTGTTTCCATATTTCTTCCTCCAGATTAAACAACAAAGAGCACGGCAGTTGTCATATTTTATATTCCATCTGCCTGCTCTGCGTTTTGTTGAAAAACTAATTCATGCATGTCGAGGCTCAGGTACATTTTCCACACACATCCACTTAGACCTCTAAAAAATTTCTCAAAATAACGTGTAAATCCAATATTTCCATAAATCAGTCCTGCTCACTGATTTGTAACATTTCGAAAAAATGGTCTAATGCAGCCAGGGCTGTTAAAGTCTCTGAAAACGTGGCCTGAAATAGTAAAAATGCAGATGTGGTTTCAAAGTTGAACGTCTCAAAAAGCATCCACAAAAATCTGAGTGATAGTTAAAAATCATGGCTATCGGAAAACATAAAAAAACAGCTCAGTCTTCCCCTGTAAGGTTTTGACCAAAACTGTTTTTTGTACCAGGCTGTAAACATGTTTATTTCTGCTGTGAAGTTGGACATTTTAACATGGGGACTTATGGAGACTGACTCACTTCTGGAGCCAGCCCGAAGTGGCAATAAAACTGATGCTGAAATTAGATGACTGTTATCGGCTTCTGCCTCGACCTCTACTGACTGACACATCTCTATATACTTTATATATGTATATATACATTATCAGTTATTCTGACTGACTCCCATCTGCGCCGTGTTTGACCCTGAATCCGACAGAATTGCTGTTGCATTAAATGACCCTTGTCAGCTTTCTGGCTCAGGTTTAAAAGTTTTAAAGCTTCAAACTCCGGTTCTGTTTTAAATCCCCGCAGAATAAATGATTCTGTCACATAAAGCTGGATTTTGTTTCAGTCTTTGAACCTTCCACACCTATCAAAGGAGAAATTTAAGGTGGAATCAGAGTTCGAGGGGTTAAAGGATAATCCTCTGAAGTCGGAGCCGACAGGTCGGCCGTCTGCCGGCAGAAGACGTTTCTACTCGCTCGTATTTTTCATGTTCACGATAGAAAAATAAAAACCTGCTTCCACAGAGAGAGATAATCCAAAATAAACACGAGGACGTTTTCTGTTTCCTCCTGAAGTCTTTAAGCTGAGTCGAATGTTTTTTTTCATTTCGGAGCTTTGTTACGTTCGTCTGTCAGTCACCTGACACACACGGCAGGCGAGGAAATAAAAGTCCAGGAAATAATCCCTCTGAAAACTTTGTTATCGCACGCCGAGTATTTGTGGAGGAAGAGATGAAAAGGAGAGGAGAGGAGAGGAGAGGAGAGGAGAGGAGAGGACAAAGTGCAGATGAAGAGGAGAGGAAAGGAGAGGAGAGGAGAGGAGAGGAGAGGAGAGGAGAGGACAAAGTGCAGATGAAGAGGAGAGGAAAGGAGAGGAGAGGAGAGGAGAGGAGAGGAGAGGAGAGGACAAAGTGCAGATGAAGAGGAGAGGAAAGGAGAGGAGAGGAGAGGAGAGGAGAGGAGAGGAGAGGAGAGGAGAGGACAAAGTGCAGATGAAGAGGAGAGGAAAGGAAACAGAGGAGAAAGAAGAAAAATATCAGAAGCCGCCATGAAGCAGTAAATATTCAAAAGAGAGGAGGTTGACTGGAGGAGAAAGATAAAGAGGAGGAAAATAAGAAGAGAGCGAGAATAGAGGCGAAGAAGAAGAACGAAGGCAAGAAACAAAGAAAATGAAAGATGATGAAGAAGAAAGAGAAATTAGAGGACCATGAGGAAGACTGAGAGGAAGAGGAGGAGAAAAAAAGAAAGGAAAAATACATTCAGCAAGAGAAGAACGGAAAGACATTAAAAAAGAGAAGAACTTGAAGATGAGAAAGAGTACTAGAAGAAAAAAGGAATAAAAAGAAGAAGAGAAGGAGGAGGTGAAAGAAAATGTGCACTTAAAAGAGGAGGAAGAGAAGGAGAGGTTGAAGGGAAGGAAGGGAAGGATGAAGAGGATGAAAAGAGGGAGGAAGAAGAGCAGACTGACAGGAACAGGAGAGGAGATACATGGAGGAAAGGAGGGATGAGGAAGGCTGAAAGAGGAGGAGGAAGTGAGGAATGTATGAGGACAGGAGAAAAAGGAGGAAGTTAAAGATGACAGGAGGACAAGGAGAAAGAAGAGGGAGAAGAGGAGAGAGGAGGAGGATGATGGGTGAGAGGAGAGGAGAAAGATCAAGATGCAAAAGAGGGAAAGAAGGAGGAAGAGAAGAACAAGTGAGTGAGGTGAAGAAATTATGAGAGAGGAGGAAGAGAGATGAGGAGCAGAGGGAGGAGGAGGACGAAAGAAAAAGGGACAGAATGAGAGGAGGAAAAAGGAGGAGACAGGTGAGAGGAGCAGGAGAGAAACTAAGGAAGTAAGGAAGGAAGAGGGAATAAGGAGAGAAGGAAAGTGGAAAGGTGTGTAGAGAGATGATGGTAAAGGAGGAAGCGAGCTGGAGGAGAGGAGAAAAATAAAGGAGAAACCAAACTGATGTAGAGGAGGACGAGGAAGGACGGGAGGAAGATGAGGAGGAGAAGAACAAGTGGAGGTACAGGAAGAGGAGGAGGAGAGAGGAAGAAGACGAGAGAGGACACAAGGAAGAAGGGAAAGGATGACAGGAGTTAGAGGGATGAAACTGGGAAGAAAAGAGGTGAAAAGAGGAAGAGGAGAAGGAAAAAAGAAGAGGAGGAGGAGGAGGAGGGGAGAAAGTTAAGATGTAGGAGGAGGAGCGAGAGGAAGAACAAACAGGAGGATGAGGAAGAGGAAAAGGTGGACGACAAAAGAGGCAGCAAGACGAAGAAGGAGCGCCGAAAAAAAGAAACTGAAACAAGGTGTGAAGAGGTAATGATAGACGGAGGAGGAAGGGAGAAGGAGGAGGAGGAGAGAGAGGAGGAGGGAGGAGGTGAAGGATGGAGGGAGGGTGAAACAGAGAATAATAAACAGAGGACGAGCGAGGCAGACAGAAGGAGGGAGAGAGAGAGAATAATGGAGACAGCCTGAGAGGGACGAGATAAAGAGAGAATCTATTAGAGGACAGGATGAAGACACACACACACACACACACACACACACACACACACACACACACACACACCTGAATAAAAGCTCAATAAAACCTCGATATTAACACACACA
This sequence comes from Sciaenops ocellatus, assembly GCA_033000465.1. Taxonomy (NCBI): domain Eukaryota; kingdom Metazoa; phylum Chordata; class Actinopteri; family Sciaenidae; genus Sciaenops; species Sciaenops ocellatus. The sequence continues at coordinate 20,362,649 of CP136889.1, forward strand.
CACACACACTCGACATGACATCCCGCAGGTTGCCAACAGTCGCCCCTGCCAAGGTAACGCTTGTTGTCACGGTAATCCTGATTGACAATCAAGCCTATAGTGTTACCCCGACAACAACGACACACACACACACACACGCACACACACACACACACACACACACACAAACACACGCGCGCGCGCTCATGCATGAATTCATGCGGCGACGCTTCACTTCGTCTCCTGAGCACCAGAAGACAAATGAAAATGACATCATTTCCTGCTGTAATGTTTGTCATTATCTCGTGTGGAGACACCACAGAAGAAGAGGACAGGCGTGTGAATGACACACACACCCACGCACACACAGACACACACACACACAGAAACACAGAAACACAAAAACACACACACCTCATTCAGATTCAGCGATGTGACTGAAGGGAAACTGTTGAGTCAGGTGGTTTTCTGTGTGTGTGTGCGTGTGTGTGTGTGATTGTTTGTTTGTGAGTGTGTGTTCATTTCTATATCTATTACACACACACTCATACACACCCACAGTGGACACACTGATCCCTATAAGTAACGTCTCAAATTGCAATTCACATTGCAAAGACTGCAGCAGTGTGTGTGTGTGTGTGTGTGTGTGTTGCTGCAGCTATAGTTTTACACAGGAAGCCGGTGAAGAGGCTGATTCATCATGTTTGGTGTAAAATATGCGACTGATGGAGGAGGAGGTGGAGGAGGAGGAGGCGGGGCTTTGTTTGATCAGATTTCAGATCTGCTCGTTTATTTAAGGAGAGAGGAGATGACGAGGGGGGGAGGAAGGGGAGAGGGGGGTGAGGAGTGAGGAGGTAAGGAGGCTGTGGTTCTCGACGTGACCCTCGATGGAAACGAGTCTGTCCTCAGTCAGACGACGTGAAATTAAAGATGAGACATGAAATCAGTCAGTGTGACGTCGTACAGTTCGGTCCCCGTAAGCACTGCTGCTCACACGGTCCCCGTATGGTCACTAAAACATGATTAAGTGTGTTCGAGAAATCACGTTAGCTCAGTTTGTTAGCCGGACTGTGAGCTCAGATCACCGGGGGAGTGTTAGTGTTTGTACCACAGGAGGTTTGGACCACCGGGAAGAAGAAGAAGAAGAAGAAAAGGAGGTTTAAAGGCCCGGGGAACGGAGCCAGTGTCGTGCCAGAACAGGAGCTGGGTGAGTGGGCTCAGCAGCTTCTATGGACATAATGGCAGAGGAGAAGAGAGTGAAGAGGACGTTGACGGAGGAAGCTAAGAAGAGAAAAGGAGAGAGTGAGCGAACAAGAAGCCGCCGGACAAGAGTAAATCTGGGACTGACTTTTAGTGGTTGGTGAGAGCTTGGTGAAATAAAAGGCTGAAAGACAGACGCCGAGCTGGGCTGACTGCTGTTGGACTAGTCAGTAATATTAGCTGGCTGCTATGTCTGCTGTTGGTGACCTTGCTTGAAGTTTTTGCAACCATAGTTGCATTACAATCTGAATCTGGAGCTGCAAAATCGCAAAAAGTACCAAATCGTACATAACTGCTTCCATCTGAAACACGGTTTGAAACGGATTCACCACCAGTACATCATGACGTCCTGCATGCTCGTGCTCCGCTACATGTAGCAGGTTGGTAAGACACACCACTGTGACTGAACATGTAGGATCTCAGAGGGGAAGCTGCAAAACCAGCGAGGTTTGGCTCAGGACAGGAAGCTGTCAGCAACAGGTGAGTTGTTCCAGATGAAATGCTATTCGTGCCAGCAGTCCCATGAGACTGTGAAGCAATACACACTAAAAAATAAATAATATACTAAAATGAAGCTGCGTTAATCAGCATTTTATGAAAAATGGATGAAAGGAAAATGTTTTGGTTGTTACAGCACATCGACTGTATGGTTCAGTTGGTTGTAGCCACAGCAGGCAGCTGCTCAACAATCAAAGAAGCTGTGATAAAGTCGGTGTATACGACCCGCTCAGCAGCAAACAGCAGACACACAGTCAGAGACGAGCTGGTAAACATGAAGCATTTAGCAGCTAAAGAGGCAGATATTTCCCTCAGGAGAGGGTGGAGACCAAAAAAGACTGACAGGAGAGAGAATATTGTTCTTTATGGGGACAGAATGGATGCTAATGTTGCACTGTGCCTGTTAAATAGTCTCTTTACTAACACTATATGTATGTACGGTGGCCAGTTTAGGTCTTTTTAAGTGATCTCTTCCACTTTTATGCTAGCACCGACATCCACCACTTTGAAATGTGAAACGCCATCTTTGTGGTGGATTGTCAGAAACTGTTGTGGACATTCACGGTCCTGAGAGGATGAACCCTAATGACTTTTCCTCTGGTGCAAACATGAGGTTGTAGTTTTAACTCAGACTAATGACATCCCATCAGCCTCAGCTGTATGCTAATAAGCAAATGCTAGCACGACATATCGACAAGTGTGTTAGCATTTCGCGTTTCATGTCTTCTTACAGGACGTCAGTTGAGTAGGTGGTCCTTCGAGGATACGTTAGAGTTCACACTACAAAGAGAATAATGAGTCCCAGATCACCCAAAGTGCTTTGAGTTATCAATGCGTGTTGGTGGAAGTTACACTTAGAGCTGATCCGATTGTGTAACGCATGTTAACACCAGGTGTAAACAGGCTCTTTGTATCTTTGATGAGGAAGTTTTAGAGACATCCTGTCATGAACACGAAGAGATTTTGGTCTGCTGTTGATGTCAGAAGGATTCCTACTCCAGGTATCATGAAATTTAACGTCAATCCATCCAATAGTTGTTGAGATATTTCACTTAGATCTGTGCAACCACCACCATCTGAGTCAAATTCAGGTTCAGGTATAGAGAGTCACAGGTCCACCTCAGGTTTAAAACAACATCTTGGATTCTGTTACACTGCACCACCTCCTCCTCCACCTCCTCTTCCTGACTGTGTTTGTGTGTTGAAAGCTCAGAGAACGAATGAATTTATAATGTAGCTCCAGTTGACTGCCATGTTAGATAGGTTACCCTCTGACACACACACTGCAGAGAGGCTGAGCGCAGTATTGATCTGAAACATCTCATCTCAACACTACTGTACCAGAACGAGGCAGATATGAAGAGAGGGAGGATGACGACGGAGATGAGACAGCAGATAGGAGGTGTTGACCAATCAGCATCTTTCTACCCCACCGTTAAAATAAATACTGTCACCTCACCTTCATTAACCATCTGTCTCTGTCGATATCACTCCAAACATCTCTGTTCCTCATCAAACCCAGCCTCGTTAGCAGCCTTAGTGCTCCTCGTTAACAGTAATTCCTCTCCTCGTTAAAGGCGGCTCAGCAAAAACAGCCTCTGTCTAATGAAGAAGTTCCACTCGGATGTGAGGGGGGGGGGGAAACAGTCCTGCGCGGGTGTTTTTGGGTTTCTTTTAAAAGTCTTGGCTTCAGGAAAGAAAGGATTTAATTGTGCAAACAGAAGTCGTGAATGTTCAGGCTGCGTGGGGGCGTCTCCAAATGCACCTGCTGTTTTAGTTCATGTTTGTGCAGCAGAGCAAAGTGCAAACACGAAGGCTGAAGGCGATGAATAAATACACTCTCAGCCAATCGGATCACTGCTCTCACAGCTCTGAAATCTGATCTGATCACAGTCTCAGGTTTCTTATTTAATTTGTACAATGATGACAGACGTAGAAAAATAAAACCATTTCAGTTTTAAATCTGCTGTATCTCATGATCAGCCCGTTATCACTCCCGAGGCATCAAATGGCAGCTTGTTCCTCTCTGGACGCGCCCGTCTGGTGTAATATTTTAATGTGGCGTTGAAGTCAGGTGACGTAGTAGGAAGACCAAGAAGGTACGCGTGTAGAGGAGGTCGTGGTGGATGAACGGGTCAAACAAAAACACGACTTTCACCCAGAAGACTGCTGTTTGTGTCCCGTGTGAAACCAAGGGTCAACATTGTCAAGTCATGATATGTCATGATATGTTATGTCAAGTTATGTTACGTCATGATATGTTACGTCAAGTTATGTTACGTCATGATATGTTACGTCAAGTTATGTTGTTCATCATTGTTTATAGAGAATCATAGTTGATTGTTGAGTCTCATTCCCGGGTCGTTAAATACTGGACAATAGTAGATGGAAAACAAATAAAGTGGCTCGGAGCGAGCAACACAACGAATGAGACAAGGAAACAGTTCATTGTGACTTTACTTGGACAATTTGGCCTGATTGTCTTGATACTGTCACCAGTTGATTGATTAAACTGATTTATTTATTCACATTTTCACACTGTAACCTACAACTGACACAGCTGTTCTGAACAGCCGCGATTATCTTATGATACAAACATCTCTAAACATTGTCAGAGAGCAGAGTGTAGTTTGATGAGATTAAATTCTGACTGTGTGGAAAAGCACGTTAACTACTCTGGTCCAGTTTCCTATACATCAGCTGAGTATTGATGTCGTTTCCTGTTATGATGTCACGTGTCATGTGACCAGCAGACAGCAGGTCAGTGGAGTCTGTACAGACAGTTTCACTGGGAGACGACAGCAACAACAACATCAAACCCATCTTTACATCATTTGCATAAAGATCAATAGTCAGCTTAAACTCTGTGTGTGTGTGTGTGTGTGTGTGTGTGTGTGTGTGTGAGCACTAATTAATTCTCCCCCTCCCAGCATTTAAGCGTTTAAGCCCAGCCTGGGGTTTATAGTAACTCTGGATATTAGACAAATCTCATAGTGGACCATATGTGTGTGTGTTAGCATTAGCCACACTGCTGCATCAAGCTAATCCTTAAGCTAACAGTGAGCTTTGTACACACACACACACACACACACACTTCTCAGGCAGTAGAAGTCTCTGAATCTGCCATCTTGGAGCTGGTTTCTGGATAGAATTAGTATTTTTAGAAATAATCAGCTGCGGTCGGTCGGTGGTGTACTTTAGTTCACTGTGGTGGGTATCCTGTGATGACCGTCCTCCAACCTTGCACAAACCCCGTAAGCACCACCGCATATTCACAAATAACTGAGGGCATTCCAAAAGGCGCCGTACGTGTTATCAGGATGAAACCAAATGAAACTATTTATTGTGAGAAACAGACTTAACAACCAAGGACATTCACAACCAGAGAGATTCAAACACTTCGAGCTGATTTTCTACTCTTTTCAGTCCTTGACCGCTTCGTGCTGCTCATGCTGAATATCTTTTTGGTTTTTTGGAATGTACTCTGCAGAAATTTGAGTTGATAAGAGTTATTTGAAAAACAGTGCTTGTGTCGTGTATATAATGTGATGAGATGTGATGACGGCTGGATCAGATGTGCCTACAAATACAAATCTTGTAGATATCAAGATGTCGTAAACTCCTCCGAGAGCTGTCACGATGTCAGATGTTCACTACACGATTATCGTGGACGAAAGAACTCAAGGTCACATTATCACGTTATTTACGCAAAATTTGAAGTCAAATTCATCTCTTTTTTTATTGTGTGTTTTGTCTCTTTTTTTGAATTATACTCATAATACGAGAGTGGTGAGGTACTGTGGTAACTGTACAAAAGAGTTCAAAAAGAACTATTACGCAGGGTGGGAACCACAAATGTAGAACATAAAGAAGCAAAACGATGCAAGAGGCGCTGGATTGTTTGCAAGATATCATATACGCATATACGTATGTGTGTTATCAACATATTAATGTGTAATTTTTAAAATATTACCGTTATTGTCAATGCCAGTATATTGCTAAATGAACAGAAGTCAATGGAGGAGTTGCCTTCTTGCGCTGCTGAACTTATTTTATTGCAGTTATACTTTACTTATTCGTGTTTTTTTTATTTTTTAATCAATCTACGACTTGTTTGCCATCTTCTGTAACTTTTTTAGGCATCCACAATGTGTGTACTTTTGAGAAAATGTTTTGCAAGACGAGTTACTGACTGAAGGTGACCCACGACCATGTCTGTAGTCCCAACAAGAAGTGTGATATTTCGCCTCTGCCCTGCAGAAGCTTTGCCTGAGGGACACTTTTGCAAAATGACAGGAGGCCAGAGGCCAGTTAAACAAATGTGAATCACTATTTATCTGATAAAATGAGTGAACAGGATTGTCGATAAGAAGAAAGACAGAAATGAAGAAATACAAGAGCTAACTTCCACTGGAAGCAGTACGTTTTAACTCGTGATTGTGGCTGATACAAATTCATCTGTCATTTTTCACTTCAGTTACTTGTTTTCTGTGTCAAGCTTTCAGTGTCTGCTGTCCTCACTCATCCTTGCCAAGAGGCAAATCCAGTCGCAACAGCTCCACACAGGTCAGGAATCAACTGCTTCTGCACAGATCACTGATAATATGCAACTTTCCAAGTAACAGCTCCGGGACATTATTGGACACAAGAGTATGACTGCACTACATTGTCTCTGGTCACGGGGGAAGCAGGGTGGAGTTTTAGGGCCTCCAGTTCTGGGTGAGGAAAGATGACGACTGTCTCTCTGTATATTTGGCATCATTTGTTCAGTCTGCTGTAACATCTCAGACGATTTACAGAAACTAATTGCTGAAGGTTCTTTATTTTGTTACGTTTTTTGGGGCATTTTTAAGCAAGTTTTTAAGCTTTCCTTGGTCGTATACGTTCAATCATGTAGACTCTGACTATTAGTACGTGTCATTTTGATTTGCCGGTTATTCATCAGATTAACATATTTATGAACCCAAACTGGCACCTTTAAAATGTGTTAGTCATATATTAATTTGTCTTTCTTGTGATGTTTCTGGAAATATGCATATTTTTTTTCATTCCAGCAGTTAATTCTAATAATTTCACCCATCCTCGCTGATATCAGAAATATTGTCGCTTTCTTTGCGCTCACATATCAAAACAAAACAAACTGTGTTATCATGATTTTTCCCTCCTCACGTAAAAAATGTGTCTTATGTCTAAGAAATCAGGTTAGTGCACAAAGTCGACAGTAACCATGTTTCTGTCAGCTGCAGCATTAAACTTTAACTAACAGGTTGTTGTGTTGTGATCGAGCTCTGCTGGTCCATCAGCTGCTGTATTGATCCATTATTGATCCAAACAGCAGCTAACAGTGAATATGGGACCAGTGATGGTGAAGACATACAGAGAGCAAACCTGATTGGTAAAGAATTACAGCAAACGTGTTTTCAAGTGTTTTGTCTCAATGTTGAGTCAGATAGAGACAGATATATATCTTTTATTTATCAAAATTCACACGTATGAAACATCAGCTGACATCATCTCTCTGCAGTTTCTGATTAAAACTGCTGGAAACATTATATAATCAAAAATGGAAATTCATGTCATCGCTTTAATTAAACAAGACTGAGCTGAATCAGAGGAAGCTAATGAAGAAACCAATGATGCACAAAAGCTTTGTTAATATTAGTAAAGAAATAAATCCAGTTAATTTGGTGATTTAAATAAGTTACCACTTTCTTTGAGTTTTTGTAATATTGTAGGTTTTGAGGTCTGACAGAGTTTCAGTGTTTTGTTCTCCAGCAGTTATGCATGAATTATGACAAACTCAGTGAGGAAGTATTTTTATGACTTTGAAAGAAAAATAGCTTTGCTTACAGAAAGCAAATCATACTGTGTACACCTGAGATTGTTTTTGATATGACTTGGAGATGGGAGGATCTGAAACTGATCTGGATTTTTGTTTTTGGAAAACAGTTTTTGTTTCACATTAATGTAAACTCAACTGAACAAAATGGATTGTCGTTCACTGTATTCTTTAATTTCCTGTTTTTAAAGCATCAATTCAGTTCAATTTTGTCACATGTCCACTTGGACTTGCCTTTGACACTGGATTAGACTGTATGGAATAAATGAATAAAATAATAGATATTTAATATTTAAATATATTTTAAGTTTAAAAGATATCTTAAATGTTGTTAAACTAATTTTCATATAATTTATTGTTTAATGCAATGCAAATATATATACTGTATTTATATAATATTTATAATAATAAGCAAAATTTTGTTTTTGTTGCAAGATACAGTTCTAATAACATAAATCAATTGATTTACAGCCCAAAAGCAGCAAAGTTATTCCAACTTTTACCATCAAAATCCATGAATGTACAAGAAAACGCCTTTTGAATAGCTGTCCACTATCATGACCAAAATGTTTGAAAGGTTTCAAATCTTTTAACCACAGCGTTATCTCACAGTGTTATCCTTAAATCAAGATTTTTGTAACAAAAAACAAATAAGTATGTTTTAACAGAATAACAAATACATAAGGATTTTTGTTCTGGTCACTAATATGTACACAAGCTCAAGTCAAAACTAAATCTATCAAATGATCTAAACTGTAGTCCAACATCACAATCGACATCTAAAAAAGTGTTTAAATGAAACTTTAACTAAATGTCATGGCTGTTTGAGTTCCCCCTCACATGATCATGATCTGGTTCGTTAAAATGTCTCGTTGTTCTTTGTTCGTTGTTATCAGTCATCATTATCAGCCTCCTGTACAAACAGCATCATCTGCCCTGCTCTGTTCATCGATCCGTCAGAGGCATCGCTCTCTGACTCTCTACAGTTTGATGACATCAGTTTGGTGGATGGTTTGTTCAATGCAGAACAGTTAGATAACAAGAACTCCTCCTGAGCTACAGTAATGAAACTGTCGAGTCATTTTAACAGAGTTGGACTATAAACTTTGTAAAGGTCATAGATTTGAAACAAACAGAAAACAAATATCAGAAAAAGGATCTCTGACGATGTTGATCATGGTTGATTTTAATAATATATTATCAGGTTCACTGTTTAGTATTAGACTACTTTTTTTTTTTTTTTTTTGCCGATGACACTGTCGTCTATTTCAGTGATCAGTGGAGCCTTTCACTAGTTGCAAGTGTGACATTGTCAGGACGGAAATACTTCAAGTTAAATAAGAGAAAACAGGAAATAAAGAGCAAGCAGCTTCTTAAAGCTACCAACTAATTCTGCATTTTGTAGGGTTTAATTAGGGGAAGGTGGTTCCAGAAAGTTGAACATTTGTCAGTGACTTTTGGGTTTTTTTTTTAGCATAGTTAAAAGTCTAGCAGACTCATTTTAAACCAACTAGAGCCGAGACACAGAAGAACGACTCAGGGTGGTGACCAGGGAATCTATCAGTAATCAATATGTGAATACATTTTTCCAGATCTTGAAAACATAATACATTTTTTGATTGCAATGTTTAACATTTGCTGCCTGGAGCAATTTGATTTTTTTTTCTTCAATGTCAATAATTCCAGTTGAGATATTATGATGGGAATGCTGAGTCTGAAGATGATATTTTAGTTTTCAGATGGAAAAATGGGGGACTAGAGCTCTCTGATAAATCTTTTGGAAGATTGCTGCCCTCGAGCTGTGAACCTGACTCAGCTGCATTTTGCTGGAAGATGCGCAGAGTACTCAGTGTTCACAATATTTTAGTTATCAGTCAACCCCACAAAAGGACCCAGGTCTTTCAGTACATGGTGCCTCAACAATCACTAACAACCTAGGTGTTTCAAAAGGCCCCAGAAGCACAAAACACAACCTCAGTGTTTTATACAAAAGCCAGAGCTCAATACAAAGCCCCACAGTTCAACAAACAATGAATGAGTCTTTACCTCAATAAAACAACTCTGCAGGATCTCAGGAAGCCTCTTTTGTCTAATAGGGAAGCATAGTGATTCTCTGACAACTCCAGAGTTTTACTTCCTAGTAGTCCGGCCAGTACGCTGCTGTCGTCTCCAGGTCTGGAGGTGGATTGATGGTTCAGTTAGAGGATGGAGTTAGAGAATAATCTGATTCTAATGAATGCTGCTTGAATGCTGTATTCTTCTGTATTTTTGTCACCACCTCTTCAGGTCATCCTATAAATGTGCATGGCACATAGTGAGGAGAAGGCAAGTGACATCAGATACCGTCACTGACCTCAGCCTTGGCGGATGAATGGCATCCACAAACTCTACAGCTAAAGCTTAAAGACATTCCTTCATAAAGGAACTGCATCTTGTTTACGAGTTGTGTTTATTTTGCAATAACAGTGAAAAAGTCTCTGGAATCATTTTTGGAAAGAAGGCGGCGAGTCTGACATATTGCCCATGTGCTAGAAATAATAGGAAGATTGGAATAAGTGTAAGGAAACCACTTATTGCCAGATTCTTTTGCCACTCCAGGGGCAAAACAATCAATTACAGACTTTTTGGGTAGTTGCCAGGGGTTGGCAAACTAATTGAGTGTCACTCACAGGATGGACTGGTCTCGCACTGGTGAGTAGATGCACCATTTTTGGTTTAGAACACCATCAGCACCACCAGCATAGACATTCCCTGAGTTGGCTTGTGGGTGTTTGCTTAAAGGCGGCGATCCCTACAGCACGTCTCCGCGGCCACTTAATCAGCCAAACCAATGAATTGGTCGACCTCTAGTGAAAACCGATGTAGAGAAACGACTGCATGTTTAATAAACGTTCATAAAACGCCAGCTTAACGATAAAAGTTTGTCTGAGAGAGTCGAAAGGAGCCAGCTGAGGTCGAAGTGGAGGCGTTCAGGGCATGTCCAACTGGCAGGAGACCCCAGGGCCAGACCCAGAACCTGCTGGAGGGACTACGTAGCCCCATCTGGGCTGTGAACGCCTCGGGATCCCCCAGTAGAAGTTATGGGAAACCTGCTGCCACTGCAACCCAACCCCAGGTAAGAGGAAATGGGAAATGGAAGGACAAGAGAGTCCTTATATGGTCATGGCTTTGCTCCTCTATCCAATCACAAGTGAGCCCTTCTGATTCCATCAATTAACTCTGACTTTGTGTTTCTGCAATAAGTGGAACAGACATTGATAAAATGTTCTGTCCCCGTGGCAACAAACACACACACACACAGATGGAGGCCACACAGACACAAACTCCTGCGTGAAATAATAAATGTATCAGCACACAGTCTGTTTCCCATCAGCACCATGGGGAAGAAATCTGATGTGGAAACAACGCAGCAGCAGAGGCTTATGGGAAATTCATAAGGAGGGGAGTGAGGGGTGTGTGTGTGTGTGTGTGGTTGGATACGTGTAACACACATTCACGCATGCACACACACACTTTGAGCGGTGTGTGCGACTTAATCAATGTCGTGGATGTGAAGCGTTGACCTTTTCTAGTCGAACCACCTGCTGCTGCAGGAAAAATGAGTGTGTTTGTTTCAGTGTGTGTTTTAGTGTGTGTGTTTTAGTGTGTGTGCTTTAGTGTGTGTGTTTCAGTGTGTGTGTACCGTCTCTCTCTCTGCAGGGTGTACGAGCTCCTAAAGAAGCCCAGCAGCTCGTCCTCGATGGCGGCGTCGAAGCTCACGTTCAGCCGGTAAACTCTCATCGGCTTCAGCTCGCGGTGCAGCACCACCACGTACATCTGATTGGCCGGGTAGGGGAAGTGGCGGTGGATTCGCATGGCTCCACCCCCGGGCCTGTTAGGGGGACGGCCACCGGCGCCGCCCTCCGCTGTGACGGACACCCGGTCCACCTGAAGGGAGGAAGAAGAGGAAGTAGGATGAACTAATGAGGAAGAGAACGGTTTGGTTCCCTTACAAACTGCTGTACCGTAACGCAAGAAATGTTAGCTTACTAAATGTAGCGGTCAAACTGCAATGACGGTCAAAGCGTTACATTTAGTGTCTCAGCAGGTGTTGAAGGTAGAAGGGGTGAACGTGTATTCAGTGTGAACAGCGCCCTCTGTTGTTCAGGTCTATCATTGCACCCGACGGAGCGTCGCAGCTGCTCTGAAAGTTGACAGATTTTTGCAGCAGTTCGACTCCTTTTACAGTTTTGTAATGATGAAAGCCGTTGCTAAGCAACACATGATTCACCGCTAGCTGTGGTTCGAATTCTAGATCTGTCGCCATGGTGACGTGACAGAGGGACCACATTGCAGGCAGCTTTAAAAAAAAAAAAAAAGTATATGTGACAGTTTAAATGAAGGCAGAAAGAAAGAGTGCGAGTGTTGATCAGCTTACCGAAGTTCATCCATATTTCATCCTGAGAAAGTGACCGGGCGATGATGAAACAGAGTTTACATGGGATGAAGAGCTCTCATTAAAGGCCCTCACAGGTGTTTTCACTTATCCCGACTGATTAGACCCGAGCTCACGCTGAGGATGATGGGGGATTTGCTGGTAATTAAATAAAATGTCACCAAACTCGCCGCATTAAGAGAAAATCATCAAAGAAAGTGCCAGTCAAGGAGCGGCGTGTTCGCATGGGGGAAAAGCAATTTTACATTCAATCTATTTCAACTCTTTGGGCTCAGTCCCACCAGAACTTATGACAGCAGAACTTTTGGACCAGAATCAGAACCACTACATACCACCACAGCTTTAGTTACTAGTTACTCTTCGGATTACAGTTTTTCATACCCTTTCTGTCAAGTTAAAACCCAAATGTGTTGATTTTTGTGAAGTTTTCCTTTATGTGTTGGATTAGCTGCAAAATGTATCAAATATATGACGTAGTTAAAGGTCCAGTGTGTCAGATTTAGAGGGCTCTACTTATAGAATATAATATTCATAACTTCATTAGTGTTTAATCACCAGAAACTAAGAATCATCATGTTTTTGTAACCTTAGAATGAGACTTTTATATCTACAAGCACTGTGAGTGTAGGTGGCGCCGATTCTCCAGTCGGCAAACCAGAAGAAGAGGGCAACAAGATGACATCATTAAAATAATATTAGTAGAAGCTCAAGGTGTGAAAAACAAACAGGAAACATGTATGGTACAAACAGGGTTGCAAAATTCTGGGAATTTTCAAAGTTGGAAACTTTCCATGAGAACCAATGGGAATTTATGGGAATTAACAGGAATTTAAGGGAATAAACTGGGAATTTACACAACTGAAGTTTGGCCCTTTAACAGGGAACTTAAATATAGTTGGGAAAATATATTTCAGCATTATCTTGACTAAAACAACCAGATTTCATGCAGGTACACTTGAATATCTGCTATTCCTCAATCACATGCACAGAGCACACTGCTTACTGCAGGGCTATTGAGGCCACACCCCCTACCTGCACAGGTGATTTCTGTACCTGGACCACACTTTAGAGCCCAGAGCACAGAGAGACTATTGAAGACACACATTTGAGCTTGTGGACTATATAATATTGTTCAATAAAATAATTCAAACTTGATAAAGTTGACAAAAGAAAATGTTTATATTTATGTTTGGATATGTTTAAATTACCCCTGATTTCCAGTTAATTCCCATTAATTCCCATACATTTCCATAATTCCCATGGAGTTTCCCCAGTTTATCTTCCCATGGAAAGTTTCTGGACATTTTCCACCCCTTTGCAACCCTAGGTACAAATACCTTCGCTTGAATGATCTCTTCGTTCATTGTCTAGTTTGCGACAGAAGTCTGTATTTTGTTCACTTCGTCCACTGACCTGCCACATTTGTGTCTGCCTCAGTAAATCGTGGCCTATTTGCTTGTTTCCTAGTTACTCCTGTTTAAAGCCAGCAAATTCTAACATTTTCTCTCACAGTGTCACAATATTAATATTAATACACTGGAAGGGTACCAAAGACATCTGCACTTCACTCCTGCTAACATCATTAAGCACAAACAGAGACGATCACGCTGAAGTTCGAGGAAAGAAATCAGTGGAACTATCCTCTGAGATGAGCAGCAGTGCATGATGGGAACATGCTTGATGGCAGACCGTTGGGTCTCTATCGGCAAATCCTCATTCGATCAAACGCCGAGTGTGTGCGTCTGCATCTGTTTGCATGAGTGTGTGTTTGCTCTTTGATGAATGAACTGATCGATAGGAACAGAGAGCCTGCTGACACAGAGAGGAAACGTTGGGGATTAAAGGGATGTTATTCACGCTTTTTCTGGTGAGTCAGCAAACGCAGCGCCACGCTTCGTGATGCCTTCAAATGTTCCTCTCAGCCAAAGCGCCTTTTAATTGCGTTGTTTGTTGATTGGTTTGATTTTCTGAGCTGAACTCGTCCCTGTCAGACATTGTTCCAGTTTGAAAATTGGATCTTTAATGTGTCTTTTTATGATGAAACCAGTGTTGTAGTACTCGAGATCCATCTTGGTCTCGAGACCAGGTTCAAGGTCACTTTTTAAAGGTCTTGGTCTCGTCTCGGTCTCAGACAAAGAGGGCTCTGGATTTTAGTTCAAGACCAGTCAAGTCCACAACTGCAGGGATATCACTGAATTGCTTGTTCATTGTCTGATTTATTTGTTAACTGTCTATGAGGAAGCCAAATCTTCTGGAATATAATTGGGTTTCCTAAACCACAAAGAGTTCATCTGCAAAACAACAGCAGTTCGTAAATAATTCAATGCAACGTTTAATGAGGTGACTCAATGTAGCATCCACGAGAGTTTTTGTGAATATTAGCTACCTAAGTATGCTTTGTACTATCTGGTCTTGGTCTTGACTTGGTCTCAACTCTTCTAAGTCTTGGTTTGGTCTCTGTCTCGATACACTCTGGTCTTGGTCATGACTTGGCCTCGGTTTAGTTGGTCTTGACTACAACACTGGGTGAAACCTCTCTGGTCAGTCAGGAGAAACTGCGACATAAACTAAAGCAATCATTGCTCGGGGGTGAAGTGACTCAGTCTGTTAACTGATGATATGTTCGCCTTAACAGGAACTATTCAATTTTAGTTCACCACCACAGTGATGATTATCTACCTTTGTTGAAAGCTGAATGTATTTTGTGCTTGTGACATTTCTTTGACTGTGAGAATAAGGCGCCCCTTGCAGGAGTATTTTTTACCTCTTTCTACCAACAGGTTGTATTTTTACCAACATTTGTGTTCTTTGGCCTTTCCACATCCTGACAATTTTTCTTTTAATAATGCATTGACTCTGAAGGTACCTTAGGAGACCTGCCTGGCGCCCCAACAACACCTCTTAATTCACAGTGTGCTCACACACAAACATGGCTGCAGGGTTTTTAATTGGCCCCTGCCCAAATTAGACAGATTCATCCCTCTCACACATTAGCCGAGATGACCGGCCTGAAAAATCACATTGCTCAGGCGTTTCTCAGAGGCTTTCTCTCACCGCACGCCTGTCTCAAAAAATCCGGCTGAAACAGCAACTTTGACGGTTAATTAGCCTCGTTAAGGAAATCTCTGAGGCCAAATCTGGAAATAAACATTCTTTGTTCGAGAGCGGGTTTGTTTTCCAACAGAGGAAGAGAGAGAGAGACCTGCAGATGCAAACGAGGAGCTTTGTTTGGAAAGTAATCATCAGGAAATATCAAACCGTATACATCCACAGGCAGCGAGGTACTTGTCTTTGTCTTAGGGTATGGAAATCTGTTTGGATGACGGAGGGTTTACAGCCGCTACGGAGCAGCCGACTCATTGGTCATTACTGACAGAATTCTCTACAGGTAATATCCACCACCGCTACTACACTACACCTCCTGAATAAGATAGTACATCCAGTGATTCCGAAAATAGACACTTTTGGTTCACTGCTGGGACGTTCGCGGGCTGGGGGATGGAGAATCATGTGGTGCTTGGGAAGCAACAATATCCAATATGTGAGAGTCATTTTGAAAACATGAATCTTTCTTTACAGCTGAACTTTCTGCACTGATCTGTTTGTGGTGAAGTCAGATCATTTGGATAGGCTGCCTGCATCCATGTGATGTATCTGAAACAAGTCTTTCATCTTCTACACCACCCGGTGAGCGTAGACTTGGTGATTTATAATCAGAGAGACATCTGGGGTTCAAATAAGGGTGAAAAGTAACAGCTAGGTTGCATACAACTGTTGTTTCAGTGACTACATTTAGAGATGCGCTGATCGATCGGCTCATGACCAGAATCTGCCAGTTTTCAGCTCAATCGGACGATCAATTTGACATATCAGATTCCGTGCATGCAGCGTCGTTCACGTCAACAGTAACCAACTACTGTCAAAGCCACACGCACAGGCTAAAACATGTTTGGTGAGAAAGTTCTTCACGGTAAGCGAAGAAGACTAAAAGGTTGCAATTTGTAATGCGGCCAAGCTGCGTCTCCCACAGACTTTACAGGGGTGAATCGCAGAATATTAATGGCCGCCGAAGTTTATTTGATGACTCATTTCAACATTTTGCAGAGAAACACACAGAGAGAGAAGTTCTCTGGTATTACATTGGAAGTACAGTCGATATTTTACAAGCACCGACCAGGAAAAGCAACAGTGAACGGCAAACACCGATGTTGATCAGTATCACGTACGTACCACAAGCCTCCTCTACAACCTCTGTTGGGAGACTTGATAAAACATACAGATGATGAAGAAGGTAAACAGACAGAGAAACAGAAAACTTTTGAAACAATGAACGAAGACATCTAGAAAACCTTTCAACCAATTTTGTTCAGGTTTTCCCTGAACTTCTAGTCTTTAATCCTGCAAATCATCGAATCAGTGCTTAGACCATATACATATATCCAAACATATCCAAACTATCAATGGCTGAATTGGTGAAATTGTACTTGAGAATCGATTTTAGTACCAAGTAAATTATTTCTCTTCTAACACATGGTAGTAAGTAGGACTGTGCCAAAAACCACACGAACTTGGAAGACGAACTGTTCACTTTCCTAACTTGATTTGATAGACGTCTCAACATCTCGACTCTAATAGTCTTCTGTAGATGTCGCACTACCCTCAAGAGAAGGTTTTTAGATTTTAAGTTTACTTCTTGTTAGGCTGTGAGGGATCACATCAGCATTTATAACTGTGATTGATTTCAATGGAATTGCACCGTTTCATGACCTTTGACGCAATAATTCATGCAGCTTTCCAACTGCAAACGTGACAGTGTTGGCATTGCCAGCTGGAGACTTGAAAATTGAAGGAGCTGCTCAGGGTTACCATTCAATTTGGTGTAAACTTATTTTTCATGCAACACAAATTGAGTTTTCTGCTTCCTCGAATGAAACTAGTTTCCAACATGACCTGCAAGTAGTCGCAATGTCACCAACATACTTTATGGTTTATACTGAGTCATCAATA
Organism: Sciaenops ocellatus; assembly: GCA_033000465.1. Classification (NCBI taxonomy): domain Eukaryota; kingdom Metazoa; phylum Chordata; class Actinopteri; family Sciaenidae; genus Sciaenops; species Sciaenops ocellatus. The sequence goes on from CP136889.1 coordinate 20,379,667, forward strand.
GTCTCTAAATCTTTCATGGGCAAGCTGATATTCTTTGGCGTGTCACAGATATCATCACATTATCTTCTTAAAGATAATCCCTGACACAGATTTCTGCCCATATCGGCCAACGTACCTCAAGCCGGTCAGTGTGCAGCACGATGAATCTGGTGGCGTTGATGCACTCCAGCTCAATGCTGACCTCTCCGGAGAAGGTGAAGTTGTCCATGTAGACGGCGAGCCGCAGGTCGTAGTGCCGCGGCCTCAACGAACCTGGCAGCCGTGAGCTCCTCCATGGTTGGAGCTCCTCGTCCCCCCTCTCCCCTGTCCTCTCCCCTCTGCTGCCGTTCAACTTTGCTGACCCTCCGCTGCCTCGCGTCCCCGACTCCCCCGTCGCTCCGTCACGATCTCGCCCGCCACACTCCTCGAAGCGGACGCTGAGCACCACAGCCACCGCCGTGACTATGATGAGGGTGAGGATGGACAGGGCGAAGCCCAGCACCAGCCGTTTGTGCACCGTGATGTGGCGCTCGGTGGTTCGAGGCCGGACCACCACCGACTCTGCCCACTGGTCCGAGAGACCGCGGCCATTCCGCATGGCACCTGGGCTGCTGTCGTTTAGTCCCATTTAGCTGAAAGTGTCACTCAAACGGCAAAGAAATGTCCTCAAAGTTCAGGGTCAGAAACGGGTTCTGGTTCAGAGAAACATTCATTTGTTCTGGTCAGATCCCGGCTCTTGTTATGATCGTCCCAAAGACTCAGTTCTCAGTCTGTGATGCCGGATCTCCAGCAGTTATATCTCTGAAAAATACTGAACTTTGACCTCGACTGCCTCGCCGGCGGACCCGTTATGAACGTCCTTCAAGCTCTGACTCGAGGTGGAAAATCAACACCGCAGCATGTCTTACATTTCAGGCAACAAAACTGACAAACCAGAAAGAATGAGATGGTTGTGTGCGTTTTGGTTTTGTGGTGAGGAGGGGAAAAAAATCAATGCTGCATGGCTCGATTTCAAATTCTAGAGGAGGCTGAGGAGGAGGAGGAAGAGGAAGAGGAGGAGGTATACTGTTGAGGATGTGGCTATACAGTGAGCGTACCATCCATAGACTTTCACAGGAAATCAGCTGTGTAAGATAAACTCTCTCAGTGTTACACTGGGAATGAAGCCCTGTTAGGACTCTTATGAAGATGAACTCACAAATTAGCCAGATTTACCCACAGATTATGCTTCAAAATTACGTTTTTACGATGCTCATTTTGAGCCTCATAAACGGTCACTTGATCTACAGACAGACCTCTAAACCACAAGCTTAAACCATCACAGGAGATTTAAAGCAGCAGGTTATTGTCCCCGGGTTGTTATAAAGTTAATTTCTTCAGAGTTAAAGCTCTTCCAGACCTGCAGTGAAGCATAAATAAAACCCCTATCGGACTATTACAGGATTATTATTATGATACAGAGGGAGATGAAAATGCCTTACAGAAGAACATTAAGGTCAGTATTAGGAGCCACAGATGCACGACTAAGTACCTCTGAGAATACTCTGATTACTTTCCACTTTTGGAGTCACGTGAGGACCGAGGTCAGCAAAATGTGACAAAATGTTGATTCAAATAAAACAGACAAGTTCTTGACGAAATCTGCGACGACGAGCGGTTAAGTTTGTTGAAGTCAGTTTAGCTTGTTTAATGTGAAGTCGAGACAAAGACGGAGGTTAAATTAACGAGATGTTTTGAGTTCATTGAAAAGATGCAAACTCAAATGATGTTTTAAATGTTTTGATATTTTTAAAGAGGTACCAACTCTCTCACTGCAGTCTCTGCCTGTGTCTCCCTCCTCGGTTCTCTCTTGAGGGGGTTAAGTGGATAATTTACGGCCAGCATGTGGGTTTATTTCACTGTGGAGGAGATAATTCACTCGGGTACTCCACTGGGTTTAAACGATCCCAGCTTTACAGCTCATGCGCGGCTGATGGATGAAAAAAATGGATTCAAAATGATTGATACTCCGGATTATAGCTTATTGATTCAGAAGGTGTCAAGCGGAGAAACAAACGGGAGAATAAGGCGGTAAGAATCCGTCAATCAGTCAGATCCGTTAATGAGATCAGCTGAGGGTTATCCGATCATGTAGATCCACATCAACTCGTCCCTCCACCGGGAACTTCTCGTCTCTCACTCCCCCGGTGAGGAAGCGCTGAGGTGCGGGTTCGTTTCTAACCCTTCGTCGGTCGGTCCCTTTTGGGTTGGTGGTGATCCGTTACTAGTTGAGTCCCGAGAAGACCCGCGCTTTTTATGACCGTTGAAACCGTTATTTATCTCAGGGAGCACCTGCTTTACCTTACCGACGGAGGAGGGGGGGCTGGGGTTACCGTCGGTCAGTCCGGGACTGTCCGGGGATCCGTTAGAAAATCCGTTCACACACCTCAGATGTCAGTTTGAAACACACATGAATCCGTTATTGATCCGGTACAGTCGTCACACGTCAGTTCAAACACAAACAAACTCACACAACAAAAGCTGACGGTCCGTTTTAGGAACGTCAGATATTCGGTAAAACACACCGGTGATCAGTGAAAAGCACCGGGGGTGATCCGTTACGCACACAATCCCGGATCCGTTTCCATGGAGTCCAAAGTAGAAATGAACCGTGTCAAGGCGGATTATCCCGGGTTAACACCGGGGGCCACGAGCCTCCTCCGGTGCTCCGTTATTAAACCGGATCCTCCTTAACTTTTTCAGCCCGCGGAGAGCTGCTGCTGCTGCTGCTGCTGCTCCGCTCTCCCTCCGCTCCCGGTGCTGCTGCTGCTGCTGCTGATGGTGATGATGATGGTGATGACGGTGATGAAGATCCTGTTAGCACCCCCCCATCCACCCAAAGAAGAAGAAGGAGGAGGAGGAGGATGGTGGTGATGGTGGTGGCGAGGAAGAGGAGTGTCGAGCAGCCCCGTTAACGGAGTGAGTCCGCGCGCCGGTGTGCTGCTGCTCCAACCGAGAGACACGAGCTGACTGAGAGAGAGAGAGAGAGAGAGAGAGAGCTACACCCACCCATCACCCATCCACCCACCTCCACTCTACTCTCCTCTATTCTTTTCTATTCTCTCTGGATGTATTCCAAATCAGACAAAAGAAAAATTAATGATGAAAGACAAGTGAGGCTCTATCACACACACACACACACACACACATACACACACACACACACGCACACACACGCCCTGAGCAGAGGTGGAAACAGAACATGGCTGGTTTGATGCATTTCTTTTGTACATTTCTCAGTTTGTACTTTCAGGGATTGTCGGAGCTACGTGACGTGAATTTCTCAGAAGGTAGAAGACGAAGGCAAATGCCCCCAACAACAACAACAACAACAACAGCAACAACAACAACATGTAGCCGTGCAACCGAAGAGAAGCGATGACTCTTGTCCAGGAGACAAAGTCCGCAGAGGGAGAGTTCGGGGTGGATGGTTCCATGAACAAAATGTTTGCGTCCCATTTTAGCAGCAAGAAGGTTCCGGGTTCGGACCGAGCGGTAACCTCCACGTCTGTGAAGTGAAGCCAAAAACTGCAGTTCCTCTTGTCGTCCACTTGAGGCTGGCTCCAGAAGTGAGTCAGTCTCCATAAGTCCCCATGTTAAAATGTCCACCTTCACAGCAGAAATAAACATGTTTACAGCCTGGTACAAAAAACAGTTTTGGTCTCTATAGCTAATTTCCCCATTCATGACAACTGTACTGAGGGTGAATTTTTATACAACTCACCTGTTCAGATTATATTAAGGCTTAAAGTTATGCAGGATTTAGAGCGTGGATGCTTTGATTGACAGGTGGGTGCTGTTACAGATGGCTTGTTTGAGCGACCAGGCGTCATTCAGCCCGCCTCGGGTCGAACCTGCCAGCCTGCTGGAACCTTTCTGTGTTGAGTTTAGGTACTCCAACTCCCCCCCGCAGTCCAAAGACATGTTAATGTAGGTTAATTGGTGACGACACACAGCGTGAAGGTGAAAGGTTGTTTGTCTCTATGTGTCAGCCCTGTGATGAACTGCCGACCTGTCCAGGATCCAGGACATGCGTCTCGCGCAATGTCAGCTGGGATCGCGACCCTTATGAGGATAATGAGTGAAATGAAATGAGTCCTGATGGGAGGTGGGTTAGAAAAAGAGAAGAAACTAATATTAAAGTTATACAAGTTGTACGACCAAGACAGCCAGGCAAACACTGAACAACCCTTGAAGGTGCTCACCCAGAGTCACACCCAGGTTCCTTGCAGACCGAACCAGGCACACTGCCCACGCCGACCTTTATATATGTCATTAACAGAGCTTAAACAGGACTGCGCTGAAACTCATCGTCAACTTACAGCAAGGAGGTACTCGCCTTGAACCCACATCCTCACCTGCTGCCCCAGAGAGCAGACCGACATTGAATCAACGCTGAGTCAGTGTTGATGCATCAACGAAACCGTCACTGAATCAACGTTGCTCAACATTGAAATATAACATTGATTTTACATCAGGTTTGCAAATGATGACAAATAGATCAAGACACATAAAATCAATGTTAGTTCAACTTAAAATCAATCGCTGTTTTATCGTTGAACCAACATTGAAATAACATCAATTAAACCGATCCCCAGATAGCAGACCGACATTGAATCAACGTTGAGTCAGTGCTGATGCATCAACGAAACTGTCATTGAATCAACGTTGCTCAACATTGATTCAATGTTTCCCTTCTCAACACTGAAAAAGTAAAGAATTATCAGCATTGAGTCAATGTTGCCGTGCTCTCTGTGTGGACTTTCCTCGAGTACTCCGCGTCCTCCCTCAGTCTGAACATGCAGATTTGCTCAACCTGAGACAACCTGAACTGTCCACGGCGAGCAAATAAAGTGTACTATTACTGAGAATTTTTAACATCGTGTAACACTTTGCATCCGATCAGTGAGGCGGAGACGAACTCACATGACTGTGTCACCGCCACGGAAGAGAAATATTGACAGATTTCCCCGATCAAACACACAAACACACACTCTGCTGCTCCCACGTCGGTGAATGACACCCGCAGAGCGCTTACGAGAGGCAAGACTCAAATCTGTGCATGTCTTCATCAACATGCAAGCAGCAGATACTGTGTGTGTCAACAGCTAAATCCAGCCTGATCCTGTGATCGCAGTGCGAGAGAACACACACCGCAAAATGTTTTTTAATGAATAAATTAGGCCGAGAAAGAAAGAAAGGTTGTAGTGACATTATTAACAGATTTCCCCGGATAGTAACAAGATTATTTATGCAGTTTTTTTAAAATGTATTTTATATTAATATCTGATCCACCAAGCAGCTCTTATTTTGCAGAGTTCGCCCCATTCCTACGCTCGTCTAACATTAAAATAACGCTCGTCTAACATTAAAATAACGCTGGTAGAGAGTTCTTAAGTTGTCGGGGCAACAAAATAGAAACACTGTTTATCTTTGTGGATTATATCAACGCCGACTGTGGACATGTGACGTCCTTTACCTCGTGTTTTTACGGACACCTAATGAATTGTTCAAGTGTCATATTTCTTAAAGGGACAGCGCAGGGAGCTTTAGTTTACTTCAAACTGCTAATGTTTATTTTGGAACGTTCTGTCAACGCTACAGAAACACTGGGTAACTATTAAGTATGATAAGGTTGTCTGAATGTTAGTTATTGGTTTGATTAATGTTTGTGTATTGATTACCGACGGTGTATTATCAGCTGATCGGATTCAGTGTGTGTGTTACTTGTAGAAATATGTTCACCTTCATTACAGTCTGATAGATGACGACCATCTGTGTAACGTTACACCTGTAAAATGAAGAGATACATGTCGTTAAAAGGGCAGCTGTTGAATTAATGAGTCAGCTGCTCTTCATGATCTAAAACTTGTGCCGTGAATGGTATTTTAGTTGAAAGGCTCGAGCTTCAGACGGATCAGGCTGTCGTGTAGTGCAGGGCAGAGTGAGTAAGCAGCTTCTTTTCAAAGAGTCGGAGGAACAACAGCAGGACTCTGAAGACACTGAGTCACCTGTGTCAAGCGACATGGACACCTGTGAACCTGTGCCTGTGAACCATTAGTGCCATTGAGTCACATATAAACAGCGACTTTTGTAACCAACCTCGCCATCGAGGAGAATGACACCTGTAACCATGGTAACTGAACACAACAAAGATGGCATGAAAGGCCTGAAGAGATTAAAAGAAATGCATGAAACAGACACGAAATGAAACGAAAACGACTAAAACCGACAAACATACTCACACAGACCGCTTCGGACGCCATCTTTGTTCCCAGAAGTCGGTCCCTAGCACCTAGCATCGGCAAGACAGCGAGCTCTGATTGGTTGGGGACAAACCATAGACAGTATAAATATGGACGTAGTCTCCGTGACATCATCAGTCGCACCACAACTAATCTAAAAATCAGCAAAGACATGGATGATCAGCGGACCTGAGGCAGGCTGAATGACGCCTGGTATACAAACAAACCATGTGTGATGGCACCCACCTGTCAATCAAAGCGTCCACGCTCTTAATCCTGCATAACTTTAAGCCTTAATATAATCTGAACAGGTGAGTTGTATAAAAATTCACCCTCAGTACAGTTGTCATGAACGGGGAAATTAGCTATAGAGACCAAAACTGTTTTTTGTACCAGGCTGTAAACATGTTTATTTCTGCTGTGAAGTTGGACATTTTAACATGGGGACTTATGGAGACTGACTCACTTCGAACTGCAGTTTTTGGCTTCACTTCACAGACACGGAGGTTGCCGCTTGGCCCTTACAGAAGTCCCTACCTGGTTTCCTACTTCCTGTTTGGTGCTGAGGAGAGTGCACCTACAATCTGATAATATTAAATTTAATTTATCAGAACATCAAGACGAGAAAATGAACTGTCAGCAGACTCTTATTTCACAGTACAGGAACACCGACTTGCAACCAGAAGCATAATAACTAATTCACCTGGATTTCAGCAGGATTCACAGAACAGGAACACTCAGAGACAACAGTACAATAAATCCACACGTATCTCAGCAACACAGGATTTACTGTGCAGGCACGTTCAATTAAAACTAGAGAACATTAACAAAATACACCACACTAAGAGTTTAACCCACCTCTGACAGCGAGCACAGGAAGACTTTAAGACTGAACTCATCATAAAATAGTCTAACAATATATTGACATGCCTTCACAGAGACACGGGGTTGTTTTGAGGATCAAACAGAAGAAATAAAGAAATTAATTAATTCAAATAAAAAGATAAAATGATAAAATAAACATGAAATCTAAATCTAAGAATAGGAGCATGACTCCGATAAGGCAGACGAGGAGTGTTTATTCACACCGCTTCCTTTTTACTCCTCCTTATCTTTCTCCCTCGCTCTCCGCTCGTCTCCTCTCCTCTTGCTCAGTCACTGGTTGAATAAAATCAAAGTAAAGAAAGTGTAAGTGTAGACTACAGCTCAGGAGCTATGTGTGATATGAGTCACTCCTTTTATAAATATCTTTTCCAAATGTACCGCCTCAATCATGAAACCATATTTTGGAGGCAGTAAAGTCGAGGCAGGTGTTTCTTTTCATGACGTTCACTGTGACGATGATATAAAAGAGGATTTCGCTGTATTTTGGTGAACTTCCTCAATGCAACGTTACGTAGAAATTGGGAATTTGGGGATTCTAGTCCCGTCAAAGCTTACGGAGATCATGGAGTTTCCCAAACTGAATAAATACCACACATAGAAACACTAAACTGGTTTGCTAGTTCAGTCTTGTAGTGACTCAGAAATCTGCTGAAAAAGAGATTTTTCCGAGTCACCGACACAGCTGATGGAGGATGATCCAAACATTTCCAGTAACTCCACAGAGTCGTAAAGTCCAAAAGTCAAAATGTGTTGAACAAAGATCGATGGACTCAAAATGAACAACATGTTTTTATCTAATGAAATATTCCTCTTCAGTCCAGATTAGTCCACCTTTAGTCTTCAGAAACAATATTTTCTCTGAGCTCACTGAACTGTTTGAACACAAACGAAGTTCACACCTGTATTAATGAGGCACACACCTGTATTAATGAGGCACACACCCGTATTAACGAGGTACACACCTGCTTTAATGAGGTACACACCTGTATTAACGAGGCGCACACCTGTATTAACGAGGTACACACCTGCTTTAATGAGGTACACACCTGTATTAACGAGGCGCACACCTGTATTAACGAGGTACACACCTGCTTTAATGAGGTACACACCTGTATTAACGAGGCGCACACCTGTATTAACGAGACACACACCTGTATTAACGAGGCGCACACCTGTATTAACGAGGCACACACCTGTATTAACGAGGCGCACACCTGTATTAACGAGGTGCACACCTGTGTTAACGAGGTGCACACCTGTATTAACAAGGTGCACACCTGTATTAACAAGGTGCACACCTGTGTTAAAGAGGTGCACACCTTTATTAACGAGGTACACACCTGTATTAACGAGGTGCACACCTGTGTTAACGAGGTACACACCTGTATTAACGAGGTACACACCTGTATTAACGAGGTACACACCTGTATTAACGAGGTACACACCTGTGTTAACAAGGTACACACCTGTATTAACGAGGTGCACACCTGTACTAACGAGGCGGTCTAACAGCTCCATAACACAGAATATTCATTAAAGAAAACTGAAATTGTAAATTCAGATGTATTACTCCCAGTGGACTTATTTGTATTTGTTTACATGTTTTTCATCATGTTTTCATGAGATAGCTGAGTCACATTTTTAGTGATGACTCAGGTGTGCTGTCCTGCTGATTTGAGCACATTCTAAACGTCTAGTTGACCAATCAGATTGCTCGGTCAGACCTACTTGTTATATAATTCTGCTTGTTTACTGCGCTGGTCACAGTCGACTCTTTATAAATCCATCACAGAGTTTCTGCATTAAAAGGTAACTTTGGTATTTTTCCTCATGTCTTTGTGTCAAAGTGACAAATGGGGACAACAAACACGTTCTGAATGTGGTCTGGTGTTGAGTGAGAGCTCTGCAGTACAATAACAATGTGAAGCGGTCGGAGGCAAACAAAAGCACCTTTTAACAGACGTAGTTTGACGGTGCACAATCGCCCCGAGGGATTACGTCGTCATGCGGCTGCAGGCTGCAGAGTTCTCGCTCAATACTCGACCAAATTCAAAACTTAGTGACCCCATTAGTCACTTTGACAGAGAAAAATACCAAAGTTACCCTTTAATGCAGGAACAACAGGTGTTTGAATGCCTGGTTTGTACTTCTGGACTGTTTTTCCTGATTTGTGTTTGACTTCTTCACTGAATATCACAGACAGGTCGTGTGAACTTTGGGAATGTTTTACCAGTTTGGTGTGAAAGAACGTGCACAGATCTCAAAGCCTGTCCAACACCTGCAACTTTATCACCCAACATCAGACCTCCAACAGTTTACACGAGCGTGCCGCGCATCGATCGATCTCTGTTTGTACCTGTGAGGTAAAATTTTAATCTTCTTCTCCTCCGCAGACATTTATCCTCCTCTGTTAAAGGCTAAACGACCTGCCTCGTCGATACGTCACATTGTTTTTGTCGGTGTGGCTACGAAGCTTTTCTCTCTCTCTGCAAGCAAATCACATACTGGTGAAATGTTTGGGTGTCCACATACTTCTGGCCATGAGGTGTAGTTTGCGGGGCAGGTGTCGGACGGATGAATGGAGTGACTCACATCACCATCCTGTAACTCGACAAAAGCATCGACCACGGAAGCATCTGACAGAGAGAGATAAAAGCGAGCAGTTAGCTTCAATGAACATGACATAAATCTGACAGAACACACACACACACACACACACACACACACACACACACTTTTACCGTGTGTGTCAGATAACAGATACTTTAAAAGGAGGTTGAAAGCACACACGCTGACACGTACACTCATGTACAAACGCACACACACATCCTGTGAGACAGATGGGCGGGAAAACGTCGGCCGTTGTAAAATTAATGGCTCATGTGATAGCCAATCCAACGCTTGGCAGGCTGTGTCAATAGCCAATCAAACAGCTGGTGGAGTGAATGTTGATGAGCTGGACGTCTGTCAGTGTCACCTTGGCAACAGCAGGGGAACACCTGACCTTCAACACGCGGCCAAACCAGTTTAATATCATGAGTAGCAAACATGTTTACCAAAAGGATCCTGAACTAATGGACGGAATATTAAATTTACTTTAATTTCACGTAAAAGAGCGCCGAGGTTTAGTTTTTCCAGAGATGTTAGAGGCAGCAGGGCAGACGGTGTGACGCCACCATCGACAGCTTCCCTTTACTGTCCACTTGATGTTGACATTGTCAATAGGCTATACTGTAAAGCAGCTGTAGGACTGTCAGCACTCCTTCAGGTCGATCTGTCCATAATGTCAGACGCCCAAATACCAGATAATGTGCTGAAGAACCTGTACGTAATGCTCAGCAACGCTGGACGTTGTGCCAAGCATCGACTCTGGGCTCCGGGTCGGGAGAAGTACGTAACGCTTTACGGCACTAAGTCACACACCACCAACTATTTCACTGATTTTGGTGAAACTGGATCATATTTTATGGCGTTTTTTGATGGACAGTGAAGTAAACTGTAGCTGCTGTTAGCTAATGTTAGCTTAGTTTGTTAGCCGGTGCTGTCCGGACTGTGAGCTCAGAGCACCGGAGGAGTGTTAGTGTTTGTACCACAGGAGGTTTGGATCACCAGGAAGAAGAAGAAGAAGAAGAAGAAGAAGAAGAGGAGGTTTACAGGAATGCTGACGGGGAGCAGAGCCGGTGTCATGCCAGAACAGGAGCATAGTATGCGGGCAATCTAACTACATTATGAAACTGGGGGAGACAAATCGCAAAAAATACAAATTTCTACGGAATGTTTCTTTAATACTTTCACACTGTAAAATATAGTACTGTATTTTACAGTAAATTACTGGCTAATAATTGCAGTAAATTCACAGTAAAATACAGTAATCATTTTACAGTGATATAGATGAAAATCACAGTATTATACTGTGTTTCTACAGTATCACTGTAAAAATACAGTATATTAATGTAAAATGTAAAATATGATATTGTAATAATCATCTGTAGTTACCGTAAATTCACAACAATTTACTGTAAAACTACATTATCTTATTGCTAAATTAAAGTATGGTGCTGTACCCTAATCACATTTATTACTTAAGCATGTTTTACTGTATTATCACTGTAACTCCAGTATCCAGTAAATTCCTGTAAATTTACAGGATTATACTACAGTAAAATACTGTAAATTTACATCTACACTGTATTTTGACGGCGACACGTTGGTCCATATTTTTCATATAAATTTAAAGAATACATACAAATACTGTAATTGATCATCTTTATTATAAATTTACAAAACATTACATACATTTGAAGAGTTTGTCTTCAATGAAAGTTTAGTGTACTTTTTGCTGAAAGTACATGTTTTTACGTAGTCAGGTTTTGAATCTTTTACTTGCAGCTGAGTCATTTTGGTACTTTTCCTTCAGTGAAGGATGTGAATACTTTTTTCAGCACTCGCAGGTGAATAAATCCGTTTTATGTCAGCGACTGGACGATCTTTCCTCCGGTGTCACACACTAAACTTTTTATGTTTCAGCCCAAAGAAGAATCAATCTGTCCAACACTTTCATTATGTTTAATGAACACTGTAGCCTATAGAGGGCACTAGCATGGCCTTAGAATATTAGTCTCTTTATTGGACAAAGTCAAGACACACACACACACACACACACACACACACACACACACACACACACACACACACACAGTATCTCTGACATTGCATGGCCAATTAGAGTCCTATTTCAGCCAACTGGATCAAGGTGGAAGACAGCAGAGAGAGAGGAAGAGAGGGAGAGATCTAAGTGGGCGGCACACTCTTCTGCCTCGGGGTAGATTGGTGTCAAGTGCAGAGAACACACACTGTGGGCAGAAAATGTAATGAATGTGTATCACTTGTTAGGAAGAAAGACCATGTGTGAGAGTGTGTGCATGCATGTGTGTGTGTGTGTGCGCGCACTTGACACCAATCTAGCAGCAGCAGCAGCAGCAGAAGAAGAAGAAGAAAAAGAAGAAGAAGAAGAAAAAGAAGAAGAAGAAGAAGAGGAATAAAAAAGCGAAGTGAGTGTGTCAGAGGGAGAACAGACTTAAAGCTGAACACACACAGATCCAAACATCAATATTTCAAATTCCTTGAAAGCACAAATCCATCCATGATTCATAGTCGCACTGCATAAAAGAGACAGAGACGTAGATCCAGACTGACAGAGCATCCTGTGGTCAATACACACTACAATCAGAGGCTCGCTGTGTCTGTGGTGAACTGAATCACTGCCTGTGTGTGTGTGTGTGTGTGTGTGTGTTTGATGTAAACAGACTGTGATGAATGCTGAGGTGTAGCGGGACGTAGCGCGGCTCGGTGTAGCGCGAGCTTTCACAGGCGCCCTTTTAACTATTGTTTACACTGTAATGTTTTATTAGAGTCTCTGCTGACTTCAGTGGCTGAAGGAGCATCTCGACTCTTTCACGTCTACCTGGGGGAGGAAGTGAGCTGCCGTCAGCCTTCAGGTTTCACCTGGCTGTCTACATTTGAGTTAGGATGAGGGTCAAGAACCAGTTCAGGTTGAGACCTGGTTACAAATTGGCCTTGCCTCCGAGCTTATGAATTCCTAATGTTTTTCTGACAACGTCAAACTCGTGTTAGCTCACCTGGTCATCCGGTCCTTTGCTGCATGTCATGGCCTCTCTGTCTACACCTGTCCTGTCCAACTAAAGGCTGCTGCTGTAAAACTACTGTAAAATATAGTACTGTATTTTTACAGGAAATGACTGGCTAATAACTGCAGTAATTACTTGTGATTTAGCATTTTTACTGGATTATTACTGCAGCTCAGTGACCAGTAAATTCCTGTAAACTTTTACAGTAAAATACTGTAAACTGTATTTTTATGCCGACACACAGTTTTTTCTGACAGTGTCAAACTTGCCAAAGCGTGGCTTTCCTTCATGAAGAAAGGTGACGACAGTACTCTGTAAGATGACCAAACACACCAGCAACATGCTGAAGCATCCTTCTACACGACAACATCCCAACACTCCATGCATTGCTTCCCAACCGAGTGGCACGTCTGTTACCCATCCATCCATCTCCTTCCATTTATCCGGGTCGGGTCGTGGTGGCAGCAGGTCGAGCAGGACGTTCCAGACGTCCTTCTTCCCAGCAACGCATCCCATCTTCTCCAGGGGGATCCTGAGGCTTTCCAAGGCCAGATGAGCTCTGTAGTCCCTCCAGCCGGTTCTGGGTCTGCCCCGGGGTCTCCTGCCAGGTGGACGTGCCTGGAACGTCTCCAAAGGAAGACGTCCAGCCTCACCTCAGCTGGCTCCTTTAGACGTACTCTGTTTCTGTTCAAACTCACAGTCGATAAGACAGTTGTAGATGCTGAAAACCAGTGTAGGTCTCTTTTTTTCTGCACAGATAATTCTTCAGGAATCAATAAAGAATCAGGTCGATGAATAGTACAAGGATTTTCAGTGTGTCAGATTTACAGGGCTCTGTTTACACATTATATAATGTAGTGTTTAATCACCTCAGAATAAGAGTCATTATGTTGTTACTGTAGAATGAGACATTTTAATTTTTACAGTGAAATGCAGTAAACTGTATTTTTACAGCGACACATTGGTCCATATTTTTCATTTCTGCACAGTGTTGCTTCAGAGTCGAGTCCTGATGCACGCTCAATCCAGCCTTCACGTCTTGAGTCTTTTATTGGCAGGTGTATGAATCAGCATGACAGGTGCCTTATGGGCGAGTTTTCCAACTCTTCCTGACTTCATCAGACTGAAGTCGATCTGACAGATCCCCTCTCTCTCTCCTCCCTCCTCCTCGTGAAGCTCTGTTATAAAGACACCGTGGAACATCTGAATACGATCCACCTCCTCGGCCTGCATGGTGGCAGGTCGTCCTCCGAGCCTGACGCTCGGATCGATGACGTCTGGTTGATGTCACTCCTGCAGATGGCGGGTGAACGGCAGGTATCGATTGAGAGGAAGAGGACGTGAACTTTGTTTTTTGTCAGTTGTTTCATTTCTTCTTCTTCTTTTTTTTTGAGCTGAAGGCGGCAAACACCCCCGATCACATCGAGACGTCAGAGTGTTTGCACAATGTGTGTGTGACAGCTCACTTTACAAATGTAAAACAGATTGCTCTCCTCGCTTCCATTTGATTGGTTTATCTGTCGGTCCTGTCGTTTATTTTCTCATTCATCTCCACTGCAGTGTGTGTGTGTGTGTGTGTGTGTGTAACGTGTATTAAACGTGCAGTAAGTGGCATATGTGTTTGTCATACTGTTTTCACATGCCGCCATTTGTCAGGTGTGTGTGTATTCCCTTCCATACTGATCTAGCGTGTGTGTGTGTGTTGCTCTGTGTGACGCTGATTAAAAGTGAGAGGTTTTTGATTGCCTCGACCCTCGGTGGAATTATTAGCATAGCACGCACACACACGTACACACACACGTACACACACACGTACACACGTACACACACACACACACAGGAGTAATTGAGCATTTCTCTTCTACATTACATATAACAGGATCCAATCCAGGAGCTCAGCGCTGCGCTAACAAACTAACACTTCACTGTTTACTCTCCATATTTAAATTTATGCTGATGAGACCGAGTAAAAGATGAATGAGCTTGTTTGTGTTTGGAGCTCTCTGTCGTATCCCAGTTTAAGCCGGCGCCAGTTCTTTAAACCAGCAGCTGTTATGGGAGGAAAAATATTAAACAAACGTGGAGACGAGTGGATTTTATATTTGTAGCACCTGATCATCTCCAACCACAGAAGATTCACAGGACAGCTTCAAGAAGATGAGTAAAGCGAATCGGAAGACCTCATCCATGAAAAGTGCCATAAAGTGAACCCGGCCCCAGTCCAGCCTCCTCCTCCTCCTGCCTAGACCTGTCGGCTGTCTCCACATCAGTGCTGTGATCGGATGGTGGAACATTTGCACACATAAAAAAAAAAAAAAAAAGGCTGAGCTTTTATCCAGAAGCTGTCTGACAGAAGTGAATAACACACTGCACCTCTCAGACTTTCTCTGGGTTTGTTTGGACGTGGAAGAGCCGCTACACCTCCAGAATCTTAATTTTACAGGCCAAATTTATTGTGAAGTGGCAGCATTCGATAAATAAATCAGCACAAAAACATAAAAGTTTGTCATGTTTGGTGAGTAAGAGCGAAGACCAGATTCTGCAGCATAAATCCGCTGAAACTTAGCGTCACTTAAGAGTGTGTCTGGTATAAAAAGTTCAGTTAAAACAGGGATAAAACATTTTAGTTATGAATTAATGAGTTTAAAAGTCTGCTAATTTCATTTGATTCATAGTGGCCGAAAGAGAGACTTCCAGTGCACTGATTAGCCTAGCTTAGCACAAAAAACATGGCCACGCTCTTAATCCTGCATAACTTTAAGCCTTAATATAATGTGAACAGGTGAGTTGTATAAAAATTCACCCTCAGTACAGTTGTCATGAACGGGGAAATTAGCTATAGAGACCAAAACTGTTTTTTGTACCAGGCTGTAAACATGTTTATTTCTGCTGTGAAGTTGGACATTTGAACATGGGGACTTATGGAGAGTGACTCACTTCTGGAGCCAGCCTCAAGTGGACGACAAGAGGAACTGCAGTTTTTGGCACTTCTGGACACTTTCACCTCTTTGGCTATGTAGCAGAAGGGGAGGGACCACCAGCATCGTGAAAATGGCGACTGGAGCTGAGGCGGTTGCGGTGAATACCTCAGTGCACAAATGTAAATCGTACACATGTTTTATATTTATATTTTGGCAGTCACATGTTTGCGTTAATGCTCCGCACGGTTGCAACTCGGCAAAGAAAAAGCGGTATCATCATTTCTGGTAAGTGCACAATGGCCCTACTTGAATTGGGACGCTACCCTGCTGAAAATTAGCGCACTATACCAGGAAGTACACAGAGTACACAGTGTACTGCATCAGCCTAACTAACCCTGCACTGTATAGTTATTACATACCTGCACTTGTAACTGTAACCGCTGCACACGCTGTGTTTGGTAAGAAGCTGAACTATTTGGAGAAGTTTTATTTTAGGAACATTTTCCAGAAAAGCAGGATTAGATTAATTAATTGCCACTCCGGCCGTGTAGTCCCATTAATCTGCAGCAGTGCTGCTGGAGTGCAGCGCTCATTCAAAGTGTCCATTGAGAAACGACGCTGCTACAGGTGTTTATAGTCTGCACGTATACTTTATGTTTTTTATCTATCAGGTTGGAGCCTGTTTGGAGGAAAGTAAAGGAGACAAACAGACAGTTTGTTCATTATTCTAATTTCCTCTTAATGACTGCATGGTTGATGCATCACCATCTGGCACACTCACACACACACACACACACACACACACCGCTGTGATAATGCAGCCATTGAATCTAATGACAACGCACCGCTTGTCGTAATGAGACTCCAGTTTGTTTCACACAAATCCAGAGCAAAGCATGATGGGTAAGCTGGCTTTCGTGGCGGTAATTAGCTCCGCGTCGCCGTGGAAATGACTCGAGTGTTTGTTGTCCTTACGAGCGGTTTACCTCAAAGGATGGATGCTTTGAACGTGACAACAAACAGTCGCGGTCCGGCGAGAGTAAATGTGAGGTCGGGTTGCCAGATAGTAAATAAAGACAGTGCCGGGTTGCCAGGTCATCAGTGAAACTCTCCCTTCTGCAAATTGGGTTGTAACTCAGCACGGTGAATCATGTCGAGTGTGTACGATACGTGTGTGTGTGTCGGTGTCGTGCTCAGATGGAGGCACTTGAACTAAATTGCACCCCTGGTACCCACAATGCATCTGGAGCTGGCAGGAGTGTCTGAGTGGCTGTCTGTGTTTTTTAAGCCTGACGATGCTTCAGTGTAACACACAGCTGCTTCTTTGTGACCCCCCCCCCCCTCCCCACTGCGCCCATGGTTTCTATGGTAACCGGCGGGCCTGATGATGGATGAACTGTTGGAAAGATGCACATTTTGACATCTGGGCCATAATGTTACCATGACGACGGTGACCACACCTGGCACCTGAGAGGGGTTCCTGTAACAACCTCTGTGATTATTTTATCTTTCTACACAGAGAGCGCGATTAACTCGAGATCTTAAAGAGCAACTTGAGGTGTACGGCGTGACATCACTGGTGGGTGTGGCCACAGAGCACACCTGACAGTGACAGTCCTCATGAGAGCCAGTCTCATCAATTCAAAGCTGTAAACAGCGTTGTAGTACTCCAGATTGGTCCCTTTTACAGCCCTCGGTCTCGTCTTGAAATCAACCACATTTATACTCGGTTTGTCTCGGTCTCTGACAAAGAGGACTCTGGATTTTAGTTCAAGACTGGTCAAGACCACAACCGCGGGTCTATGTTTGAAACCCTGTCCCCATCAACACAGCTCAGCTTCAGCTCCTCCTGGGGGATCCTGAGGCATTCCCAGGCTGGATGGGCTACACGGTCCCTCCAGCGGGTTCTCCTGCCAGTTGGACGTACCCGGTACGCCCCCAAAGCTCGCTCCGGCCGCTGCTTGTATCCGCGATTCTTTCAGTTAGGTGAGGGTTGGAATGCAGAAACACCGGAAAATCGAGAGCTTTGCCTCCTGGCACAGTTTCCTCTTCCCCACAACGGTCCGGTACAACGTCCGGAGTACTGCCGACACCGCACCAACCCACCAATCTATCTCGTCACTCATGAACAAGCCGAGATACTTGAAGTCCTTCGCTTGGGGCAGCAACTCGCTCCCAACTCGTAACTTTTGTTGTTTACCACATAATTCTTTCTGTGTTATTTCATAACATCTACAGTGTTCATCTACAATGTAGAAAATAAAGAAAGAACACTGAATGAGAAGGTTTGTACGTCCTGTACCTTGTTGTCGTTTGTTTTTATTCTTTTGTTCCTCTCGTTGTTTTTCTGTATTTTATCCCTGATTCCATCTATAAAGTCACAACTGTTTTATTTCTGCAGCAATGAAATAAATCAATTCATGAATCTAAACATCTTTTCATTTTCTCAGAGCTCCTGATCTCAGTGAAATCAGCTCGGCCCGGCTCGGCCCGGCCCGGCCCGGCTCTGCTCTGCTCCGCTCAGGTCAGCTCGTTCTGCTCCGTCAATCAAAAAACTGTTTGCTGTTACTGCAGCAGCGCAGCAACCGTCACGTTGCTCAGTCCTGCTGATTGAAAGAAAGAAATGCTGCAAAAGACTAACGCCAGTGTGCGTGTGGAGGTCAAAGCACAGATAGTAGAGCGACCTTGACTGTATGAAGCAAACAGAGAGAGAGAGAGAGAGGATACGTTAATGTTCAGGGTCATTTTAAACACAGAGGAGAGAATGTAGTTATTCAGCTAAAACACACACACACACACACTCCTCTCTTTCCTTCAGGCAGCCAAAGTCACGTTGCCTTTTTTTTGCTTAACCTCTATTATATCCCTGTGTGTGTGTGTGTGTGTGCACGTGAACACACACATGCGCTGCCTCACTGTGTGCGCAGTGTGGAAGGCGTGGGCTGTTTCTTCAGGTTACATCTCTCTGCAAAGATGATGGATAGAGGATATAAAATCCATCTCTGCAGGCCATTTAGAAAAGAAATGAACACAGACACTGAACGAGATGACAGATAGATAGATAGATAGATAGAAAGATAGATAGAAAGAAAGATAGATAGATAGATAGATAGATAGATAGATAGATAGATAGATAGATAGATAGATAGATAGATAGATAGATTTAATTCTCTACATTCAAAGGGAAGAGGTTGCCACACTCTGCAGTAACAAAGAGGTTTTTATCATTAGATTTATTATAAGGTTTGCCACACGCTGACCTTTATCTAACCAGAATGTTCTCCTGAGATATAAGTCTGTTTTTAGAGTCAACAATGTTCCACGGACATAAAAAGCAGAGAGGGATGCAGAAAAAGAGACGAGAGCTCACAGTAATGGACTGAAATTACAACAACGAGAAGTCTCGGTTGGAGAGGGCGTCAACCGATAACGTGAACGCCGTTCGCTGATCCTGAAACGAGCGGCGGAGATCCCTCACGCGACGCTCCAACGCTGCCGTCCGTCACGCCGCATGGATGTGCGTGGATGGAGCTTCTGTGTGTTTGTGTGTGACAGGAAGTGTTACAGTCTGTCTGACACGTGTGTCTGTGTGTGGAACCAATCGATGTCAATCAATACGAACGATTACATAAGAGCTCACTTTGCAGACATGAACTGAAGCGTCAACGGTTTTTATGAGCTCGCTCAAGTAGAAACTGTATTCTTCTACTCCGCTCCATCTCAGAGGTACTTTTTACTCCATTACATTTGTCTGACATCTTTAGTTACTATACAGATCACAATATGTAATACCCCTCTTGTCCAGTGATAACCATGATAACCATTGGTTTGACCGAGTTTGAATGTTTGTGATAAACTAAAGGATTATGGGATCGTTTGGGTATTTCAGCCACCTAAAAAAAGGCAAACCTACAATAATCACTCAGTGTACTCTATATTTGAAGTATTTTTACCATCAGAGAGAGAAACTGGTGAAAAAGTCCAAAGAAGGAAGGCAGGGTCATGTGGGGAACGAAGGTTGGTTCGTTCCAACAGACAAACTCAAACTGCTGAAAAACTTCATGCTGGTTCTGATAGAACAATGTCAGAACACATAGTACTTGTATGGATGTCCATGTTGACCCCTGACCATTGCTGAAAGCGCCAACAATGGACTGGACTGGACCACGAAACATTGGAAGGAGGTGGCCCGGTCGGATGAATCACATTTTCGGGTGCAACCACGACGCAGTGTGATGCTTCAGACAATGTTCTGCTGGGAAACCTCGGGTCCCGCCATTCATGTGGATGTTTCTTTGACACGTACCACCTACCGAAGCATTGTTGCAGACCATGTGTTCACGGAAACAGTATTCCCAGATGGCAGTGGCCTCTTTCTCAGCAGGATAATGCGCCCTACCACAAAGCTAACATGGTTCAGGAATGGTTTGAGGAACACAACAACCAAGTTCAAGGTGTTGACTCGGCCTCCAAATTCCCAAGATGTCAACCCACCGATCTATCTCGTCACTCGTGAACAAGACCCCGAGACACTTGAACTCCTTTGCTTGGGGCAGCAACTCGCTCCCGACCTGTTACTTTTGTTGTTTACAGTTCAAGGTGTTGACTTGGCCTCCAAATTCCCAAGATGTCAATCCAATCAAACATGTGCTGGACAAACAAGTCCATTCCATGGAGGCCCCACCTCGAAAACGTCCAACATCTTGGTGCCAGATGCCACAGCACACCTTCAGAGGTCTTGTGGAGTCCATGCCTCGACGTGTCAGGGCTGTTTTGGCAGCAAAAGGGGGACCTACACATTGTTAGGTCTCAATGTTATGGCTGATCGGTGTATATTAATCTGTGCTCTCCTCAAAGAGACTGTCGCTGACATTACAACATCCCATTTGATGAGCTCTGACGGGGGTCTTGCTCTCCTGATGGTTTTGCTTTGCTGTCATCTTGTTAGTTCCCAAATACATGTCAGTGTTAGCGAGCCACCATTCATCAGAGTGTCAGAAACATTTTTTGCTCTTCCTCCATTTTCAGCCAAAAGTCAAATTTCACACTGAGCTGATATAAAAAGCAGAAGGACAAGCAGCTCTTCATGTGGGAAAAAAAAAGATCCACTTTAAAATACAAGGACGTCGCTCCAGACAGGATTTAAATTACAGGAGGAGCAGCGAGTTCACGGAAAACCAGCAGGTAATTGCGGCTGTAATTGCGACTGAGGGTGGTGGATGAAAAATTACGAACATACTCATTTTGAACAGGATTAAAATCCCTGACCAGCGTAGGTAATGTTAAAATCACTCCACCTCCCCCCGTCGAGACATGAATCCAGTCTGAATGGAGCTTTATTCTGTAGCACATGACCTCCTGCCACGTAGGCAAAGTAAGATGTTACACCCTGCAGCACACGAGGTGTTACCGAGTGTTCAGACTGAATATTTAGAAGAGGAGCGATTGCAAGAAAAAGGTCAACGGGAAGAGGCAAGTGGACGCACACAGACAGATTTGTCAGATGTTGCTCGAGTGTGAAAATGTTTCAACTTCAAGTGGAAAAATCTGCACATGTCCTGAAGCTTTTTCACTCAACTTCATGATAGTAGAGAGACAAGAGGGTGGGAAAAAAAAGAGAGAGATGGGAGGAAAATATCAGACAGAAGTGTTGAGTTTTTAGATCAGTCAGAGTCTCACAGTCTTCACATCAGCAGCTTCAGTACAGCTGAGGGCTTAGACACATTTTGGCAGCAGTAAGAGGAGTGGTGGAAGAAGTGTTTACAGAAGTAAAAGTACTAAACCCACACTGTGAAAATACTTCACTGCAAGTAAAAGTAGTCATGCATCCAAATGTAGGTTTCGTTTTACTGCTGAAGATGTTTAAGGTTGAGCTCATTTCAGCTACTTTATATACTGTTTAATGGCTTGTTTAATCTACAGCAATGCATCATGGTCATCAAGTTATCTCTAACACTTTCCATACAGAGCAGATCTAGACCACACTCATTACAATATTATGTGCAGAGACCCAACATGTCCCACCATGAGCGAGCACTGGGCGACAGTAGCAAGGAAAAACTTCCTTTAAGGGCGCTGTTTGGGCGGACCAGAGTTCGTTTCCTCAGATAGTTCGTTTGGGCCGGTGTGAGAGCTCATCCGAACTCTGGTGCGGACCAAACAAGCGAACTCTGGTCCGCCTGAAAACGTGGGTCTCCTGGTCAGTGCTTGTTTCGGGCAATACGCGCAGCTGTTGTAACTGCATGATGTTGCCCAGGCGGTTTGGTCCGCATTCCCCGCCCAATCGAACCGAGTCCACCGCGACTATCCTGGTGTGAAAGCAACATAAGAGGCAGAAACCTCGAGCAGAACCCGGCTCATGTTGGGCAGCCAACATCGCCATGACTAAAAAGTCATAAGAACAAACAACTTTTCCAGATAATCAAAGAAGGTCAAGAGTTTATACAGGAGGGGAATTTTCTCAAAATGGAAAGGAACACTTTGTGGGACAGTTTAAGTTATTTGAAGTAGGGTTGTATGGGTTGTATCCATTGTCGGTCCCCCAACAACTCCTGGATCCCGCCGGGTACGGCTGCACGACGCTGTTGGTACGTTTTCCTTCATACTCCACCTGGAGCGTTTCGGAGGCATTGTCCACCAGATTTGGTCATTTTTCTTGATTTATCTGCTTCCACAATGAGTAGGTAGTTAGATAGATTAGATTTTCTGTCTGACTTCCTGTCAACTCAATCTATAAAAACACTTTGTAAAATGACAGTATTTTACTGTAGTAAATTTAAAGGAATTCATTGGAGTTGCAGCAATAATACAGTAAGAATGGTAAATCACAAGTAATTCATGTGTTTAGGGTACAGTAACATAATAATAACCGTAATTTAGCAAACAGTAGGCTTGTGGTTGAAAATACAGTACATTGCTGTAATGTATGTCATTTGGATTTTCTATGTCTGACTTCCTTTCACTTCAATCATTGTCTAGAACGGCCATGATTAGCAGCCCTGTCGCAGTCATACCCGGTTTGATTGAGCCGTTTATTCTCTTAATATATTAAGAAACACTTTAACGGACAGATTATTTAAAGTGTGTTGTATGAAGTACTTATCTATAGTCATATAAACAGCAGTCAGCACGTCCTCTGCACAGAAGCTAAACAATGTATCGCTGTGGACGGGGGCAGCAACAAAACTTATTTTAGACACCTAAAAAAAAAAAAAATCAATATCAGTCAAAGTTCACACTCTATTTAGAGTATCTTCACTGCTTTGACTTGCCGTCAGACAACCTGAAGCAGATATATATCGCTCCTGTCAAAGCCACCAGACTCTCAACAGAATTACCTCGAAGACGGTGACACAGTATCACAAACTAACCGATCGAAGGAGGACTCCGATGTTCCCATGAACCCCCCGTCAAAGTTCATCAAAAGGGAGGTGTTGTTGAACGCTGTTTTTAGCCGGTTTGTGTTCACATTTCGGTATTAGCACCAGAAAAAGTAGCTGAATTAGCTGTCAGCTGTTTTGCAGTGTACCCATGGATGTACGGACAACTCTCACTGGAGTACTCGTGAAGGAAACTTAAAGAATATGATGATTCTC
This sequence comes from Sciaenops ocellatus, assembly GCA_033000465.1. Lineage (NCBI taxonomy): Eukaryota > Metazoa > Chordata > Actinopteri > Sciaenidae > Sciaenops > Sciaenops ocellatus. The sequence continues at coordinate 20,402,979 of CP136889.1, forward strand.
TTAGGCAAGTTCTGCATCTCTAAGTGGCTTCATGGACGTTTATCCACAACGGACATCAGAGATAATGACATCCTCGGGAAGTGGATGCGATCAGTATGTGTCTGGTGTCTGTGTGTTCAGATTTGAGTTATGACTCAGAGGAGGGAGTACACTTTTCGACTTGAATTCACCTCACGCAGTATCTCTGCCGCCCCCTCAGCTCTCCAGTGTCGTCCCCCCCCTGGGGGAGGCTTTTGTCTTTCAAGCTTTGTCCTGCCTGAATGTCCATGTCTATTACAGACCATATCCTGTAATTTCTTGATGGTTAAAATGCCGTCTGGAAAAATTACAGAGGAGCACAGTGAATATTTCATTCCTTACCTCCTCCTCCTGTAATGCTAATCCTGTCTGAGTGAAGACAGTCCTGCCAGCATACAACCGAACAACCCTCCGCAGCTGAAAGTCATTCATTTAGTCGTTAGGTGACAGTGTAATCAGTAACCTGGCAGCTGCCACTTTGAGTTTTAGAAGTTTTCACTTCCTTCTATCTGACAGAGCATGAATATATCTTCAAGCTAACAGAAATCCAAATCTAATTTAGTTTTATGAGCATCTATTGCAGATAGAAATCCAAAATCACGCAACCAGTCACAAAAAAGCTGCACGAGCGGCGAGTTGGCTTGTTGGCTTGGCCAGCTCTGTCGTGGACTGCCCTCTAGACTCCACAGAGGAGGTGGAGGAGAGGAGGATGTTAGCAAAGCTGACATCCATCACGAACAACAGCACCTCCCACCCCCCTGATGGGACTGCAGGGGTCTTAAGCTTCAGCAACAGCCTGCTACACCCACCGTGAAGGAGCTCCACTGCAGTCCAACAACTGTCAGCCTCTTTAACACCAGCATGACATATTGTATCACCGATTCACTGTTGCACATCACTTCATACATGCATCCGCTTCCATACTCACTTAAATCACACTATGCTTGGATCAATATTTATTTATTTACTCTGTACAGTTACCTGCAGTATATTTAGTGAAATCTCAACCATCTATTCGAGGTAATATTTCATGTTAGTAAAGCTTATCAAATTCATCTCGGTTGGTCCTTGCACTGTTCCAATAATCGAAATAAACGGCTGAGTTGGATGTGAAAATATTCTGGCTCTGCATGCTGATTTTCCCGCCGCCTCTCTGTAAAAATGACGATGTTTTTGTCAAAGGAGTCTGGCTGATTTGAAGAGACGTAAATCACGGCTTCAATTCCCCGCTGGAAAACGCTGTCTGATGGCAAAGTAAAGCGGTGAAATGACTCTAAATATAGATCCATATCCACTTAGACTAGAATACATTTTCTTGATTCCCCCGTCCACAGCAGTACATTACTCATCTTCTGTGCAGGTTCTTCTATGCAGTCAAAAACACGATCTGTCACGTCTACCTGGAACATTTGTTTTGTGGATTTGGATTTCCACATTTGATAACTTGTCTTTACTATTTTTAATTAAATATGGAGTTCTAATGTTTTACACAACGTGCCAACTTCTTTGGAAACGGGACTGTACTGTAGATTTTTGTGGATACTTAATGAGACACTCAACTTTGACACCAGATATGCATTTTTAATTCACATTTCCAGAGGCTCTAAGCCCCAACAGGACGCAGTGGAAAAAAGAGTTATCTTTTATCGAATAGATTTGTGGATTCGCTTCTTCAACAGACGTCTAGAATCATATTTATGGAAGGAACAAGATCATAAAATAAATAGTGCTAATTTTTTTTTTGCTGCAGGCGAGGGCCCTAAAGTATCATCCATCCTGCAGCATCTGGAGACGGGGCCGGAGGGTTAACTGTATGTCTGAAACTGAGACGTTCCAGCCATGTGAGGAGAAACAGTTAATGCAGCAAATGAACAGCTTTACTGTGAAGGACTGGTCACTACTGCAGAGAGAGAGTGTGTTTCAGAGAGACAGATCAGTATTGGATTTTGAGTCGTTTATATTCAGCCGGGGTTCACAGAAACTTACTGCTACAGTACAACACACACACACACACGCTGGCCGCCCGGCTCCTATATATAAATCCATTAGAAGTTATTGTTCGCTGGCGTGTTTCTGCAGCAGCTTTAGCTGAATAAAAAAAAACACTCTGATTCAATTCAAAACTTTATTGTCCCGTGAGAAAGATTTGGTTTGCAGAAACTGTTTTACGATGAAAACACAATAAAAACAATAAAAACACATAAAAACGGCCGCGGCAGATGCAGAGCAGTGCGATGGGATCAGAGCTGAGTGGAAAGCGGGTTAAACCTCCGGAGTGAAAAATCGGTTTTAATACAGTTAGAGCGAGCGTCGAACCGAGAGAGGAAACCTGCTGAAATAACATTTAAACGTGATTGCAGAGGCAGAAGTCCTGCTGGAGCCCCCTAAGGGACTGCAGAGGTCATTACACAAAACAACATGAAAAACATTTAAATGTTCGTAGAGCTCTTCGACAGCTGCTACAGCGCCGACGTTCAGATAGCTGAAGGTACAAATGAATGAACAGAAAGAGATAGACAGACTTAAACAGATTTAAAACATGCTAAATGTACTTTTACAGTAAATTACTGGCTGATAGTTGCATGGCTGCCGTGCCTATATTGAGTATAACAGTACGACGTTGAGTGTCATATTTCTTAACAGTAATAAATGACAACAGATTATGAGTTGTTTGTTTATTTAATCATTTTTGGCTCCTCCAATACATAGTGCTTTATAGATATTGGACTTTTAACATGCTGCAGAGCACTGAACTCTCAACGTTGCAAAAAGGGAAACAAAAAGATCAGTACCTGCTTTAGTTTACTTCACACTGCTAATATGTTTATTTTTGAACGTTCTGTCAACGCTACAGAAACACTAGGTGACTGTTAAGTGTGATGTACTGTATTTTCAACCACAGCATAACTTTAAAACTACATTATTGTTTGCTAAATTACGGTATGTTACTGTACCTTAAAAACAGGAATTACTTGTGATTTACCATTTGTACTGTATTATTATTATTACTGCAACTCAGTAGCCAATAAATTCCTGTGAATTTACACGATGTGTACGACAGTAAAATACTGTAATTTTACATAGAAACTGTATTTTTACGTTTTTTTTGTGGTCACTTCAAATTCACAACAGCTGTTTGTAAAATATCCATCATGCATTGCAAAAGTGTCAGTACAGCAGTTTATTGCACGAATTTATTGTGTACTTGTGTGAAAAATGAAATCATCTTTCGAATCATACAAACGTGTCTTGGAGCTGCGATGTGTTTTTGCAGTGCATCTCAAAGAACCACAACGTGCCATAAACTGAAATACACACTTGACAGCTAATTGGATCGTCTCAAGTCGGCAATACAACACCAACAACACCAAACACTGGATCGATGCCAGATCTCTCTGCAAACCTTATGGGAGGCTGCAGATTACTGCTTAATAAGACTAATTCTCACACTGTGGTCTTTGGTGCAGAACGGAGCCTCGAATCCAAATCTGATTCTTCTGTTATTTCATTTAATGATGATACTTCTCTGCACAAACTTGATATAAATGTTTGGGCCTATGGCTCGATTCTGAGCTCACATTCACACAACGGTTGGTTTGTTTTGCTGGTCCGATATACTACGAGTTCAAACCGGTTTGATTTTTTTTTTTGCAAACCGACTCAAACTGTTTCATTAGAGCCGTTCTGCCAAATTAGAAACAGCCCTCAGTCTTCAATCCTCTCAGCTCTGTCTGCAGCACATGTGGAAGAAGATTTACTCTGTTAATCCCACAATTTATACACATGTAGGCCTGAAACACAACCACGCTCACACACACACAATAGTGTGTATAGACTTCCCTTTTACATATAGGCTATGAAACTGAGGCGACACGGTGGAGGGATTCCATGGGAACTGTTATGGGCATGATGATGTCTTGCTCAAGGACATCTTGGCAGTGCCCAGGAGGTGAATTGGCACCTCTACATCTCTACCAGCCCATACCGCGGTCTGTGCTGGACTTGAAGCGGCCATGCTCCAGTACCCAAGCCCAAGTCCCTACGGACTGAGCTACGGCAGTGTTACCTTCATCTCACTCTTACAGCATCTGTTTTCTGTGTTAGCGAGGTAGCTAGTCAGCTAGCACAATCAGTATTGTAGAGGAAGTACGAAGCCTCGTTTTGATCACTGACAGTATAAAGAATGGACGGTGTATGAGTGACATCACCCACAGGCTTCTCACCACTGAAGAGTCGTGAAGCTCTGGCCGTCACCATCCTGACAGTCTTGCATCTTCCGCCTCCTAATCTAAAAATCTGCTAAGACGTGGATGATCAGCGGACCTGAGGCGGGCCGAGTGACGACACCCACCTGTCAATCAAAGCGTCCACGCTCTTAATCCTGCATAACTTTAAGCCTTAATATAATCTGAACAGGTGAGTTGTATAAAAATTCACCCTCAGTACAGTTGTCATGAACGGGGAAATTAGCTATAGAGACCAAAACTGTTTTTTGTACCAGGCTGTAAACATGTTTATTTCTGCTATGAAGTTGGACATTTTAACATGGGGACTTATGGAGACTGACTAACTTCTGGAGCCAGCCTCAAGTGGACGACAAGAGGAACTGCATTTTTTTTTGGCACTTCACAGACACAGAGGTTGCCACTTGGTTTTTAATCTGCTCCTGTTTGTCCCCATCTCTTCCTGTATAAATTTCAAATTAAAAGCCCACAGTGGACAGAAATCTGTTCTTTTGTTCTACTGTACTGCGAGCAAACGAGGCAAGAAAACACACCACTACTGCCAATGCCATGAAACCATGAAAACAAACACAGGTTTTCGAGAGGTGACCACACCAACCACAGCAGCTGGAGCTGGACAAACAAACCAAATGGAGACAGATTGGGCAATCCACCAGCTGTTTATTTGCCCTTTATTGGCAGAAATTCATACTAATTACACAAGTTCTTTGCAGGTTTAAAAACATTTTTTAGCAGGCATGCTTCATGTGTATGTTAGATTTATCTATTTGTGCAGGGACGGCACACAATTCAAAGTAATTGCAGCAGTTAACAAACAGCTAATTTGCATCTGTTGTCCTGATAAATAATGCATCAAACATGAAGCAATAATTCAGTAAAGTAAACGTACTTCCACTCGAGTACCGAGTAGTTTCAGCTCGTCTCTTCTTCTTCTCCGAGACGTCACCATGAGAGTGAACCAGAACAGTAACGTCGCGTCCACGCGGATAATCGAAGAGCCGAAACTCTCCGTGAAGCTCCGTGAACGCCGAGCGGAGCTTCACGCTCTGCTGCCGACCCTCCGGAGGTTCGTCACCTTTCAGATCGTCTTTTAATGCATGAAAATATCGACTGCCGCCGCTTTAAAGCAGCAGTTTGACATTTAATGAAACACTCCAGAGATCCACGAGGAGATCAATACAGCTCCCACGCCTGTCAGCTGTTAGCTTAGCTTAGCTTAGCACAAAGAGGCTAAGTGTGGCTAATAAAACCGACGCCTTTAAATGGGACTAATTAACTAATTAACAAGTTTTATGTTTAATTTGTTGCCTGTTTTCTAATCGACACTTTTATATTTTATATATTTTACTTAGTGTGTGTGTGAACAGAAACAGTAAATAGTGATGAAGCAGCACAGTTCAGTTCAGTCAGCTAAATGCTAATCACACGTCCAAACCAAAACTGCACTCATCAATCCTCCTTTCATCCCTCCTTCCCTCTTTCCTTTCACACACGTCTTCTGCTTGTTCCTTTCCTTCCTCTCAGTTTCCTTTCCTTTCCTTTCCTTTCCTCCGTCCTACTTTTCCCCCACTTCCACTTCTTTCTTTCTTTCTTTGCTCCTCATCCTCATTTTCTTTCACACTTCCTTCTCTCCTCTCCTTTCTCCTACCTCCCTCTTCTGTCCTTCTATTTCTCTTCCCTCCTCCTATTTTTCTTCCTTTCATCCTTACCCTCTTTCCTGTCTTCACACACACTCTCCTCCTTCACTTGTCCTCTCCTTCCTTCTTATTTTGCTCCTTGACCTCCTTCTTTCTGTCCTTTCATCTTTCCTTCCTTCACTTTGATCTTCCTCCTTTTCTTATCCTCCATTCAGGTCTTCTGTTTCCTACTTCTTCCTTTCCCATCCATCCTTTTGTCCTCCCTCCATCATCTTTCTTTTGCCTTTCCTCCTTTCTATCCCGGTCAAATCATTTGTATTCTTCTCTTTACGATTTCTTCCTTCCTTCCCTCTCTCCTTCTTCCTTCCTTCCCTCCTTATTCCTTCCTCCTCTCTTCTTTCTTATTTCCCTCTCTCCTTCTTCCTTTCTTCACACTCTCCTTCTTCCTTCCTTCTTTCTTCTTCCTTCCTTCCCTCCTTCTTCCTTCCTTCTCTCTTCTTTCTTCCTTCCCTCTCTCTCCTTCCTTGTTTTTTTCTTTCTCCTCTTGCTCCTTCCTTCATATTCCTTCTTCTACTCCTCCTTTTCTAACCAATCCATCATTTTACCTCTTCCCTCCTCCTCTCTTCTTTTCTTTCTATCACATCTTTTATATCTGTTGAGCTTCATTTTTTTTGTTTTTTTCTCCCTCCGTCCTCACATTGTTTTTGTCCTTTGTGTTTAATTTCTCCTCCCCATCATCTCTTTCTTTCAGCCATTCTTCTTAGTTCCTTCTCTCCTTCTTCCTTTCCTCCACGTCTCTCCATCCTTTGAAGGCAGAAATTGATTCGATCACTAATTGTGCTGAAACAAACAGAAGTAGATTAATTCATGTTTGCGCTCGCTCGTTCTGATAAATGAGTCAGCGCTTGGAAAAACAAACTTGTTAACATGAGAAGAGAGAGAGAGGGAGAGAGAGAGAGAGAGAGAGAGAGAGAGAGAGAGAGAGTTAAACTCTTTGTATTGTGAGCAGTAAATGGGATCACTGCCTCGTTTAGCCCGCTGGCTAATTAGAATTCACTGTGTGTGTCCATTTGTTGCTATTCACTGTGTGTGTGTGTGTTTATTTACATTGTGTGTGTGTGTGTGTGTGTGTGTGTAGTCATTGATCAGACTGACAAAGACTTATTATGGTGTCACTTTTTGTGACCCCGTTTGACCCTGCTGGCGGTAAAAGTGTGTTTATGTGTGCAGTATGTGTGTGTATTTGTATGTGTGTGCGTTTCTCCTGCTAATGACTTGTCAGCTTCCACCACAAGTGCTAAAGGTGACGCTTCCTCCCTTGAGACACACACATACACACACACACACACACACACACACACACACTGAATACAGAAGAACACATTATTTTTTCTGGCGTTGCTTCCTCTCAAACACAAATATCAACAAACGGCGGAGCCGCGAGAAGAATTTCTATTAAAGGAAGAAGTCGATCTATGAAGTTGTCGTACATCCAGAAGTTAAACACCTGTGAGGAGACCTGTGCAGCAGGAAAAGGATGTTTACGCACAGTTTGTTCACAGTGGAGACTGAAAATGTAAAAACATTCTTAATATTGAGGCATGTGCTGCATGGAAGAGCAGAAACTAGACACATGCATCCGTAAAGTTCAGTTTAGAGATGGACACAAATCACGAAATCACACAGAAAAATCATGTGTGCCTTTTATAAAGGTGTCTTATGGGGACATTCATAGTGAATTATAAGGCTCTATGACACTCACAACACAACGCAAACAGTATATTTTATATCAGCAGTCATCAAGTGGAGGGCATGCCGTTATACTGAATATCAGCACGGCTGTGATTCAGTCGTGGTCAAAGTAAATCACAGCTGTGCTAATATTCAGTATAACGGCACGCCCTCGAGTGTGTTATTTGTTTTATACAACAGTTCTACAAGCTCCATTTATCAGATAATAATTGGTTTGTTTATTTAATCGCTTTTTGGCTAAATAGTTCCACAAATGGACTGTACTGTTGCCAAGCAACACATCAACATTTTCCTGAACACTGGCTTGCCAGCTTTGATCTATAAGTCTACATGTTACCGCAGCACTGACGTGAATACTTCTGAGACTTAGCGAAGTCTGTGAGCAGTTCAAAGTCCATGTTGTTTGCCTCATGGCGTTAGCTTTGTTAGCTCTGATACGATCACACCTGGAGGTTTGAGCTGAAGTATTCAGGCTTCTTTCCTTCGTCCTCTTCTGACGACCATTCAGTTAAATGTCAATTGTTATTTGTGGGGAAAAAGGAACACAGGTTGACCGATGGGGCTTATAACACATGATGACTACCTGTGCACACCTCAACAATCAACTATAGTATCCTTGAAGATAATGCTTTCTCTCTAGTGTGTTATGGTGGCATTCGTAATGGTTCATGACTTGTGCTTCATGTCTTATTAGTTATAAACCACAGGTTGACCGATGGGGCTTATAACACATTATGACAACTCTCAACAATAAACTGCAGTATCATGGAGGGTGAGTATGATGATAATATAATGTAAATGTGGTCTTCAAACAAAGTGTTACCCTCTATGATACTGCAGTTGATACCCCCACGACTGGATCATCTACTCACCTGCACATTCAGTATTACAATAAAATGTGCTAAACTGGTTCAGTATCTTGATTCCTGTTTGCATGTTGGGTCCATAATCGTTCAGCGGGCTTGGTGAGAACCTCAATGAGACACTTCCTGGGAGAGTTGATGCTCATGTTGGCGGACCAGAGGGGGGCACTCTTTCCTCTGGTCCTAATAAAGTCCAGTACAGTGACCGGGACGCTGTGCTGAAGGAGATGCCGTCCTTCGATTAAGACCTCACACCGAGGTCCTGCCTCATTGGGGTCATTGATGATCCCATGGCACTTGTTGGAAAGAACTGGTGTCCAGGCTCTCTCCATCTGGCAACCTAATCACTCCCCAGTGTAACTGACTGTATGTTTCCTTCCCTTGCTACCTCAAGGGGATGTGTGGTGAACATTCTGGAGCACAAACTCAAAATGAAACAGATTTTGATGGACTAACTAAAGAAATAAGACACGTGGAATTGTGTTGCTGGTTTTAATCTAACTTTATGGGTCTACTTGTGTTCATAATAGACCCCAGAAAGATGTGAATACATATTTAAGCCCTTAGCAGTGAGTTCAGGATGCATGCTGACTGAACAATATGCTGTTTGATTTGCTGCCTCGTGTTATCTTCTGGTGTAAGTGCTGCTGCTTCCGTTTCATTAGATTTATAATGATGAATGTAATGATTTAAGATTTGTCATGAATAAAACCACTGTGGGCGACAACAGTGCTGAACCGATGCACATAATTTTAATTCCCTGCAAACAGACACACACTCCACATTTCCGTGGATCCAGCTCTGAAATGACATTCATGCATATTTATTCTCTCCTTTATGTGAAAGTCTGAAGAAACTTTCTCCCCCTCTGAGACTTAAACTCTCCTCGCTCTGAAGACAGTCTGGTACCTGGGTGAGCTGACAATGCCGGCTTTAAAATATATTAGAAAGTGGAACATATGAGGACGGGAAATCTGTTTTGATAACCTTTCTGTTCACTGTTGGCTGAACTGACCCATGAAGCAGCTCAGAAAAACCTGAACCCTGACAGCCAGTTTAACATTTCTACCTCCAGCACTCAGATCTTAGGAAATATAAAATTATATGGATAAAAATGTTAGATTCTATATCCATCTGCCCTTTGTTTTAACGGCATCCAACGCTGAGAAATTTATTTCATCTTCAGGTACTAAATGGCACCTTGAAACAAGCCAAGAGCTGTCTAAAACCCTAAGAGGACCAATCTAAAACTACCTTTGATAGAATGAGGCTGACATGTCTTCTATATATTCTAAAATACCCCACAACACCAGCAGTGAGAAGACAGGACACACAGTGTCTGTGAACTGAATTCACAGGGAGAAAATTAGATTAACTCATTTCAAATCTAATTGCAGAATGTCCCTGACAAAAGGAGAAGCTGATATATTAGCTCTTTTATTCGGTTTAGCATGAGAACTTCTGGGAACTGTTTAAAAAATGAGTCTAGGGAGCAGAGAGCAGGGCTTTTTACACATTTACACAGATTAGGTGGTTTTTGCAACCACCCAAGATTCAGACGCCAACACCAGCGCCTTTAACCAAGAGGAACAACCTAGAATGCCCTGGTGCCCACCATAGCAACCACCCTGTAAACACCCAAGAGCTTCACACTCCTCCTAATGATGTCAACAAAAGTTGTATTTGCAACCATCCAACAACCACCAACCAACACCCGAGAAATCCTCCTGAAAATCTAATAAAGAACTTAGAAACACGCTAAGAACCACCAGAAAGCTCCAGAAAACACAAAACAACACCATAGCAACTACCTAGCAACCATGCACAACACCCTAATAACAGCTTCAACACCCTAATATTTGCAACCACCCAACAACCAGACACCATCACCTTAGAGGGCATCTTTAACCAAGAAGAACCACCTAGAATGCCCTGGTGATCACCACAGCAACCACTTAGTAAACTCCATAGTGTTTCCTGAGTATACACACCTCCTAACGACATCAGTGAAAGTTGTATTTGCAACCACCCAACAACCACCAACCAACACCCCAACAAGAACTTACCAACCCCCTAAGAACCATCTAAAAAGTTCCAGAAACCACAGAGTAACACCATAGAAAGTACCGAGCAACCACCCAGCACACCCTAGTTAGCTTCAACACCCCAGCAGCTCTTCAGAAACCTGTGGGGGATGTTACAGAGACTGTGTCCAGGTATTATACAGTCTATGGCTGACAGCAGCTATTTAAAGTGCACAAATTCAGGGAACTCATCCGAGCAGCTGCGCGTGTAGAATGTCTATTTTTATTTGGAAGTTATCTTTTAGATTTGGATCAAAGATCTTTGTAGCTTTTACACCAACATAAAGGTGAACCGGCCACCAACAGAACAGAAATAAGTGAACTTGTTTGGGTCCGATCCTCTCTGGACTGTGTGTCTATTCTGCTGACTTCGAGTCAAGACGTTCAGCGCTGCGTGACGACCTCCGACCTTTCGATGGCCGACCTCTCTCCACCCTCCACCACTCTCTGCCTCTCTCTCTCTGTGACTTCCACTCCTGTGGGACTAACCTTGTTAAATAAAGCTTCATCTAAAATAACTCCATCCTGCCTGTCTGCTCAGCTTCGCTATAAATCCTTCATCAAACACAGAAGAGAGAGCCGATCAATATCAAACCACCAACAGTGAAGAGAAATCTGTGTGTAGGTGTGTGTGTTCTCTCTGCTTTATCTTTTGAGTGATCGTGCTGACAACATCACTTCATTAGCTAAATAAAGCTCAGTCAAGGTCATTTACTCGCGTTCATTTTGGCTCTTTTTATTCTGTGAATTTGAATTTTGCCACATTGCTTATCTTATTAGTCTTTCTATTAGTTTACACGCTTCAGTCTGGGTATTTGTACAGTATGTGTGTAGTACAGGTTTCAACAGCTACTATGGTGCTGTGGGTATACAGCAGTAAATTGCATAAAGTACTTATCTAAACATTTGCTGCAGTTTTAATGATGTTTTCTCATAAAAGGACATAGCAAAGAAAGAAAAGTTGAGGATGGATCCACAGAGAGAAGATGGAGTTAGATTAGCGCAGAAACGTTTAACAGTCCGGCCAAATCTCAAACTGTCATGTAATGAAGATGAGAAGCCCCGTCGTCCCTCATGTACCTGTCTGGTCAACATTAAGAGGTCAGCTTACCTGCAGAGAGGCTCTGACCGCAGCTGTCTGAAAGGTCTGTTCAGCACCTGTTCACACTGATCCTGCACACGATGGCTCGCCCGCTCTATTACAAACGCCTTAAAGCGTCTGCTGTAACCTCTGAAACACAGCTGGAAAACTGTTATGAACTTTATGATTATTTAGTAGTAGCAGAAATTTTAGTTTAAATATCGTGAAATAAAATCAAATAAAGTAGATTTTTTTCATGTGTGTCGATCTTTTATTTCTTTGAGTTTATTATACAGGAGGAGAGAAACAGACGTTCAGGTTTATCGGTGTATGAAACACAGATTGATGCCGTCTTATTAAAGCTGCATGTGAGATTATATGAACTAAAGTTATTTATTATCTGTTCGATACATTATTCATGAGAGCAGAGAGAGAGGAAGACGAGCGCCCGTAAAACAACAAAATAAAAGTCTCAGTTATGTCTGAAGATATGAAAAAATAATAAAATATTATTAAAGAAATTCAGTCATGCAGAACACATTAAAAAAAACAGAGCAGAGAGTGTTACTCTGAACTTACTCTGTAAAAAATGTAGCTGTTACGGTGAAAAACTGCCAAACCATGACGGCAAAAGACCGTAAAATATGCCAAGAAATATGACTGTTTTATTGTATACACAAAAACAGTCATATTTCAAAAGCCTTTATTTATACTGTACGTCATTTTAGGGGAATTTAAACAGAATACAGTAGTACTGTTAATTGTACAGTAAAATTTCACGGCAAAACCTTTGTTTATACGGCATTCATGCAGTATTTTCATGACAGTTACATGGCAAAACAAAAAAAAATAAAATTAAATATGGAATAAAAGGCCAACCTGAAACATGAAAACAGTTCTAATGTCATTTTTCCGTAATATTTGGAAAACGTTATAATAATAATTCTGGCAACCACAGCTGACAGTTTATCGTAAAAATAGACGTCATTGTATGAAAGATGTTTCTGATCTGGTGGAGGCATTTAATTGGTGGTTGGCATGGAAACCAACTGGTTTACTGGTTGACAAACAAAGCAACAACAGTGGAGGGTCAATGGCAAACTGAAAGCCAGAAAACAATAAAGTCAGGCTTCAGGTCCAGATCTTTCAGCTATGTTCTGTTTTAACGCTTTAAAATACTGATCCGGATTGCTGCTGTTGCTCTACACAAGTCAGGCAGGTTCAGGTCCAGATGCTCTGCCAGGTACTGATCTTTTTGTCTCCACCTGCAGCGCTGAGAGTTCAGCGCTCTGCTGCATGTCCAATATCACTAAAATGTTAATTATCTTGTCCGTTACATTAACGGTCATCGTCTTTACCTCGTACTTACATCGTTCGTTAGTGTTTCTGCTCGCTGTGACACTCATCACTCTAGAAACACGAGATGAAGGCAGATAAAGAAGATAAACTGTATAAACTTTACATTTTGGATTCAAGTCAAGAACTCTCGACCGGCCTCTTTGGGTGAGCGGCACTGTTTTAGTGGAAGAAGACTACAGGATTGGAAATAAGAGCCGGTGGTGCATCAGAAACAATTCACCGTCTGGCAGCTCTCCTCGCCGGCTTGCTGTTGCGTTTAGGATCCAGTTTAAAATCCGCACACTCAGCACTGCACGGTCAGGCCTCTGGCTGAATTACTTCAACCGTACTCAGCTCGCCCTCTCAGGTCAAATATGCAAAATGTTCTGTCTGTCCATGAACTCGCCTTACGACCCATGGCGATCGCGCTTCATGCTATGAGCTGTAAGTTTGTCAGGCCAGGGATCTGTATCTTTGACCAGACGGACTGAAGCGCCGTCTACGCTGTGTGCTCTGCATGTGATGCTGTTGAGGTTGGAGGTGGATAGACCGATAATTCTGGAGGTGCTGTGGATGATGTAGAAACAGGAAGAACAATCGATGGGGAGAATGGGATGGATGATACTTTTAGAGATGGCAGAGAGTCTTTGTTGGCAGCGTTTGTGTTGTTCAAAGTGCGGTTCATCGTCCAGGGTGAGTCCGAGGTGTTTGAAGCTCTCCACTATCTCAACGGTTCGGTTATCGAGTCGTGAGTTGCGCTGCAACGTTCCGCGTAAGACGAAGATGCTCGACGCTAAAACTACATGTTCCACCGATCAGGGTTTCAAATGATGCTCAGCTGATCTGCACAAAGTTCCTCTTCGGAAAACCTTCATCATTTCCTCAGTAATGCTGAGACGTTCTGTCCATGTTCACCTACATCAAGCTGTTCTATCCAGGTCGAGATCTTCTGGAAACCTCCGGTCGTATTTTTGATGTTTTTTTACTGCAGTTGAAGCAGAGATGAGTTCTTAATGTTGGCAGAGAAAGTGACTTTATTATCGCAGACACAGACAACACGTAGGAGAGCGGAGAGACCTGGCATCAAACCAAGACAACAAATATAAAAGGATGTATGATCCAGAGTCAGCTGCTGGGTAATTAATCGTCAGCTCCCTGTTTTTTTTTATTTACTCTGTGAGCTTCTCCTGGTATGTTTGTTAATTAACTGTACAGCAGACACCAAGATAATTACTTACTAATTGTTTTCGAAACAAAAGAGAGGGAGGAGGACAGGATGGAGACAAACTGCAGAAAGTAAAGAGGAGGACGAGAAGTAACGATCCAAACAGGAAAAAAAAAAAAAAAAACGCTCCTCTGGCCTCGCCGTCGGTCCGACCCGATGATGTGTCTGAACTGACTTTCATCTGAAAGCGCTATATTACTCGTCGCCATGGAAACGGACACACCCTCATTATGGGATGTTCCACTCTAAATGGACCCAGCAGAGTGTGTGTGTGTGTGTGTGTGTGTGTGTGTGTGTGTGTGTGTGTCCTCAGGCAGTGGACCAGCTCTCTCATCCTCACTTCCTAATGAGATTTAATGCTAAGTTGTCCAGCTAACACACACAAACACACACACACACACACACACACACACACACACACACACACACAGTTCATCCACCATCATTTTAATAACTTCCTGCTTTTATCCAAGCTGCACTTTGCCCGTCTGACACTCACACAATAAAGTTATTCTGCCGTTTCAAAGTAATTCTGACCGACCTGCGCGGAAAAACGTTTATTAGCCGTGCTAGCAGCGTGATATCGCTCGGTTGGTTTGTTGATTGGTCCAAATATCTCAGAGACTATGTTCACAGTCCCCAGAGGATGAATCATACTCACTTTAATAAAAACCTGCAAAACTAATGACATTCCCATCAGCCTTAGGTGGCTAGTTAGCATGCTAAAGTGCTAAACTAAGACCGTAAACATGGTTAACCTCATACACCATACCATCATCCGCATGTTAGCGCTGCAATAGCATACAGCATGTAGATGTTAGCATTTAGCTCTTTTCCCCACAGTTTTATTGTTTTATCTTTCTAATGTTTGCATTGTACAGCACCTGAAAGGTGTTAAACACAGGAAGTGCCAAAAACTTGCAGTTCCTCTTGTCGTCCACTTGAGGCTGGCTCCAGAAGTGAGTCAGTCTCCATAAGTCCCCATGTTAAAATGTCCAACTTCACAGCAGAAATAAACATGTTTACAGCCTGGTACAAAAAACAGTTTTGGTCTCTATAGCTAATTTCCCCGTTCATGACAACTGTACTGAGGGTGAATTTTTATACAACTCACCTGTTCAGATTATATTAAGGCTTAAAGTTATGCAGGATTAAGAGCGGACGAGCTTGAAAACAGGAAGTTTCTTCTGTTCTGTGTCTTCGATCCAACACCAAGAGGGCTAATGCTAAATGAATAACTAGCTTACTGAAAATATCATTAACTTTAACTGAGTTTGCCGACCATGTGGCGTTCACTTCGTTTCTCTTTGTGCGACAACAAGGTGTCGTAAATGTGGCCAATTTAATGCAGTTAGCATTAAGCTAGCTTGTGCTGTGTAGATGAATCGCTTGCTTCAGACTACACTCAATTAGCATATGGACACATTAATAAATGAATAAATGTAGCTCTTCTTTCCCATGCTACACTTGCAGGTGAACACAAACACACAATCACACATCACTCACTAACACGTTGCACGTTCGGGTGGTGCGCCCATTAAAAGTTGGAGGTGTGAAAATTAAACTGAGTGTCTTGAAGTTTCAGAGAGTTTTTATCGCATGCAGAGTAAAAATAAACATTTTAATAAAGTGTTGAAATAATGAAGTATTTGACTTTAATTAAAGACACTTGATGAAACATCTCAAACGTGCGTGTGACATTTAGTTTCAGCACTAAAGAGGAAAAAACAAAACGGGCCAACGCGAAGAGTTGTGCGACAAGAAGACAAGCCTCCCACGGCTTCCTCTCTGCTTCCCATCAGTTCAAATGATGAAAACACAGACTGTCTCTGAATATTCAAACGTCTGAACCTCTAACCAGAAACACTGCAGGCGCCGACACACACACACACACACACACACACACTGCTCTACAGCAGCTGATTTAATGCATTAACGGCCTCCACGATGAGGAACTAACAGGGAAATGTGAAGCGTGCAGCTGAAGGGAGGGAATGAATGATGGAGAAGACGTTTCTTATTTTATTATCGGCGGTCTGACGGTCCATTTCTTTTTTAGTATTTCATGGACTTTTCAAACGCTTTCAAAGAAACCAACAACGTGTTCACACGGGATGTTTTTGCTGGATCAGGCGTCGCCTCTTGGGACGCACAAGTTAAAGATGATCTACTTATATTGAGGAACTTTGGCCATGCTTTTTTCCAGCAGTTTCTGACCTCCAGCTCATCAAATACAGGAGCTGCATCAGTGCCACTGTAGGTCCTCTAAGTTTTGATGGTGTGCATCGTATCTGAACCTCCAGACACCCAAAGCCTCAGACATAAAGTATATAAAGTGTGAAGGACTCTGAAAAGGAACTCTCAGGTTAACTCACCGTGTCAAAGACAAATTAAACACTTTATCTCCAAGACTTTTCTATGTTTAAAGTCTACTTTCTTCCATTTTAAGTGTAACTACAGTGACTGTTAGTCGGGCTCATAGACGGTCTAAAACCTGGACGTAGTCTCCGTGATGTCGCCCACAGGTTTCTGAAGAGCCATCATGAAGCTCAGTGTGGTGGCTCTGGTCGCCTCCACACATAACTTTAAGCCTTAATATAATCTGAACAGGTGAGTTGTATAAAAATTCACCCTCAGTACAGTTGTCATGAACGGGGAAATTAGCTATAGAGACCAAAACTGTTTTTTGTACCAGGCTGTAAACATGTTTATTTCTGCTGTGAAGTTGGACATTTTAACATGGGGACTTATGGAGACTGACTCACTTCTGGAGCCAGCCTCAAGTGGACGACAAGAGGAACTGCTGATGATGGCATGGTGTATGAGGTTAACCATGTTTACGGTCTTAGTTTAGCACTTTAGCATGCTAATTAGCCACCTAAGGCTGATGATTCATTCCCCAGCTGACCGATCCTGTTTCAGACTGATTTAGGACCGCCCCCTTAATTACCACACAGACACAGGACTAATTAATACCTGCATTTGTTTACCTGTTCGTACTTTTGTCCTTCATGTAAATAACCCTTCTTTGTTTACATGTTTGGAGTCAGTCCAACTGATGGGGGTTCGTGTTGTTGCCATGGTTACCTGTAGCTCAATATATATTCTCAAAGGTTAAATAACAGAGCTCATGTTACTTTTACATTCTTCACATGGAAACGTCAAAAAATGTGTCGTCGACGTCTCTCAGCACCGCCCGGGATCGAACACACGAGCACACGAACACTCCCGGACCGTGAAATCCACTTTGGCCGTCACTTTGTGTGATTCGTTTGGCTTCCCGGCGCCGAGCACACGGCGCTCAGGTGGGAGGAGAGGAACAAACAGGTGGGAGGTTCATTCAAATGAGGCACGGAGAGCAGCGAGTTGCTGGGATTCGGGTGGAAAATGTGTCGCTCTGAGAATAGAAGACGTCTCAGAGCTTCGGCTTTTTCTGGTGTGAAATTTAAAATATTTGGAGTAACGATGGAATAATGTTTAAAACATGAATAAATCATGTTGTGTAATCATTCTGCAGCCTGTATGTGAGATAAAATCATGCAACATGAAACAGCTGCTTCAGACTGCATGAAACGTTCATTAAATCCTGCAGCCTCTGAACGCAGCAGCACATGCTGAGGAATCTGCAGCACAGAGTCATCACACATGAACCTGACTCCTGCTTTCTACCACAGACTGTATGAGGCAAAAAGTCCGCCGGGTACGTCTCCGTATAGTCACAGCTGCGACGCTGTTTTCGTTCTCCATGCAGCTTGTTTTTCCCCTCCAGACTTTGTTAACTTGCTCAGATTTGGTCATTTTTTCTGGTTAATGAGCTTCTAAATCTATAAATATGCTACGTGGTTAAATTGTTTCAATCTGAAGTTTGCACAGGGTGTTTTATTTTGAACTCTATACGTTACCGTGTCTGACTTCCTGTAAGTTCGAGCTGCTCTGTGCAGATCGACGCGGGCTGCTCGCGACAATGGAGCTTCTGAAGTGGACCACAGCGCTTCTGGTGGCTGTGGTGCACAGTGAACGCGTGTCATCCGTGCCCGGTGTAATTTATCCATAAAACATGGACGTAGTCTCCGTGACGTCCTCCACATGTTTGTGCAGAGCTGCCTGAAGCTCGGTGTGTGGAGGCTCTGGTCGTCTCCATCTCGTTTGTCCCGTTTGTCGTTGATTCATTTCCAAATTTCTTCTGAGCAGAAGTTCAGTGTTTTATGCTGAAATGAGCTGATGGAGAACAAGTCTGAAAGTTTACGATGACTTTGTCGCTCCGACTGGAGATTCACGACAGCAGGGAAGAAAGAAAGAAATGTACTGTAAGACAGAGAAGAAGAAGGAGAAGAAGAAAGACTGGCAAAGAAAAACAGAGTCTGACAGCTGAGCTTCAGGGATCTACCCCCAGGAACTGAGTCAGCTACCACACACACACACACACACACACACACACTTACACACACAGAGCAGACAGAAAACACACACACTGAGAAAGTCTTGTATCACTGTAGGGGGTTGACAAAAATCCGTCATGACACACCCATTGACTCAAAATGGGCTTTGAAGCAGAACCATGCTGTCTACACACACACACACACACACACTATTTCAACACACACACACACACACACACACACACAGAAAAAGTGTGCTGACAGTTTGCTTCTCTTCTGATGTCACAAGTTTATCTGAAGACAAACTGCAGAGAGAAAGAAAGGAAATGAAAAAGAGCGCGAAGCCCGGCTAGCGGTAGCGGGGGACCGAGCGTCTGTATAATCTCCTCCAATCACGTTGCCCCATTTCCATCTTTCTCCATCTTTGCCGTCAGCCAATCACAGTGGTCCTTCTCCAAAATTGCTGGGACGGACCAATAGCGGCCCACCATTTCCATCTTTGCTGTCAGCCAATCACAGTAGTCCTTCTCCAAAATTGCTGGGACGGACCAATCGCGGCCCACAATTTCCATCTTTCTGACAGCCAATCACGATGCCGCTTCTCCAAAAATTCATCCCGCCGAACTTCAGGTGTCTTTCTCTAAAGCTGTGGAAAAAGGTAAATATATCGCTAATATCACTGTATTCTGTCAACTATCTAGCTTGGTCGGTGTTAAATATGTATCATAGAAAAAAAAAAAAAAAAAATACGATAACAGAAACGACTGCCGTTGCCTCCGCGGACGTTAACATTTTTTCAATTGATATTTCGTTTCACCGCCAAAAGGAAACACACTCGTTATAATATTGTATTAAGTCAACTAGGTAGCTAGGCAGATATTGATGATATATTAAGAGAACGACTAACGGTAATGCTAACCCCCCCCCGTTGTCACAAAAGTCTTGACGATGCACTGCTACCAGTTGATAATAAGCTACAGTACGAATTAAATCTGTCTACTGGTAGTATTCACTTCACCAAAGTCTTCAATATGCACTGCTGCTACTAACTGATAATAAGCTACGGTATGAATGAAATCTGTGTAGTATTCACTTAAGTTGTAATAAATATATAATATGTAGGCTACTGCTATTAGTTAATAATTAGCTGTGTGTTCGTGTGACTGTAAGAACTCGCGTGTGTGCATAAATATATGTATATTAGTAAGTTAAAAATATTGCACATTGTTCATATTTGTGTTGTGAACAAATATTAGCTGTTTTGGTAGAAATATTCTTTCTCTGTTAATGGCAGATGGCTTGCAAACAACAAAAACACAGGGCCATGGGAGAGGAGGAGTGGATACGCCGCCTGCGAAGATTCGCTGCCTCAGGCGTTTGGCCCTCTGAGGCAGGAAACAGACCAGCACCTCGACAGAAAAAGTGGCATGATCTGTATCTGAAGGTAAACCTGGACAGAGTGATATGTGTATCATATTAAATGTAAAGCTATGACATATTTAAATGGAATACCTTCTTATTCGCTGTCAAACATTAATACAGATTGAGAAATGCCCAATGCAGATGAGGGGACAAATGTCACTGTTTGGAGGTGCACAGAGCTGTAACTGTGGTTTCCATGCAAAGAAGGTATCAGAAGTCTCTCATACAATTATGACATGCTGGTGTTGAATTCTGTAGTATTACAATTTTTTCATCTTCTCTGTGAACCTGTAGCCTTCCAGTTCGCTCCCTGTCTCAGTGCATCCAGGACCCTCATGTACAGTGGCACAGCAGCCAGGGCCTTCATCTGCTGAGACGCTGCAGCCAGGACCCTCACCTGCAGGTTCACCATCACCACCAAAGGATGTCTCCTTAGCTGGTGGTGAACCTAGAAGGCCCGTTTTGACTTTGGCATCAGTAAGTAATGAGGATTTACTTATGCTGATATTTATCTTAATATTATTAATATACTCAACTATATAAAATGTACAAAGCCCCAGTGAAGGTCATTTTTTTCTTTTTGTCAGTTTACAAAGCCACGGTTTGGTGGCTCTCATGGTGCCATGTTAAAGCCAAACTTAAGTTCGGCTGGGAAGCGTTCATCTAAGGTAATGTAAAGAGAATGATACATAGATTGACACTGATTTTAAAAAAAACATACACTGTTATTGTTTCCATGTAGCAGTAACTATAGCGGGACTTTCATGCATTCATTTCATGTTGAAATGATCTGGCTTTATTGACTGCTATACCAATAATGATAGGTAGATTCATTCATTCATTCATTATCATCTATGGTTATCCTATATTGTGAACTGTGCCTTTATTCCCTCAGACCTCTGATATATCCAGCCCCATCACAGGCCACAAAAGAAAAGTGTCACCACCTGGCCGCAGTCCCAAGATGTTTCTGCAGACCGTTTCTCCTCTGTCTCTTCCTCCCTCTCCTGTTCCTGTATCAAGCCCAGCTTCTTCCATTCTGCCCTCCACTGCTACAGTTGTAAGAAGATATTCTACTACACTTGAAACAGGAACTGCCCTTGAGTAGATTGTTATCATATCTATGTATTTACCTTATTTTATTTTATTTTATTTTTCATAAAATAGGAAGTGTCATCTGCCACCTCCTCCTGTATCTCCTCTGGAACCCCCTCTGCTCCTCTCACCTCGCCATTGCCTGAAAATATGGAGATTCCACACGTTTCAGACGCTGCCTGGCTGCCCACAAAGCTGCTGAAGACCATACCATCTCAAGACCAGAAGTGGATTTCAGCGGCCCTGTGGAAAAACCAGCGTCTGCGCACAGACCTGAAACTGTGGTATGATCCACCAGAGCCATCCCTCATTTACCATCAGGTCCCCACTCCGGAGCGCTTTTTCCACCACCGGCTTCTCTTGTGGATGCCATACCACCTGTGGAAGGTCAGGCTGTCCTGTCCTGCTTGTGGCACACAGCTCACAAGCTATGGAGCTCACAAGAGAGCCCGCCACATTCTGGATGTGGACAGGTATTACCTGATGATCACAGAGACTCTCTGGTGCAGTTCAGCTGGTTGCAAGACAACATATCTTTCCTCCAGCAAGACAATCTTGGACCAGCTGGACTTGGCTCACAGGCTGGAGTTCAGATTGATTCTGACTCGAAAGTAAGTATACTTAGATAATGTTGCCTTAGTTTGTTATCAGGAAATTAGAAGGTTTTGATGTTTGTCTCATTCGGTCTCTCGTTCCCTTTGTTTTATACAGATTCGCTTGTGATGTGCGGGTGATCCGTTTCCTGAGGGAGAGGGCACTTGGAAACAGCCCCACCCGCTTGGTCAGA
The DNA here is from genome assembly GCA_033000465.1 of Sciaenops ocellatus. Taxonomy (NCBI): domain Eukaryota; kingdom Metazoa; phylum Chordata; class Actinopteri; family Sciaenidae; genus Sciaenops; species Sciaenops ocellatus. The sequence goes on from CP136889.1 coordinate 20,424,904, forward strand.
CAGCTGAGGGAGAACCACAGCGAGGAATGGCTTAAGCGCCTCTGCCGGTACCTTGGAGCGTGCTCTGACTTTGCCGATAGGCCAAGCCTTTTCCCTGTGAGATTCCAGGATCCTCCTGAGCCTGTGGATGTTCCATCACACCGATGGATGCTGGCTGTTTATGGGCGTGACATTTTGTGCAGGCTGGACCACATCAAAGCCAGCATAACGTCCACCTTTGGCAGTATCCTAAAAATGGACTCCACAAAGAAGGTAAGTATTTTTAACTGCTAATGCTGTAAAATAGAGTGAATACATGTAAAATAAATACATAATTATTACCCTGGTGCTCAGATACAAATTTAACAATTTATTTAGGCATTCACTGTGTTTTCTGTGCTATTGCAGATCACCAAGAAGCTCTCAGGCATTGCTAAGGGGACAGCCTTGTGGCTTACATCTGTAAGCAACGAGAGAGGGCAAATCCTTGTCAGTGTCCTATCTGCTCAGGAGGGTCCTGCCCTGGACAGAATGGCAACTGGCCTCATCTGCAGGTACAGTAATGCCGGTGTGGCTCCACCTCAGCTGCTCTACGTTGACTGTGACTGTTGTCGGGAGGGCAGTGGACAGACCAAGCTGAAGGAGAGATTTGGTGGGTGGCCAGACCTCATAGTCAAGCTGGACATCTACCATTTCATGCGGCGACTGGCATCTGGGTGTACAAAGGATGCTCATCCTCTGTACCCTGTCTTCATGGCGAAGCTGTCGAGCTGCATCTTTGAGTGGGACAGAGGAGATGTTGCCTTGCTGCGTCAGGCCAAGCGGGAGCAGCTGAGACAGGAAGGTGTCCCTGGCATCACTGACACTCTCGTCGATCAGCGCATCACCAAAGACGAGCTGGCACTGCACTGCCGGAGGCAGACAAGAGGAGAGCGGCAGACAGTAGTCATGATCGAGCAGCTCCTCAATGAACTGATGGGGGCAAAGGGCAGGGATTTTCTTGGTGTTCCTCTTTTGGACCAGGAAAGGATGCAGCACATCTGGCAAGTCCAACAGAGGCACGTGAAGTGCATACAGGACGAACCAGGTGTGCTTCTTTACACCCAGACTGGTACCACCACCAAGGCAGGCATTGTCCTGCCAAACTACAGGTGTGCCAGAGGGTCCACATCATTGGAATCCTTTCACCTCCATGTTAACAGGTTCATTCCAGGTCAGTATGAATCATTGTTCATCAGTAAGATTCTTTAACATCGCAATTCTGTTGTTTGTCATTACCATTATCCTGGAAACAGTGGCACAATAATAATTTACAGATGACCAAACACAACAAATAAACGTATCATTGTGTTTACCTTTCTACTATCTTAAGGAACGAGTGCCAACAGCTTGAATTTCCAGTTGTACCTCCTGGAAGGACTGAACAGGTGGAACCAGGACCGAGAAGCTGCATCTCTAGCAGTCAAGCCTGCCCCCCTGCTGAGTTATTCTGGAGACCTTGTTCACTGTGTCAACACCCTCAGTGTCAAGGTCTTTGGAAGGCACCTTGTCCCGTCTTTTCAGCCACCTGCTGTTTACACTGGTAAGTTTAAGCTTTTCATTCTGATGAAGCTATTTGCTATATTCACTATATCTTAATCTTTTTTAATGCATTTTCTGAAAGTGAATTTTCCACCCTCTATTGTTCTCTCACCTGTCCCAGGTGAGCTTCTTGGCATGGACTACTTGTACAGCCAGACGGGAAAGGCCTTGCAGGATGTACATCCTGACTCAGAGGAAACTGAGGCACTGCTGGAAGATGTAGGCACTGAGGAGGACCTGGAAGATGAGGGTTTTGAAGAAAGTGGGTTAGACCCCACTGTAGAGCTGCTGAACCTGTCTGATCCAGCTCCTGTCACCCCCAGCTCAGCTCGCACTCCAACTCCCACCTCTCTCCAGCCCTCTCCTGGTTCTGCTGTTTCCACCTCAACAGCACCTGAGCAACAACTGGTAATAATTATAGAATTATAATTATAGTAAAAATGCTAATAAAGTAATTATGCAAAAAGATGAAGTCCAATTTAATGCATTTTTTTAATCACCTTTTTGTATTACATTTTACAGCCTGTGCATGAGTCCACACACTCTGATCCATCAGCCCTTCCTACCTGCTCTGCTCCTGCTCTCTACACTCCCACCAGCCTCCCAGCAAGTACGCCTGCTGAACTGTCACAGCTGGTAAGTGTTCTTATTATGTGACATATCATCTGTTGCACTTGTAATATGATGTAATATGTTTTTGTTTTGTTTTTTTTATTTATTTTTTTTCAGGCTCAGCTGTCCTCTGGCCAGTCAGCCAGTATCACCAGTGCAGCCTCTGCCCTTCCTCTCTCCACCGCCTTCACAATGACTGCCTCTGCTGCTGCAGCTGCAGCTACAGCTGGGTCAAGAATGGCCAACGCCACCCCAGCAGCCCCTGAGAAACAACTGGTTAGTCTTTTTGCATCAAAAAGGTGTCAGTGGTCGTCGCTTGTCAATGTATTATATATCATTGATATTAATAATTGTCTTATTACATTTAACAGATTGAGCACACCCTGTCCTCTGGACCAACAGCTGTCACCTCCAGAACAGCCTCTGCCCCCCCCCCCAACATCCAACCAGCCACTCTCTCCACAGCAACTGTTGGTCCCTCTGGGGAACCTACCCTGGCCCCAGCAGCACCTGTGCAACAGGCGGTAAGTCTTAGTTCAGTTAAGTTCATTAAGACTTCATTTGATAATCACCAATGTTGTTCTAATCAGACATATGGATATGGATGAGTGTTTTTGCGTTACCTTGACATGTTTTGACTGCAACTGCTGGGTCACCTGATGTTGCTGTGAAGTGTCTTCTCAGCTGATTTTCTGTGTAACATGAGCTGGTGTGACACATCACAGCAACATCAGGTGACTCTTCTGAGGAAGACACCAGATGCAGTCAAAACATGTCAAGGTAAAGCAAAAATACTCATCCATATCCATATGTCTGATTAGAAGAACATCCTACAGTAGTTGGTAAGTGTTTTGTGACTGTTGGACTGTGACAGCTGTACTTTTCTAGTTGTGTTATTGTGTTTTAATTTTGATGTATACTCCTACGTCTTTTCCAGGCTGTTGATGAGCGTGGCATCCCAGGGATGGACAGAGTGGATAGCCTGGCAGAATATTTGGTGGGTCTGAGGACAGAAACTGGTCAAACGATAAGCAATCAGCAGGCCAGTACAATAATAGCACTGTGGCAGAACCTTCTGCCGTATGACCAGCAACGGGTGGCATATGCTGCACGTCACCAGGTGCGCCTTACCACAGGACGCTTCAGGTGCTCTAAAAAGAGACCTGAATTTACACCTGGTGTGGAGAGCACAACACGTTGCGTTTTAGCATCCTCAGGATCTCCTGCCCAGTGGCCAGACTGTAGTCGTCTTGTAGAGTCCATCTGTGTCAAGCTGTGTAACATTCACAAGAGCCCCAAAAAACAGGGCAGTTACAGCCTAACAAGATGGACTCTGATTTTGACTGACTACAGTAAGATCAGGCAGCTGGTCCTGGGGAATGCCACCGTGATGCAGAGCACTACTCTGCAGTTGTTTGATATTAATCAAACAACACTGACTCAGTGGCACAATAAGAGACTGAAGAGGCAGGACAGTCGCATTCTGCTGCAGGGGGTCAACCTACCTGACTCTGTCGCCGTTGCTGCGAGGCCTCTTCCTCTTGCGCAAGTGCGCCCTCCTGCTGTACCTCCACGGCCTGGTCCCCACCATCAGTATTACTTGCCCCACAGTACAGTTGGACAGGCAGTGGATAAGCGGAAGTCAGCAGCTCAGAGGCAGTTATTCAGTCAGCCACCACCTCCAGCTCCTGTACTTTCAAACCCCAGCCCATTCATTGTGCCAGTTGTGTTTGTTACCCCAACTGGAAACAAACAGATTGTGCCGTCTGGCCCCCTGCCCTCACCACCGCCGACCCGGAGAGCTTACACCTGCACAGTTGAGAAAAACAAATGCCGTCAGTGCCACCTGCCGCGCATAAAGGAAAATGGTCATGGGCAGTATTATGGGAATATATACTGTCCCAAAAATAACAGAATGCCACTGGAAGAATGGATGGAGGAGATGAGGAGAAAGAGGGAAGGGAAAAAAATGGTGTGACATTCTTTGTCAATATGTATATAATATAATGTAAATAGTTTTAAAAGAAAAGAAATGTCTTAATTTACTCCTGTTCTAATTTTTCTAACTTAATTTATTTTCTTCTTTTGTTAATTTATTGTATTTATTTTACTTATTTTGTTTTGGTTATTTATCTTTTTTTAATTCTATTTTAAATTGTTTCTTGTTCTAAATTTTCTAACTTTAAATATTTTCCATTTTTGTTTATTTATTGTATTTATTTTATTTTGCTATTTATCATTTATTTATTCTATTTCAAATTGTTACTCTTGTTCTAATATTTCCTAAATTTAAATATTTTTATATATTGCTTTTATTTTATTTAGGATATTTATTATTATTTATCTTTTTTTTTTTCTTTTAATTGTTTAATTTATTCCTGTTTTTATTGCTTCAGGTTTTCTGGTTTAATTTCACACACGTGTTTGTTTGTGAGTGTTTGTGTGAAATAAGTAATAAAAATAAGTAATAAATTTGTTACATTTCAGTGAATGTCTTCAGTTTTTTCTGCAAACATGCAAACTCATTCATAGAAGACGATTACATTGTTGCAGTACTTTAATTCAGAAATTTAAAAATTACTATAAAAGCACATTTAGTTACATTTGATAACAGTTGGTAGTAGTTTGTGTTACAGGCGTCATGTTCCAATGGTGGAATCGAACCGGCGACCTTTGGATCAAGAGCCTCCTATGCTATTCTACAGTAAAGTGTCATGTTTGGTTAGATTTCTCAAATTAATAGACCAGAATATGTGTTCTTTTATTTGTGATGGACAGCACAGACACAAATAACTACAGGTTCCTTTCATTTTTTTCTCATTTTCTCAAAATTTCTTCTCTTTTTCTTCATTTTTCTCCTTCCCCCTTCTTCCCCCTCTTTCCTTCTTCTTCCCCCCCCAAAACAGACTATTGTTCCCCAGCTTTAGCGGAGTCGGTAGAGCATGAGACTCTTAATCTCAGGGTCGTGGGTTCGAGCCCCACGTTGGGCGACGGTGTTTTAGGCTCAAGCCCTCAAAGGATCCACACAGCTGTAACCAAACTGGACCGCCGATACAAACTTCAAGAGTTCCAGATTGAGACAGAAGAAGAAGAAATGTCTGTTGGATTATTGAACATGATTGGTCTGTTTCCATCTCACGATCACTCTGAAGCTCCGCCTCTTTATGATGTCACATTCAGGCGTTTGTTGACTCAAAACGGACGACAACCGACGCCTCATCCGGACGCTCCGCGATGCCCCGACACAAAGATGATGCTGACCAATAGGAGCGCAGAGTGAACAGCGAAGTCTTTCTTGTCCGGCCGCTTCAGACGCCTCCCGTTCCCTGGCACCTCCTTCCCGATGACATCACACAGGTCGTGAGAGATGACGGGATAACGGGAGATGTTTCCTCATGGCTCTCATGGCTCCACACAGATCTGACCTGACCTCATCTTCCTCGCATTAACACAAACACGTTTTCTGACTGGAGAATTGTCGCCACCTGCTGTTTATCTCGTGAACCGACGCCTAATATTCACATCACGGTAACGGGTGGAAACGTTTCTTCCAAATTCTTTTGATTTGGTGATTTTTTTTTTATTCAGCTCACTGGAAACATTTTCTTTCTCCACCTCTGCTCAGAAGTCGGAGCAGGGAGGCTGCACAGAGCTCAGACTGACATCTTCAACTTTTGAAAGGAGGCGTGTTTAAGACGGAACAAGTTGCTCTTTAAATATTGAAAAAGTTCACCTTTCCTTTTTTTCATGTCACCGTTGACTTTTTCTATAATAAATGAGAAAAACAACCTGAAGAGTTTAACCGAGTGCATCCGGCGTCGTAACCGTTACAGCGTGAGTCATACTTCAGTTTTTTACTTTGCTGAAACAAAAAAACTTGATTCAGCAGAAACATTTCTTTATAAACTGTCACTCATTAGTGGTCTGGACACATTTATAGGAGACAATCATCATATTTAGGAGACAAAGGACAAGTGTTTTGGATCAGATGTGTCCGGAGGTCTTCACTCTGTCTCTGAAGGTTTGTTCACACCGTGAGTCTCATTGTGTTTGTGGACGCTTCAGGCTGCGTCTGAAAGCACTCCCTCATTCACACGCTACGTCTTACATAAGAAACCCTGAACAGCTTCCTGTTTTATCGTCGGGTTTGACAGGTGTGGAGTCGCTTTGCATCTTTGAAATGTGGAGCACTGCATTGTGTGTTCGTTCCATTGTGGATTCTTTATTCTTCACGCCTAGCACGTGGACACTGAAGTGACAAAGGGTGAACGTAGCGTAGCGTAGAGTCTGACTGAACTCATCAGGACTGTCACTTGCATATTTGTAATCTTGTCTCTGGCTGCACAAACCATTACTTTGCGACATCTATCCGTTTCCTTCCTCTTATCTGGCTCTAGTCCACCTACAGCACAGGTCACTAATAGGCAGACCGCGGTCCAGGTCCGGACCCAGAGCCAGAAATGACTCATCATTGAGTTTCCACCTTGCAGAAATTGCTGAAAAAAATAGATCGCGAGATGGATCGGCAGTTTGGTGCAGCGTCTGCAGTACTGTGGACGCTGTACCGGACTGTTGTGGGGAAGAGAGAGCTAAACCAGGAGGCGAAGCTCTCGATCTTCTAGTACATCTACATTCCATGAGCGTTGGGTAGAGACCCAAAGAATCAGATCGCGGATACAAGCTGCCAAAATGAGCTTCCTCAGCCTTAGAGATAGGGTCAGAAGCTCAGACATCCAGGAGGAGCTTGGAGTAGGGCCGCTGTTCCTTCACATCGAAAGGAGCCAGCTGAGGCGGTTCGTGGGCGCTTTCTTTTGGAGGTGTTCCGGGCACGTCCAACTGGGAGGAGACCCCGGGCAGACCCAGAATCTGCTGGAGAGACTACATGGCCCATCTTTCCTGGGAACACAAAGTCAGTCAGACTGAATTTTAAAAAAGTCAAGAAGAGATGGACGAAATATAAGAGCACTCAGAGTCTTGAGTGCTTCGTCCTGACGCCTACATGAAACGTGTGGGTGTCAGATATGAAATATTAAAGACTGCCTGGAATACACTACTGCACTGCCGGGCTGACAGTAGCTCCAGAGCATAGCGGTGGAGGTGTAACGCACACTCGCTATTGGCTGCTGTGAACAGCAATCAGTATCAGTGGCCGTAACGCCTGTAGACCACAGACGTGTCAATCATTGGGATTGATCGGATCGTCCAATCAGACGTTCAGCTTTAAGTTTGCTTCACGACTTTAAAGAAGTTTATTTTTCTTTGCATGTTTCTGCAGCACTTTTTAGTTGTTTTGTGGAAACAGTTCAGTGACTCTGAGGTCACGACCACGGCTGTCACACCGCACAGAGATCCACGAGAGAGTGTGTGTGTGTGTTTGTGTGTGTGGGCAAGATATAACAGAAAGTGAGTTTAAGGTCACGAAGGTCATTCAAAATTTAAACTCCATTTACAGTGCTGTTGTACTGTCACACAGAATACGATCAGTAAACTCTCACACACACACACACACACACACACACACACACCTTTTAGCCGCTGCTGTAAAGACCAGATATTGGGTCTGACAGCTTAAAAAGGTTTCAGTGTCGGCAGCAATACAAGCCGAAGTTACACCTTCAGAAACCCACTGAAGCACAGACACACACACACACACACACACACACACACACTGCGGTGTGACAGCTGTGTTCAAGCAGTTTCATAAAAACCTTTAAAAAAAACTGCAGCCGCAGCACAAAAACACACACGCAAACACACACTTTACCGCCTCAAAGCGTGCAGAAGGATTTAGATTCTTTAAAGGAGGAACACGAGACGATGAGAGTCTCACAGTGTCGACTCGTTATCTGAGAGTTGTTGAAGCGTGACGCCGACGCTCGTCGCCGCTTCACCGACTTTTTTTAACGCGATGAAAAAATTGCAGCGTTTAAACAAGTTCTGCACTTCAAGGTGGAAGAAGAGATGATGACACTCAGCAGTGAGCTCATGACATTTCAAATGAATCTTTAACACCAGATCTCAACTGAAGCGACTGTAACGAATCACCACGGTCACTAGTTGGGTTTACACTCACGTGCTTTCGTGCACATTTTGAATCTGAGCTTGAAAAATTGCTGGAAATTTGGAAAACTAAGTTGATGTATTGATAAAAAGCAAAATGAAACAACTAATCGTGTAATTGCAGCAAAAATAACAGCCATTATTCATCAGTTACATTTAGGTTAAAGTCTTTAAAGGCTTACAAAAGTTCAGATAAATTTAATTTACGAAGTCAAGAGAGAGAAAAAAAGTTCTTTAGCGGGGCGATGTTGTCCTGGAGCACCATCCTGGTCCGGATAGAGAAAAATGCTCACGTTGCATTATAATTTAGTTCTACATTACAATTATTTTATATATATTGAAGCAGCATTGTCATTGTATCAACATCTGCATCGGGTTTATCATTGAGGAGCTGGAACTTGATGCTCAAGTGTCCCAAAAACAGGTTTATTGTTATCGAACGTAAACGTTGCTGTTTGAAAGATCCATCGGCGTTTCTGAGGAAGGCGAAGCGAAATAAAGTCCTGATCTTTGTGTTGTCACCAATGACCAGAAATATCCATCATTACGTTGATATCTATGATTTTATTTTGGCAGGTTTCCACTCAGTTTCCTCTATAAATCGTCTTGCAAAGTGTCTCCGGGTTTACAACCTTATGGAAGCTGTCGGATCGTGTTGTGAGGGAGATCCTGACCCACCGTGCAGAGTGGACGGCGATGAAGTTTTTTTTTGCTCACACCGACAGTAAACAGAGGGGCTTAGCCGGCTCTCACTGCCCAGACGGAGGCTGTTTTCTGGGGGACACTTCTCGAAGAGTTGCAGTCTTTTTTCTCGTGTAGCTGAACTGTTGTTGAATCAGATTAAAAAGCTACAATTGCTTCATATTTGTTATCAACTTAAACAGGAACTTAAAATAAAAACTGGGGATGTCAGTTTCTTTCTGTTTGTTGATAGAGGAGGAGAAAACGCCCCCGGGGCACGGACCCTGCCGGAGAAGCGCCCCCCTCCATTTTCTGACAGCGAAGGTGGGAACCCTCGTTATGTCTTGTTAGCTGACAGGCTCGTTACAGTCCATCGTGCAGTCAGCTGTGATTGGATGACAGGGCTTGGACAGAAGTCAGACCTGACTATGTGGACGGATGCTGTCACTGGGCCCGGCCGTGATTGGTCGATAAATAACCGCTGCTGAAAACATCTTTTTTTTTTTTTACTGTTTGATTGAAACACTAAATGTGAGACGTGTAAGGTCTCCGTTAATCATCTCTGTGTGAAGCTTGAATCTCTCCAACAGCAAGTGAAACCAGCATCAGGATACATCTGAAGGGGGATAATTGCGTTTCCTTGGAAACCAGGCAAATGTAACAACTGCAGCAGAGAAAAACTCTGACTGTTTTTGTTTGCTCTGTCATTTGTCTCCACTGAAGCTTCAGATCCTGAAATCAGAAACATTTCAGGCTGCCAACAGGTCAGAGGTCACAGCTGTGTGACTGACGGAGGACATCACACGCTGCCAAACATCCTGGATTTACTTCAGCTGACCACGAAAAGCACAGGGTGACGTTCACACGTGTGTTTAGTGCTTTAATTACAACTCACAGAAACATGGTGTGAATGTAATTAAATTGTCCAATTTAAAATGAACTAACAAAACTGAGCCGTGGTAACAGCTTTGTGAGAAGCCACCAAGCGACAACTTCCATGGCTGGAAAGTGAAGCCGACACAGGAAGTACCAAAAACTGCAGTTCCTCAAACGTCCACTTGAGGCTGGCTGTAGAAGTGAGTCAGTCTCCATAAGTCCCCATGTTAAAATGCCCAACATTTTTATTAGCCACGCTGACAGCATGACTCTGTGGATAGCACTCGGCTGGCTTGTTGGTTGGTCCAAATATCTCATCAGCTACATTCTGGATCCCCAGAGGATGAATCATACTTACTTTTGTTTATGACCAAATACCTGCTAAACTAATGACGTTCCCATCAGCCTCAGGTGCTAATTAGCCTGTGAAACTGCTAAACTAAGATGGTGAACACCATGCTTAACATCAGCATGTTAGCATTTTGTCATTAGCATTTAGCTCAGAACATTGCTGGGTAGCCTCATAGAGCTGCTAGCATGGCTGTAGACACGGTGCGTTCAGGTACAGGAATTGGCAGAGCTCACAACCAAGCAGCAACCTCTGGGGCTGTGAAATGAAACCAACACGTGAAGTGCAGTTCCTCAAAGGTCCACTTGAGGCTGGCTTCAGAAGTGAGTCAGTCTCCATAAGTCCCCATGTTAAAATGTCCAACTTCACAGCAGAAATAAACATGTTTACAGCCTGAGCTGTGGGGGACGTCACAGAGACTACGTCCAGGTTTTAGACAGCCCTCGGGGACGTCACAGAGACTATGTCCAGGTTTTAGACAGCCCTCGGGGACGTCACAGAGACTATGTCCAGGTTTTAGACGGTCTGCGGGGACGTCACGGAGACTACGTCTAGGTTTTAGACGGTCTGCGGGACGTCACGGAGACTACGTCTAGGTTTTAGACAGTCTGTGGGGACGTCACAGAGACTACATCCAGGTTTTAGACAGTCTGCGGGGACGTCACGGAGACTACGTCCAGGTTTTAGACAGTCTGCGGGGACGTCACAGAGACTACATCCAGGTTTTAGACAGTCTGCGGGGACGTCACGGAGACTACGTCCAGGTTTTAGACAGTCTGCGGGGACGTCACGGAGACTACGTCCAGGTTTTAGACGGTCTGCGGGGACGTCACGGAGACTACGTCCAGGTTTTAGACAGTCTGCGGGGACGTCACGGAGACTACGTCCAGGTTTTAGACAGTCTGCGGGGACGTCACGGAGACTACGTCCAGGTTTTAGACGGTCTGCGGGGACGTCACGGAGACTACGTCCAGGTTTTAGACGGTCTGCGGGGACGTCACGGAGACTACGTCCAGGTTTTAGACGGTCTGCGGGGATGTCACGGAGACTACGTCCAGGTTTTAGACGGTCTGCGGGGACGTCACAGAGACTACGTCCAGGTTTTAGACAGTCTGCGGGGACGTCACGGAGACTACATCCAGGTTTTAGACAGTCTGCGGGGACGTCACGGAGACTACGTCCAGGTTTTAGACAGTCTGATGAGCGTTTATTGAAGAAGTTTGCAGCTGTAAAAACACTGTGAGCACAATCGTCAAACTTTATGACGAATTATTTTGCCAAAAATATCAATCAATGCAGCTTAAACTTTTCTATAAATGCATGAATTAGTAATCAGTTTTAAGTATTCACAGAAATAAAAAGTTTTATTCTCGGAGCCTCCAGATTTAATGAGGACGCCTGAAGAAGTCAGATTTCTCCCACACAGACTGGAGCTGGAGATTTGTATGTGCTGCTGGCTGAATTAATGTGATGACTGATCATTTAGTCGGATTGTTCGGTGTGGGCGCAGACTTTTCAATAATTTTTATTGGAGAGGGAAACCGGAAGGTGTGCTTGATGGTGAATGATTGATAATCTCTGTACACAAACAAAGATCCTCAGGTTTCAGGAGAGGACGACTGAATGACTGAAGGAAACGAACAGGAAACGTCTCTCTTGATAAATATAACCCGGAGTTTGCAGCGTCTCTGATTCATATTTTTGTGACTTACAGTCTGCCGTGTTTGTTGTTACAGCAGCAGGCGAGCAGAGTTTCTCCATCAACATTTCAAAAGTCCAAATAAAACTCTCACTCCTTCATCCGAGTCGGGACCTTTTATAAGTTCCAGCAGGAATAAATCACGACTTCTTTTATTTGACCCGCGACGTTAACCTGCCTGGTTACTGAAGATTGTGATCTCTCTTTTATGTATTAGATTAGATGGAGACATATTCAATTCGGCATTAAAGTCAAATCCACTGCAGATCAACTATGAATCAGTTCCCAGATCAGCTCCTCTCTGATGCCGCCGCCTGTCAGGCGGAGTTCAGGTCACGATCAGTCGTGTTCTCTGCGGCATGCTTAAAAATTAAAAAGTATTTGTTGTTTTTCAGCATCTGATGTCTGTATGCCGAGGACAGATCAGGACGCTGAGAAGACTGAAGGAGGTCATTTTGAGCCTCTGTATGTATCTTTATCATAATTTTACAGACTTTTTTGGTCATTTTGCACATATTTCTGGTTATTTTGGGTCTCTTTATGGTTGTGTTCTATATCTTTGTGCTCTTTTTGTCTCCGTGTGGCTGTTTTTATGTATCTTTGTCATAATTTTGCAGACATTTTAGTCACTTTGAGTCAATTTGTGGCTCATTTGGAATCTCTTTTTGCTGATTTTGGGTTTCTGGTTGTTTTCCATCTCTTTGTGGTCTTTTTTGTCTGTGTGTGGTTGTTTTATGCGTCTTTGTCATAATTCTGCAGACATTTTAGTCATTTTGCATCTCTTTGTGGTTGCTTTACGCCTCTGCAGTCATTTTCTTTCTCTCTTTGTTGTAATTTGTGTTTATTTCTGAGACATTTTGCAGGTGAAACTTGAAGTTGTGATTGTGTTTTGGAAATTTCAAGTCTGTTTGTGGATGCTTTATGTATCTTTGTCATAATTTTTCAGTCATTTTAGTCATTTTGAGTCAATTTGTGGCTCATTTTGCTAATTTTGGGTCTGTTTCTGGTTGTCTTCCATCTCTTTGTGATCTTTTTGTCTCTGTGAGCTTGTTTTATGTATCATTGTTGTCATTTTGCATTGATTGTTGGTTGTGGCAAGTCTGCTGCCACTGACAGGTTACCGTTTACTGTTTTATTTTGTTCACATGCTACAGAAGACACTTTCTTCGAGTCGTTCACAGGCTTACTGCATGCTGCCCGGCGTCTGCTGCTTTGTTGCTGCCGTCTGGACGTGTGTCTTTCCTCCACTCTGCTCTCTCCAGGTCCAGCACGCTACTGTTTAGCCAGCTGGTTACAGGTGCGCTCATCACTTCACCTGGTGCTGCTCTCCTGAGCCAGCTCCACACCTCTCTCCTGCAGCTGAGGCACCATGCCCCCTCCACATTGGTCTTTTTCTGTCTCTTTGTGGTCATTTTGTGTTTATGGCTGTGATATTTTGCAGGTGAAACTTGAAGTTGTGATTGTTTTATGTATCTTTTTGATAAATCTGTGTCTTTTTGTGGCTGTTTTGTCTCTGTGGGGTTGTTTTATGTATCATTGTTGTAATTTTGCATTTGGTTTTTGGTTGTTTTGCATCACTTTGTGGTCATTTTGTGTTTATGTCTGTGATATTTTGCAGGGGGCCCCAGAGTGCCCAGCAGGCCCATTAAGTACACCATCCACATGTACGCCACTGCAACAACAGTTGAATTTATTGTAACTGTAACAATCACATTTAGTTTTCTTGTAACATTCATTTAATGAACTGCCCGTTGATTTGAACCTGACAGTCTGACTGTCGATACAGTACGTGGGTTTATTGTGACAGCCTCATGACTTCCTTTGTGGCCTTGTATCTGTATTTATAGAGACTTATTTACATTTAACAGCTTCGAGTGTATTCTCTGTTTTGTTTATTCTGTCGTCGAACATTAAAATGATCTGCTTGAATCGGACGTTACACTCCTGCAGCCGGTGAACGTTAAATAAATCTGCAGCTGTGTATCGATTGTGACACACTTCACAGCTTTAGTGAATCAAGTTTACTCGGAGTGTGTTTTAAACATACTTTGATTTCACTGTTTCTTAAATCGCTGCATAAAATAAGAATGGATCGAGCAGCGAGGAGAGCCGAGCGAACAGTCGGCGGTTTAAATGAGTTATTAGCTCGAAATGAACCCACACACAAGAGGATGAAGACACAAACACACACACACACACACACACACACACAGTTTGAGGATGCAATGAATAATTTATGTCATGTGAACGTTGTGGGTTGAACACAGTTAAATGTAAGAACAGCCTGCAGGGAAATCACAGCGAAACATTTCCTGTCTGTCTGTCATTTATTTGCATGGATGAGTGTGAGAACACAAACACTGTTCAACCAAATGACACATTAATATTCAATATTCAACAACAATATCAGCTCACATGAAAGAGAAACTTATACATACATGCATGTAGAGAGATATTTACATATGTAACCACGCGCTTTCTATAAATACGTCCACCCACATATTTAAACGCACCGTGTGACCTGACAAAGTTTGCATCCAAATTTAAAGAAACATACGGAGCCGTCTGGTGACATGGGTGGAAAAAAAATATATCCGTGGCCACGACTTGCTTAAAGCGTGGGAACGAGATGATTATTAGGTGGCCACGAATTAATAAGGCCACGTGGCCACGAGAAAGGTTGGTTTTCATGTCCTACAATTATCATCTACAGTAAAGTGAAGGATAACTTTAGCACACACGAGGCACTGGCCTGATCAGGTCAACAGAGTGTTTCAATGTACATGATCCTAGCTGAGTTATAGGTTTATAATCTTGAATATAAAAGTATAATTTCCTGTATTTACTGCACTCTCCAAAACTGGACACCGTCCCATCAATCTGGAACTTGAATCATCTCGTTATTAATTTGTGGCCATGGATATTTTTTTTCCACCCATGTCACCAGACGGGCTCCGTAGAAACATGATTTAAGATTTGGTATTTTTTATCCAAAACTATTAAAATCAATTTATATAAATGACAGCAGGTGGTGCTAATTCTCCAATCAGGTGTTTGCAAAGAGATGTCATCATTAAAAGTGTGACAGCTCGTTCTGTTTTCCCTCCCACACCTGTAATTCCCGTCACCTGACCTTCCCCCGCTCACCCACCTGCTCACCTGTTCACACTCTCCCTCACCAGCCCCGCTGTGTTCGATACACCGGCCCGTTTCCACTCATTCCCCGTTAGTTTGTCTGCGTTTGCTAATGCCGAGCTTTTTTCCAGCCTTTTTGTTTTACCTGCCGCCTGACCCTCTTTTTCAGATAACTCTGCTTGTTTTATCTGTCTTCAGTAAACTTTTTATCTCAACCTGTCTGTCTTTGAGTCGTGCTTCTGGGTTCAAACCTTTTCAAAGCTTTTATATATCTATATTAAAATAAAAGAGCTGCAGTTCCAAAGCTCAAATAAAAAAATGTGACGTTTCATGTGAGGAGCTCACTGAAAAATACATAAAACAGGCGGATGGATGGATGTGGAGATGTTTGGCTAATTTTGTGTCTTATTTTGAAATGAACTGTCTGTGGTGTGTTTTCATTTCTTTGTTTTGTGGCTTCTGGTGAAGAATCTGGTGTTTGTGAGCAAGCACTGAGTAGTAATCAGGTAGATGGTGTCTCTGTTAATTGTACATCTGTTCTCACAAACTTATAATAAATAATAATAATACATTTTATTTATAGGCGCTTTTCTGGATATTCAAAGACACTTAACAACATCAAATGGTACACTAAAAACACATTTAGACTGAGCTAAGCATGAAAAGCAATTTTTTTAAAAATGTGTTTTTGTCAGAGATTTGAATGTTGGAACTCTGACAAAATTTAAAATTTTGGACGGTGTGCCATAGAGGATGCTGTTGCAGTAGTCGATTCTGGAGGTGATGAAGGCATGAATGAAGGTTTCTGCAGCAGAGAAGGAGAAAAAAGGCAGTTCTGGTGATTTGGTTTATGTGATTTTCAAAGGAGAGGTTGTTGTCAAAGATGACTCTGTGAGGGGATGGAGACAGGGTGGAGTCGTCGATGGTGAGGCAGAAACTGTCTGTGGTTTTGGTGAGGGGATTTGGGGTCCGATGTCCCAGCTGAGTTTGCAGAAGTTAGTCTGCATCCAGGATTTCATGTCGGTAAGGCAGTTGGAGAGAGTAGAGTGAGAGGCGGAGGTGATGGATTTGGTGGAGATATAAAGCAGGATGTCGTCGGCATAGCGATGGAAGTGAAGACCATGGTGGTGAATGATGAAATGATGTTGCCAAGGGTTGCCAATAGGAGTGTAACGATACACAAAAATCACGGTTCGATACGTACCTCGGGTTTGAGGTCACGGTTCGGTTCATTTTCGGTACAGTATGGGAACAAAATGCAAATTTGCTTGTTGTTTATTTGCGTGTTTATTATTTGTAAACCAACAATTTGTTGTAACATTATACAAAATATGAAAATAAAATTTAAAAAAAGAATACTATTGCAAAGCGCTGCCTGGTAATAAGTTAAATAAAATATTCTCAAATAAACAAAATATATGAAATATTATAAAAATAAATTCCTCACGAAATTCAGAACTCACCCGCGCACAGCCCGGTACCGAACTGAACGTCCTGTACCGAAACAGTTCAGTACAAATACATGTATCGCTTCACCCCTAGTTGCCAATGATCTTTACCTAAAGATCCTATCACTGCATCACAGTGTTGACAGCACAAGCTTTATTTTGTAAGGTGTGTTAATTATTACAAACAGAGTCCTGCTGAAGGTTTACCGACAACGCGTCACACTTTTATTTGACGAGTTGTGGTTGTGCAGTTGACAGCTCTGAACTGTGCTGCATTCATGAGCTGTGTTTAAAAAAAAGTTAACCACTGAGGCTGGTTGACCCAAAAAGTGATTTCCCATTATGCATTCATATATGCGGGCGATAAAAAGGAATATAATATGCATTTCCAGCTGCACTCCGGCAGTCCTGGAAAGTTTTGAGGAAACTGAAAGTGTGTCTCTAATTTTTCCAGCAAGAAACAAAACAGACCAATAAATAACTGTCATGTACCGTTTAGCACAAAACTCCCAAAATACTGAAGTTTGACTCTCATGAATATCCACTTTAGTTGCAACCCAGTTCAGTTTTCACTGGTTTAGTATTTGATGAGTTGGGAGTGAGACTGCATTGAATTTTTATTTCGTTTTTTATGCATTTCCTGCTCAGTCCTCGATTCTTTCTATTGACTTTGAAAATATGAGCATTGCTACTGTTCTTCAGCCGATGATGTCCTGTTTATTTTCCGATCATACATTAAGTTGTTGCCAATACATTTAGGGGGAAATGTTTTTTCAATAAGAAATCATCATTCAATAACAAGTCCAAAGCAAAGTGTTCTCATTTCAGAGGCTTTAAAAAAAAAAAGGAATTTGACTCCGTTTGATACTAAAGTGAACAAAAATCTTTTGGCGAGCTGGAAGGAGGCGACGATGCCCTCTGAGCTCCAGCTGATTCATCATTTATGAAGCTGAGAATGAGTCGGAGACAAACTCTGCAGTCATCTGCATCACTTCACTTCACTGCAGGGGGCAGAGAAATAAAACGTCTGTTGGACGCAGCCGACCTTGGACAAGGACTGCGGCAGTAATGTGTCCTCGTAGAGGAGATTTTTACCGCAGCAGCTGGAGATTATCAGTAAATACTGAAGAAGATGAGAGTCATAATGATTCAAAGACGATTCAGGTGTCATGAAAAGGAAACACACGAGAACAGCTTCACCTTAAACTGAGCTTGACAAGGTGCCCGGCTGAGAAGGACAGAAAGTTTTCATTCTTTTCAAAAATTAGATGCAGATATCAACAAAATGACACAATTAAAGTTGGCTTATTGAATTCTTCACAATATAATTCAATATATAAATGTACTGCAGCTTGGTCAGTTAAAATATGAGGCTGTAGGTGCTCCTGTAGCATTATATCTGGACATGTCTGGTGTAATGGTTTGATGTAGTGTCAGAGTTATAAAGACCAAGAAAGTCCAGATAAGGAGGTGGTTATCGGCAGAGCCTGGACCACTGTTAGTGTCCCGAGTCAAAGTTTAACTCCAGACAATGCTATAAGGGGTCTCTACAGTATTTTTAACATGACATCACGTACATATTTTAACCAATATGTATGCAAATTATCATCAGACATCATCTAGTGCTAGCTGCTTTCATTGGAGGGTTGAGAAGGACGGAATCACATGAAAACTAGATGGAAAATTTACATTTGTGGGTATAAAATTTAACCATCGAAATATAAAAATCACCTCTCCTGAAATGAATTATTCATGTGTTGGAAAAATTACAAAATGAAGCGAAGTATTTGGTAATGTTAATGTGCTGACGACGCCTCTAACTGTAAGTGTTATATATATACGGGAGGTGTTTTAATGTCTCCACTCTTATCTCCATATTGACCAGCGTGATGTTGCCTCTCTCAGCTTGTGGCAGCAGTGTTTCAGTAACTCTGCTGCTCATAATGTCCCGTCCACAGCTTTAATAAATGCTTTTATTTCAGTCCGAGAGGCTGATTAGACTGTCCAGTCGATAATTTCCATTATTTAGTTCAGCTGAATTTACTTTCATTTCCTTCAGCGGCTCATTGAGGAAAGCTTAGTCAGTTGTTTGTCTTGCTGAGGGTAAGAACTTTAGAAATAATGACTTTCAGTCTTTTGCTTTTATATTCAGATTTAATTCATTTTCTGCATTGTGATTTTTGTTGTGACAGAAGTTTGGTTTAGATTTATAAGCTGTGATTTACTTCCCTGTTAAATGTGAATGTTTTTATGGCTCAGTTATTTTTTTTATGTCTTCATAAGACCTCCTGGAATCTGCAGTTTTTCTCATTATCTGATCTACAGGATTTCTTTCTTTCTCTCTGCTTTGACAGTCGTCACAGCTGTTGTCTTTTGTTTAAGTTTTTCTCGGTCAAAGCATTTTTTTTTCTTTAGTTGTGTTTTTGCTTTGTAATTTTCCCCCCCTTTTGTCGACTTAAGAAAAGAGCCTCTCAAACGATTCTTTGAATGTGACATTTTAATTTAACAGGAGTTGTGTTTACACCATCTCTGTCCTTGAGGCTGGAGAGCAGGAGATCATGTTCTCTATGACGACGGTATTTAGAGCAGGTTCCTATTTCAACTTGGGGCTTGTTTTCCATCTGTTTGTATTCAGGGTCGGGGTGTTGTGGTGTATCTACAGCATCAGCAACGATCGATTACATTTAACCCCAGTTTTTACAGTGAACACACAAAACACAAGCGTACAGGTGTTGGTGAGTACTACTGCGTATGTTTTTAAGTAACAGTAGTCAGAAAGATGTGAACTGACCAGACCTCTGCTGCTCCTGCTCAGGCATCATAAAACAACTGAATCTTTTAAGATGGGAGCGATTCATTGGTGAGCAGGCAGGTAAGGACGACCTGTCAATCCCATGAAAGAGTCGAATTACCTGCGACCATTTGAACTCAATGTTAAATAGTCAAGCGTTATTTTGAAAATCTAACTGGACATTGCATCTTATTGCTAACCTGACCATGGAGGCCTGCACATGCAAACCTGGACTAAAGTTGTACCTACAGCGTCATAGTTTGAAGAGATCAATGTGCCATATTTGATGAGTCAGGAATGACCACGTGTTGGTCTAACCATCAGTCTGAGGACTCTGGTTCCGTACTTCATCTCTGGGACCACGTGGCCCTGAATTTTCCCTGAACAATTTTTATATATATCGTGGTTATTATTAGTACTAAAAAAGGTTATGCAGCCTTACAGATGTCATGGCTTCACCTCTGAACAGCTACGTGTGACGCAGACGTGTTGCCTCGTACGTGTTTCACTGCAGTCTTTCTCTTCCCGTCTGTCTACATCCTCTCAAACAGATGTCAGTCAGCAACACTTCAAATGGAAACTGTGACAGACGAGCGAGAGAGAAAAACTGCAGAGGAATGAGAAAAGAAAACTCGCCTTTGACTCTGTCTTCACTTCTTCTTTCCTTCTACATAAAACACATTTCACTTCATATTTTTACAGGTTTGAATGTGTTTTTTATGTGTGTGTGTTTCCATGGCGATGACTTTCTAAAATAAAATAATAGAAGAAGCAGAACACACAATGAATATTTTAATGCATTCATACACATATGAAAGCGTGTCGGCTATGTGTGTTTGATGGTATTTCTGCATGTTGCATCATACCTCTACCACAGGATGGTCTGATGGACACCGAATCCATGAAAAGACCCGTCTGTCTGCTTCTGTGTGTCGGTCTGCGTGTCTGTCAGTCATCGCTGGACGGTTCAGGGTCCTTATATTCTTGCAACATCCCTCAGTATTGTCTGTCAGGCTTAAGGCAGCTAGAGACACCTGTCAGTTCTGACACTGACCTTTCTCGCTGAGGACATTCTCAACACATGAAAGGAAAGACATATTTTGGAGTCAAACATGTTATTTTTTTACCTAAATGAGGACACATGCTAGGTCCTTTTTAAAAATGCGACTATCCCGAGCATGCTGCAGCTAAAACGTCCCCATGAATGCGAGGTTCAAACCCTCCTTTAGGAATCGTTTGCTTTGCTGCAGTTACAGAGACGCCTGCTTTGCAAAGTTCAAAGTGACATTTCAATCACCGCTGAGAAGAAATAAGACAGGACACAGAAGGAATCATAACCTCCACAGAGCAGACCTGCTGAGACCTGCTTCCAATGTAATGTGGATGAGTCATGCACAAGAAGAAATAAAGTTTCTCCTCTGTAAGTGTGGAAAAATAAGGTTAAATTTAAAGGGAAAGTCAGGAGGAGAATATTTGCGTGCACGTTGTTTGTAACAGTATAAATCCTTGTACAGTCTGATCTTCAGTATTTCATTGCTGTTGTCTTGTCACGATAGTTTTGTGTTGTTTTTTTTGTTATTTCTGAGCTCCTTGTGGTTTGTTTGAAATAAAGAATGAGAGTGAATGTGTCTTACCTCCTGCTGGAGTGTCACGTCGGTGAAGCTGCTGCATACCAGCGGGGAACCTCCGCATCAAGGCTTTCAATCCCCCTGATTTCCTGCATTTTCTCGTCTCTCTGCTCCACATTACATCTGATTACAGCATGTGTTCAAGAGCGACAAGAGCACGGCGTCATATCACCGCTGCTGTTTTCATTACAGGTGTATTGCTCACAGATTGCACTTTAGTCCCATGGATCACTCCCTCCCCCTCTCATAACATGTTTCCTCTCTGAATGTGTCAATAACACCTTTTTATTAATGTTATGGAGGCTTCTCCGATCCAAAGAAATGGCTCATTCATAGCATAGCAACAGCATGCAAGAGTGTAACTGACAGTCGCCTAAAATGTGTTGATGTTAATAAAACTATCAACTATTGGATTAGTTCACTTTAGATGAAAACTCTCCTTTTCTCTTCTTAGCTTCCTCCGTCAGCATCCTCTTCGCTCTCTTCTCCTCTGCCATTATGTCCATAGAAGCTGCTGAGCCCGGCTACAGAACAGCTCCTGTTCTAGCACAACACCGGCTCCGCTCCCCATCAGCATTCCCTGTCAACCTCCTCCTCCTCTTCTTCCTGGTGGTCCAAACCTCCTGTGGTACAAGCACTAACACTCCCCCGCTGCTCTGAGCTCACAGTCCGGGCATGCCAGCTAACAAACTGAGCTAACATTAGCTAACAGCAGCTACAGCTGTCAGCAGTTTACTTCACTGTCCATCAGGAAACTCGTTGAGGTGGAGCACTTTAAAGATTAGAGATGGTTTGGAAATGCAACTATGACCACAACCTACACGACTGCAAAGGTTGCATCAACATGTTTTCTTTTAAGCAGCAAAACTAGAAACTCCAGAGAAGAATGTTTTGTTTTTTGTTTTTTTAGTGGAAACACATTTCAGCATTTTGGATGGCGGCTCAAGCACCTTCAAGTGCCCCAAGCCTCCTCCTCGACTTTCAAAAGCAATCAGCCGGCAGGAAGTTTGGGGATTTCTAGGGTCGCTTTTGAGCACAAAAACAAAATCAGACAGCAAAAGAGAGAGAGAGAGAGACAGTGTGTCTTAAAAATTTCTAGTTCATATCATAGAAATTTACATGAGAGACCGATGTGACGGAGTTCAGAACAGGAAAAGAAAGAGGGAGTCTCAACAGAGCAGAACTGACACCAATCTGTCAGACATCCTACATACATACACACAATAATGAAGATAAAATGAAGATGAGGAGGAGGAGAAGGAGTAAGAAAACAACAGATAGGAGGAAGGCGAGAAAAATTGAAAGTCTGTCATTCACATGATAAATTATGTGTTTTCAGCCTTTGATTTTACCGCAATACTCACCCTCCCTACCTCTCTCTCTTTCTCGCCGTCCTTCAGGCTATTCAGTTTTCAATCTGTCTTGTTTGTCTCATTGTTAACAGTGACAGCCCCTCCACCTATCTGCATTCACATTTAAACTCTGCGTGTGTGTGTGTGTGTGTGTTGGAGGTGTAGCTGAGCCTCGGTGACAGCTCTCAGATCTAATGAAGCGTCTCGCTGTGGATATAAATATCGCTTCAACTTATTAAGAAACTGAGAGTGTGAGACAGAAACACACAGAGAGAGAGAGAAAACTTAAAACTGCTTTGTGTGAGCGTCGAGATTATATTACAGCAGCAGGGGTGTTGTCATGTGTAAAAGTAGTAGAGCCAAATTTAGATGCAAATCCAACACAATACATACATAAATATGCACATGTGCACAGTGACAAGAGACGTAGCAGCGTGAATTCTCAAGTAATAGTAATAAAAATGAATAAAATAGCAATGCAATAAATATTAAAATGATCCACTGTGCTGTTCTTCAGTTGAGTTCAGTTCCTCCTCATGAAAGTCGACTCTTCCACTTCCAACATGGTTTTACAATGAAGGCCTCCGGGGAAGGGAATGAATTGTGCCCTCCTGAAACGCTGGAAGGCTTTTAATGTGAAACAGGAAGATGGCTGCTTCTAATAACAGCTGTTCTACAAATAAACCTCTGTTCTGTTCAGGTAAATAAATGTGCCATCTAATAATCTGAGAATAGATGGTAAAGGGATTTCAAATACTTTCAATAATAACAATATATTTTATGTTTTATATGGAATTTTCACCTTTTCTCAACAATGAGACAAATCAAAGCAGCATAAGAACACAGACTGAAAGTAAGTATTCTTTCAGCATAGACAATAAAACAGACAGAGCATACCTGTCAGCGAAAAGTATATTAACAGTAAGTCCATAAAGTAAATAATTAACATAACAAGTGCCATATGTTGGATTCTGAAGCATTTTACACAACAATTTAAGCTAAATGGTTGAACAGGTTGAGTAGCTTACAGTGTGGGCTGCCTGGGGGAGCGTACCACAGGCATTTTGGACCATTTGGGGAAAAAAATCACGAGGAGCAGAGCCGGTGTCGTGCCAGAACAGGAGCTGGGCGAGCGGGAAATGTAACCAAGCTCAGCAACCTCTATGGACATAATGGCAGAGGAGAAGAGAGCGAAGAGGACGTTGACGGAGGAAGCTAAGAAGAGAAAAGGAGAGAGTGAGCGAGCAAGAAGCCGCCGGACAAGAGTAAATCTGGGACTGACTTTTAGTGGTTGGTGAGAGCTTGGTGAAATAAAAGGCTGAAAGACAGACGCCGAGCTGGGCTGACTGCTGTTGGACTAGTCAGTAATATTAGCTGGCTGCTATGTCTGCTGTTGGTGACCTTGTTGATGTTCGGCTGTTAGCAAAGTTGTCGACTCGCTAGTTTTTGATCATAAGTAATGTAATCAGAACAAATACTAACGTTGCTTGGGATTGGACCCATGAAACGGGTAATGCCCACTTCCAGTAAAATGCTATCTGAATATCACAATGGTTACATTATTGTTTTAAGTTTGGTCTCCTTGAAAAAGGGGAAACTGTCCTGTAACTGACAGCGTTTCTCTTCGCAACAAAGACCTGAAGCTTAAACGCTGTTTCCACAAATACGTTAATTTCTTCATACACAGAAGTGTTGAGAATTTAAACTTCAGTTTGACTTTAAATATTAAAACAATCCTGAGTAGAAACCTGGTGATAAAGATGAAAAAGAAAAACCCTTCCTCCTCATGTGTGATGTCCTTTTAAATAATTGATCAAGGTAAATCATTTTAAAGTACTGAAGATGTTTAATCCTAATGGTACTTCTACAATATTAATCTTCACACTGATTAACAGGATTAAACTTGCATTACAACCAGATTAATTAATAGTATCATAATGAGATGAAGCCTCCCGTGTAATTCACAGCAGGATTAAGTTGAACCAGATCAATTCATCAACAGAATCGGTCCCAACATGGATGAACTCTAACTCAATGTAAAGGTCAACATGAAGGTCAGCTGGCCTTTCACCCAAACACACACACATTAATAATCAATCGCACGGATCAATACCAGCGCAGTCACATCACGGCGGCATGAACGCTACACATTCAGCAGCCCGATTAAAGTAATCCTGCAGTGATTCATGTGTTTTATTGTCTGTCGGTGATTAATCCGTCACCATCGTCGATGAAGCATTTATCTCAGCTGTCGCCTTTAATTTGCAGTTAATTCATACAAACCTGTCGTAAGTATGTTTTAAATGTGTCACATTAACAGGATGAATTCACACATTCACACAAAGCTGCAAACTGTGACCTGAATGTATCATCAGGACGGAGAAAAAAACAACACGAGAAGAAGAGTTTTATTATGTGGCGGAGCCGAGAGCTACAGACAGGAAGTTAGAGAGTACTGAGAGGGACAAACATGTTGTTGGTTTTGGTCTTTTCATGGGATTTGTTGACATTACAAAAAATATAGAAAGACATAAGAATTATCCCTTTACATGAGTCTCCATGAGGCAGGAGGCAGAGAGCTGTTTACTCTGTTCACGCCCTCATTTTTACGTGTTTCCTGTAAAAACAGTCAGATAGGGAGGGGTTCTGATAACAGACACTGATTGACGTTTATAATCGCCAATAGCGAGTGTGCATTTACACTCCCACTACTATGCATTGCAACAGAGGACATCAGAGGGAAAAGCAGCAAATACATTCTGCATCTGTTTGGTCACTTAAATGTGTTGTTATGTATCTTCTTTGTCGATGACACACTCCTAATCAAATAACTCAATTTATTCAATTATACTTAACGATCATAGAGAGATTTCTTTTGTCTGTTGTGCAGTTGTTTGTACATGAGTGTCGTTTGCTTTCATCACTATTATTTGGCTCTGAATTTGAGGTTTATTTTTTCTTTCTATTGTCGATCATCTTGCAGTCCTTGTGTCTAAATCTCCTTCAACTCTTTAATTTGAATTTAAAACAGAAGCAGGAGATAACTGTGACAGAGAAACAACAAAAAACTGAGAGAGTAGCTGAGGAGGAGACGGAGAGAGAAGAGCCCCAGATGCCGACTAACTCTTTCCTCCCTCTCTCATCTCTGCTCAGCTCCACCCGACTCCCGGTGCCCCGAAGGCGGCAGCATAAGGACAAATCCAACACACCATCTGAGCCCGGAGCAGCCGGGGGGCGCTTCATTTACGCTACAGAGCTTCCCTGTTTACACAGTACCCTGCTGCACACACACTCTCACACACTGTGGTTTGTCATACTTCTGAGGACTCTGCATTGACATCCATTTGTTTTCTGCTCAACGTCAACCTCATAAAAACCAGATGTTTTATCTCAGTCCAGTCTTCTTCTCGGATCGACTTTCCTCACTGTGTCTCAATCACAGTCAATCACTGTACGTTGAACTGGATCTCTTGCACTGATTGGGTCGCCAATTGAATCAAAACTGGGGCACTGATGAGTCGATTACCTGCGACACATTTCACAGGCTTCACATGGTGATGAAATCACGTGTCTTTGGAGTCTGCTCGGAGGGAATTCATTCATGAAAAACAAAGTTTAACAAACAGTTTCACGTACAGAGCTGGCATCAGTTACATATCTGAAAATGAATCATGGGATGGCTCATTTGCAGGTAGTAACACTGAAGCCTGAAATCCACCGTGCATAGCGACAACGTGGCTACCAGAGCTGATCATGGCCGCTCAAAACAGTGTGTACCTGGAGGAATTTGGGGCTAATGTCAGCATGTTTGATTTACATAAGTGAGGTATGCTCAGGAAGAAACCAACCACACTCAGCTCTTGCTGTCCATAAAGGACCTTCTTGAAGCTTTTAAATGTCTTTAATCGTGTCACAAGACTGATGGTAGGTACCGAAAACCAACTGCAATGTTTCTGCAGCACCCATGTATCAAAAACTGTCAAGAATTGAAAGTTGGCATTGAAAGTCTGGTCAGATTTGTATTTTTTCTTTTAGTTTAGATTCTAGACTTTGCCAGTATTTTAGATTAAGCTCCAAGCTAAGTTCTGGGTCTGCCTCGGGGTCTCCTGCCAGTTGGATGTGCCTAGAAAAACCTCCACAGGAAGGTACCCAGGAGGCATCCTGATCAAAAGACCGAACCACCTCAGCTGGCTGCAATATGTCTGCAATGTCTGCAATACTACTGATGCTGCACCGACCCACCATCTCGTGCTCCATTTACCCGTCACTTGTAAACAAGACCCCGAGAACTTCTTTGCTTGGGGCAGCAACTTAGATTATTACCTTCTTTAGAAGGCTTCAGAAAACATCAAGAACACGTGCAAACGGTCTGTGAGACGGCGGTCTTGGGCAGTCTTCACTTCATTGTGACAACAAACTGGAATCTGCTTACTGCTGCCCCCTGCAGTCAGTTGTGTTGATTGCTGAAAAACCACTGGTGCAGATGTGTTTTTCACTCTGGTCTGGCGTAGGTGGAGCCTACATCTATTAACATGCTTGGAAAAAAAGGTGAGATTTCTGCTTGTAAACTTACCGACTGTTAAATGTCAAAGATCCTGATTACAGTTTCCTCGGTTCATGGACCACCTGT
Source organism: Sciaenops ocellatus (assembly GCA_033000465.1). Lineage (NCBI taxonomy): Eukaryota > Metazoa > Chordata > Actinopteri > Sciaenidae > Sciaenops > Sciaenops ocellatus. The sequence continues at coordinate 20,451,725 of CP136889.1, forward strand.
GAATAAAATTAACGCTGCCTCTTCACCCTGATATAAACGACAAAGTAATTAAAAGGAGCTGAAGGAGTTTGCCTCTCTGAGACAAATGCCTGTCTGAGGAAGAAAAACACTCTTCATCACTGTCAGCCGAGGAGGAGGAGGTGGAGGAGGAGGAGTGTTGTAGAAGTAATAGTGGTTTTATCGCTGCCGGGAGAGATGGGAGGAGAAGAAAAGGTTTAGGAGGTGAAAAAGAAAAGTTTATTTTAAGTAGAAAGTGAAGCAGGACTTTAGGAGACGGGATTAAAGGGAGGAGGGTGTGAGGAGGGTTTTATTACTGTGTGAAGAAGAGGAGATGGAGGAGAAACACTCGTTTTATCACTGCTGAGGGAGGATTAGGAGAAAAGAGGAAGAGATGGAGTAGATGGAGGAGAATAACAGGTTTTTATTACATCAAGAAGAAGATGGGAAGGGTAGTGGAGAGAAAATGAAAGAGGGGGAGAGAAACAGATTACAGGGTGAGAGGAAAACACTCAGAGGAGAAGGAGGAGTAAGTGATGAGGAAGAGAGGAAAATGGATGAGCAGGAGGTGGAAGAATAGATATGACAGAAGGTGGATGAGGAGGATGAAAAAGAAGAGAGGGAGGGAGGTGGAGAGGACAAAAAGGAGGAATACTTTGTCCACCTCAGCTCCTCGGCAGATGGATCTCCCTCTGCCGGCACATGATCAATCACCTGATCAATCGTTGCGATTGGAGGTCTGGACAGTACCGACTCTGCTCATTGGCTAGCTGTCCACCGCTCCGGGGCCAGATGACCTCATTGGTCTGCCGATTGATCGGCTCTATTGGACTCTGCTGGTCAGCTGACGGCTGGATTGGGGATTGATTGGTCAAGACTGGTCACTCGGTTCGATCACTGTGATCGGATCGATGGACATGAGGCAGAGCCAAAGATCAGAGATCGACACAAGTTTGAGTCCAATGAAGAGTTACTGACCAGATGTCACCTTGGTGCGGAGTTTAACAAAATGACAGCTGATGGGAAAAAGCTGTCCTGAACCTTCTGGTTTTGGAAGAGAGAGTCTTGTAGCACCTTCTAGAAGACAGGAGGGTAAAAAGCCTGCAACCTGCTTGAGAGGTGACCCTGACAAAGTTGCACATCCTCCACAGACATTGCTTGCGTTGGACAACCCTCAATGGAAGTGAATGGAAAACCAGTCATGGTTTGCAGTGATCTGCAATGCAGTTGCCAAGAATACTCTTGATGGTGCAGCGGTAGAAGTTCACCAGAATCGGAGGAGACAGATGGATCTTCTTGAGACTCCTCAGGAAGAAGAGATGCTGATGAGCCGTCTTGACCGAGAGAGTCCAAGAGAGGTCCTCAGAGATGTGGACACACCTCAAGTCTTGTTGATATGGATGTGGGTGTGCATGCAACCATTGTTCTTTTTTGAAGTCCACAATGATCTCTCTGGTCTTTTTGGTGTTGAGTTGACCAGATATCAGTTCAACAAATGTCTGGAAACCCGGACAAACATCAGAACTTCTTGTTGAGTGTTGTTTGACTGTTTCAGTCACAACCACATCAGCTCCTCTTGTGGATGACGTCACGTAGACGTCCAGGTTTTATACAGTCTGTAGTCTACACTCATGTCGAGCTTTGTTCAAACGAGTTGTCAAGAAGACCCCAAACATGAGCTCATCAGCGTTTTATTATATTTACATAAAAGAGGTTTGAAATCTAGAACTGAGCACGTGTAATGAAGCTGCAGCTTTACAGCATTGCAGCATTACACGTACAAACCACTTTTTCATAACACGCTAACAGACCTATCTGTACGTGTGTGTGTTGTTGTGTTTGTTTGCACTGCACAGTTTCTCCTGGTGTTTTTTTGTTCTGGTCTGTCTTGTTTTCTCGTAATTGTGTGTTTTGTATCTGAATGTGCAGTGTGTGCTTGTGTGTGTGTGTGTGTGTGTGTGTGTGTGTGTGTGTGTGTGTGTGTGTTTGTGTGTGTGCATTGTGTGTGAGTGTCTGTTGTGCATCTTATCAAGAGCTCATGAATTATTGAGTTCCATTTAGAACCCTTATCACTGTCCCCATGGCAACCGGCCCCATGGGGCAGACATAGACACACACACACACACACACACACACACACATGAACACAAACACAAACTAGTGCAATAATGCAACATGCAATACAAACAGAAACAAGAACACAGTAGGTACACACACTGAGCCTGGTGTTGTTGTCGTACTCGAGCTCCCAGTGGCCTCTGTTTGTCCTCAGTCCAAGCTGGACATAATGTTGTTTTATTCATGTTTCCTAACTCTTTGTGTGTGTGTGTGTGTGTGTGTGTGTGTGTGTGAGAGAGAGAGAAAGAGAGCTGTTCTGTTTCAAGGATCTAATGATGTTTCATGTGTGTGACTGAACTGTTAGGAAACATCGACCTGCAGCTCTTCAGAATCAGAGGAGCATCAAGTTCAAGTTCAGCTGCAAAAGTTTAAAGTTCCCATGAAACTGAAAGCAAAGTTCTGTTTCTCCATTTTTAAACGTTCCCTGTAAAAACGCTCAGATGAGGAGCAACGTGTCTGATATTGATATGTGTTACGCTATGAGCTAGTGTCAACGTCTACCTTCCAGGGACCGAACACAACCTCTGAAACCAGCGGTGTCCAGTCTAACAGGTAGTGTAACGGTACTCCCTGTTGGTCTCAGAGACTGTGCATGAACCTGATCCGGTCCAGCTGCTGAACCTGGTTCTGTTGCCTGCTAACGCCTGCTATCATTTTAAATCAATGTTTCGCAGCAAACTATTTATTTCTCTAACAAGTAGCCACATAATGAGCAGCTCATTGTTATAAAACGACAAGCTCACCATACATTATGCTTACACGTCATAGTTACAAACTTTGTTGTACATTCAAGAATTTGCATCAAATCATACTTAAGTATTAATAATAAAAGTATTTATTATGCAGAATGGCCCTTTTCATGATAATTTATATTATAGTTCTGAATTCTAATGACTGATAAATTCATGTACATATGACTTTAATGTGGTGGCTGGTAAATGTGGGGATTATTTTAATTACTATGCTGCATGGCTGAATATATATTCATATAATAAATGTTCTCATTCTATAAAGTGAAAACTGAATTTCTCTGAATGTAGTCAAATAAAAGGTACCTCTGAAACGTAGTACAGTAGAAGTATAGTGTAAGAAGAACACATAATTACTAAAATAAAGTACACTGTAATAAAAACTTGTTTTTACAGTAAAAAACTGTATTATGGTAAAATTCTGGTACCATGGCTAATATTATGGTATATAAAGCTGGCATTTTATTCCATATTAAAAAACATAAAATGACCATTACATATTACAGTGTTTTACTGTAACAGTCTCTAATTCTCGAAATACTACTCTAACTTAACTGTTACTGTATAAATTCTCTAAAAATGGTGTACAAACTGTTCTGAAATATGACTGTTTTACTGCATCCAGTGGTATATTTTACAGTCTTTTACTGTCTGCAGACATTTTTACAGTGTACAAATACCTGAAAATTGTATTAAATACAGTATTTACATATGAACATTAGATTTCAGTTCATCAACAACAGCAGCAGCTTCCACACAAAAGGACGAGGTTGGTTCGTTGGAGGAAGCTGCAGTATCAAATGATATTAGCATGAAGGTATCAGCAGATCAATAATGAGAAGGTTAATTTGGCTGCACTGCTCATCAGCATGAATGTGACTGGATGTTATTAGTCAGCTGGTGTCTGAGCAGCTGATGAATGAGCCTAAACCAACACAGAGCTCCATATCTGTATTTCTCACTGTCGGCTGCTGACGTGTGTGTCTGTGTGCTTTAATGATTTAATACCGTACAGATACAGATACTTTTTTTTATTATTATTATCCCTCCACCTCTTCCCGTCATCAAACACAATGTATTTTGGCATTCGGTGTCTCTCCTCTTTAATTCTTCCATTTGATCCGTCTCTCCTTTTTTGCAGAGCTCAGCAATTTGCAGCTCAAACACACTCACACAACCTGTTTTTGTCAGTTAGGAGGACATTGCATTGATTTCACTTGCATCACCTGGAGACTTTAAGTCACCATGAAACAGGAAGCAGAGTGCCGTTTACGTCCACAGCTTTATATGTTTCCTGTAAAAACGGTCAGATAGGGAGGGAGTTGTCACAAATATTGATTGGTGTTTATAATTGCCAATATTGTTACTCCCACAACGCTGTACATTGCAGCTAGTGATATGAGCAAGTGCCGGTGTCCACCTTCCGAACACAGCTGGACCTGGGACTAAACACAACCTCAGCCCCAGCGATGGCTAGTCTGGCAGGGAATACAGTAGCCTATCGAGGTGGTTTCGGAGGACATCAGAGGAAAAAGCAGCAAATATATTGTGTATAAAATCTGATCCAGTTTCACCAAAATCACTGAATGAAGTTCTAAAGTTGTGCTTTTGTACAGTAATCAGTGAGACCTGGACATAAATAACTGTAGCAGCCCTGACAATCACTCATAGACTGGATCAAACTGGAACAGGCAAAATGTCCTCACTTGGAAGGTGTCAAAACTTGGTTCCCACAAAGATAGATGTACAAGACGTCTCACACACACACACACACACACACAGTGTAATGTTAATAAGAGATGCAGTTGGGTAGTTTTATAACTGCTCTTAAAAGAGATTTACTGAGTCGGAGAGAGAATTACAGATAGAATAACAGAGTTATCTTTTTATTTCCAGTTCTCTCTCCCCGTATGTGTGTATGTGTGTGTGTGCGTCAGTCATGTTTATTCAACAATGTTTGTCAAATCTGAGTCCCTTAAGAGCATAAAACAATAAAAACTCATGTAAAAGATCAAATAAAAACAGAATGCCATTATGAGAAGCAACAAACATAAATGTCAGTTATGTAAATAAAATGGGGACATTGTGTGACGCTCCGAAATAGAAAAAAGACAAAAACATGATGATAACATTAATAAACAAAGCAGCACATCCTGGGACAAAGTACATTTAAACAGAATAAAGTGTTGAGTTTGCATTTAAATTTTTTCCTGGTTTCAGCAGATCTGCAGAGAGGATCTTTATCCTGACAACAGCCCCCTTCATCACGATCTGCTGAGAGTCAAACAAAACTAAACCCCCATACTAATGTCATGTGTGCGCCCCCTACAGTCTGCAATCATAATTATACCAACCCAATGTTCTTATTTAGACATTTTAATAATAATAAAACATGTGAGGCTCATGATGGTACAAAATATTTGCACCCATCCATCACATGTATGTTTAGATTTCTGAGATAATACATGAAAACATTTACCTGCTGGTGGTGCTAGAGGGGAAGTCAGGCGTCTGACTGAACGCATTCAAATTTAAAGTCAGTAGGATTCATCTTTTGTAGAAAATGAATGCCGCTTATATGTCATATCATTCTTCAGACCATCTGCAGCCGTCAGCCCATGACAGAATATTCTACTCCCCAAATCCAGAATCAAACTCTCTTCCCGCAGTGGGACACCCAGACTACCACACCATGACTCCTTCTCTTGTCAGGTGATATCACGTCTTGTGTGCTGTTGTAGCTGTTAAAGTGGACAGGGAGAGAGGAGGGAACCACAGTCTGAGCCCTGCCAAGATAAGATTAAAAAAGGCATTTCCTGTTGAGCCACAGCTGGATGGATTTTTGCTCTTCAGGAAACGAATCACCTGAAATTAAACCCCAAAACAGGAATGATGGAGATCTTTCACTTCTTATCAGTGCTTCTAGTGTCACTACTAGTGTATATTACATTCAAACATTTAGATGTAATATTGAGTTAACATGTACAGTTCTCATCTTCCGCAGTATAAAATGAATAACTGTCCACTGTATGCCATTTCCCTTCACATACAGTGTATCACAAGACAAAACATTTGGAACTCTACTCTCTCATTATGAAGCTTTTGTTTACAACTTCAATTTATGATGAAATACCTGTGAAACTCTTTGTGTTTATACTAATTAGCAAATGTTAGCATGCAATAGGCATAATGACAGAGGAGAAGAAAGTGAAGAGGACGTTGACGGAGGAAGCTAAGAAGAGAAAAGGAGAGAGTGATCGAGCAAGAAGCCGCCGGACAAGAGTAAATCTGGGACTGACTCTTAGTGGTTGGTGAGAGCTTGGTGAAATAAAAGGCTGAAAGACAGACGCCGAGCTGGGCTGACTGCTGTTGGACTAGTCAGTAATATTAGCTGGCTGCTATGTCTGCTGTTGGTGACCTTGTTGAAGTTTGGCTGTTAGCAAAGTTGTCGACTCGCTCGCACAGCTGTCCATATTTACCACAGTGGGATTACACTCTGAAACTGGAGGCAACAAATCACAACAAATACCAATTTCTACGTAATGCTGCTTTAAATGGGGCCCTGTGTCTTGTTTGTTTTTGTTGATCAGGCAAAATAAACAGGAAATATGACACCTTGGCGTCTGGAAATAAGCCTTCAATTTCAGGCTAAACAATTAATCAGATAATTGGAAAAGAAAAACATCAATGACAATCGGTCACAGCTCTATAATTAATATCTACTTGTGTTTGATTTAGTTTCAGCAGCTTTGAACACACAAAGACAGATAGGTGTGTCTGTGCTCAGTAATTTATGATCTTTGACTGACCTTTAATACCATTTACCAAAAACACACACACACACACACACAAGATTGACCCTGTTTGGTCAAATTAAAGTCATAAATTGTGTTTCCATTAACGTCCTATTGACTGCTTTTAGTTTATTCCAGCAGAGAGGAGGTTCAGTCCTTCAGCTGCTGTTAAGCAGCTCTCCACCTGTATGATGGAGAGGAAGAAGAACGAGAACACCAGACGAAGATGGAGAAGGCAAAAGATGGAGAGGGGAGAATTTTGTAAATTTTCATCCTTCATTGTAATGACGATAAACTTCACCTTCATAAATCACTGTCCTCCAGTCACACACACACACACACACACATACACACAGACTGCGGACTAATTTAAAGTGTGTTATCAGAGCAGCAGACGGGCTGTTGATCCAGCGACCTTTGGCAACCAGAAAAAAACTGTCTCACTGGCTCCCACACACACACACACCTTAGCACCTTACCAATAGTGTAAATGTACCACAGCATAGGCATGATTCTAGCATGATGTCCAAAAAAACGTCCCCATTTGGCTTTACGGTCCCCTGTGGTGTGGCCCGTAACAAAGTCCACAGTTAGATAGGTACGCAAGTGCGTAGACACACACACACACTTACTTTGATGAACACACTTTGCTGAGCTGTGATAATGACGCCGTCTAAAACTCTTCCCCCTCATTCTCCTCTCTAAGTTTTTTCGGCTCGGTCCCATTAAACTTTGTTTCTTCTTCTCCTCTTCAGCTCCTCCTTTCATTAACTTCTCCTTTAATTCACTACCTCCTTTCTTTCTGTACCTCCTCCTTTCCTATCACCTTTTCTTTTTCCTTTTTTAACACTTCCTTTTCACTTCTCATCCTCCCATTTTTTCTCGTCTGTACCTCCTCTTATCTTTCCTTGCCTACTTTATGACTTCCCTTCACTACTCTCATTTTCTTTCTTTCCCCTTCGCCCCTTTTGCTTTTGAGAATCCTCTTTAAAATGATAATAAAACAAAAATTTCCTTCTGTCTGCAAGACATGATTGGCTGTTGGGTGGTAAAACAGAAGTCTTTGCTTTAAATGTGTCCTAACTGTTACCTGAAGCTGAACTGGGTGGATTTTGATCACTAGAGTCCAAAAAGACGTGGAAATAATCCGTCAGTGAACCCGTTTTCACAGCAGACATTTAGTTTTGTTATAGCAGTAAAAGCTCAGGTGTTAACCACAGACTGTATAACACCTGGACGAGGTCTTTGTGACAGTTTTCTTAGGAGCTGTCGTGAAGCTTACAGCCACGGAGGTTAACGTTTCATCGAAATTTGTTTCAGCTGTGCTTTTCCGGTCAAATGTTTGTGAAAAAGGTTTAATTGTTGAGTTGAAAATCAACATAAAGAAGATGTTATAGATTGAAACGAAAAGAGAATTAAACTAAAGTATTAAGAGCCTAACAGTGTGCAGACTTTTGTCTTTTGCCTGGATGTTGCACACACACTCATTCCCTCTTTTGATTAAAAAATCATCCAGAACAAAGATGACAGCTGTATTCAGCTGCTCCTCATCAGGACGTAGACGTTCTTCAGCATTAAGGGCTGCGCATACTGTTTTATTCTGGCTGATTAGACGTCTGCTCGGGTTGAAGGTGGACTGTGATTACATTGAGGTCACCGCCTCAATATGCCAGTAAGAATGATAAAGATGGCATTTTGTTTCACCTGAGCAGGTACAAAACTTGAACTTTAATCAGCCAACATATTTGAAAATGGCTCTGCAGGTTTAAGTATAAGGATGAGGTTAGATGGAGTTATATAGACCTACAAGTTGCCACATATTAAACAAACAAAATTACTCTCATAAGGTGAGATGTATTTACTTCTCACTGCTGCTAACTGAATCTGCCGTTAGCAGTTTCTAGCACAGTCTCTGAGACCAACGGGGAATTACGTCACACTACCGAGGTGATTTACAGACTTTCTGATGGAAAGACTGATAAGTAGCAGGAGAGCTAAAGCTAATATAATAAAGGTTATTCAGTTACTTTGGAGTTAGTGCTAATGCAGCTAACTGCTAACATAACTGAATGTTACGGAACTCATTAGTTTTGGGAAACGGCTAACATAGCTAACTGATAATACAGGCTAATGTCATAGATTTTGCTAGCTAATGTAGCTAATTGCTAACATTAGCTATTTTAGTTGGATTGGATCTAAAGCTAACACTAGCTAATGTTATGAACGTTGTATGACTCACTGCTAACATTAGCTTACTTGGAGATAAACATGAGTGCTAATTAGCCGTCTTGGAGCTAATGCTAATGTAATTCTAACATTAATTTACTCTATTGAACCAGTTGGTGCTAAAGCTAATGTAGCTAACTACCAACATTGTTTAGCGTGGACGTAAAGCTAACATTAGCTAATGTTATGAACTTAATTACATTAGTTTTTTGTTAAGACTTGTTGTTAAAAATTGTGATGTTATTGTTCGTGTGTCTAAAGTAAACTTTAAAGCTAACGTTAGCAGGTTAGCACTAATGCTAACAGTTTAACTGGTTTCCTAGAAATAAGTGGAGCCTCAGCTTCAGTTCAGATGAAAGTTTTCTTTGAGACTTTATTGGAAATGTTTTTTTTTCTTTTCTGCAGTAAAAACTGACAACAGGAATATCAAATATAGATCTCCTCCCATGTCTCCTTCTTCCTCTCTTCTTCATCTTATTGACGCTGTTTGGTTTCCTGAGTGTGGACAGGAAACTGACTGATCCTGATTTCAGAAGGCTCAATGTTAGAAAAATGCACAAGTTATTTAAATTAAGGTACTATTACCTTTGCAATACATAATGAGCAATATAATTTTTTCATCAAGCAGCTCGGGCCTGGTTCCCCCGGTGTTTTAATGATCGGGCTCTCTATAGATCCTGCGCTGAAACTCAACCAACAGCCAGGAGCCTCATTGATCACGGAGCTACGAGCCAGCAGCCCGCCCGAATTAACATATTCATTTCAGCTGGCATTTAGCTGGAGAGAGACAGATGGAGAGAGGGAGGACGGTCATGAGGGAAAGTGATGTAGAAAGCAGAGGTGGAGGAGAGAGAGCATGAAGAAGAAGATGAGATAGAAGTTTAATATCTCACCGAAATTACATTTAATACGACGGAGGAATTAAACGTTAAGAGGAACGACACATTAAAACATTTTCATCGCTTTCATCCGTCTCTCTCTGCACGAAGCATAATGTCTCACTGAAACAGTAATTCTACTGTAATACTGCTGGTAAAACTGTGACCGCTCGACAGTGGAATACTACAGTACCTCCATCACTAATGCCGCCACAGCAAAAAAAAAAAAAAAAAACAGTAGTACTGCATTTAAAGTACATGCAGTATTCATTTAGACTGGACCACAGACTGTATAAAACCTGGACGTGGTCTCTGACGTGACATGTTGACATGTGGTGGCTCTGGTCGTCACTACCACCACCTGACGCACCAAAAATGGCTGAATGACGCCCGGTTGCTCAAACCAGACACCTGTAACAACGCCCACCTGCCAATCAAAGCGTCCACGCTCTTAATCCTGCATAACTTTAAGCCTTAATATAATCTGAACAGGTGAGTTGTATAAAAATTCACCCTCAGTACAGTTGTCATGAACGGGGAAATTAGCTATAGAGACCAAAACTGTTTTTTGTACCAGGCTGTAAACATGTTTATTTCTGCTGTGAAGTTGGACATTTTAACATGGGGACTTATGGAGACTGACTCACTTCTGGAGCCAGCCTCAAGTGGACGACAAGAGGAACTGCAGTTTTTGGCTTCTTTTAACAGAAACAGAGGTTCAGTCTCACTTTGACCCATGAAAAAAAAATGAATTCTTCTTCTCTTATTGATCTAAATGTAGCACTTGAAGCAGGTCAGCATATTCTATAAAGTTGCAGTTCTTTGGCTGAATATTGTAAAAGCTAAATTAATCTCATGTGACGCTCATTCCTAATGTTTTAGTTGTGCACTGTGAAATAACAGAGTTCCTCTTTGACAGAAGAGCAGATGAAGTTTGTGTTTTTTGTAGAAAGCTTCCTGTGTACTTCTTTCACCCCTGGCCAGTCGTCTATCACGTATTCGAAGTAGAAATACAGTACAGATTCAATAAAAGAAAGACAAATGAGTTCAATATTCAGTTTATTGTTCACTCCGTCCAAAAGTTTATTGCAAGCTTTAATGAAAAAGTCTGAATCCTCCCAAAGAAAAAAAAGATCCTCGAGAACGAGAAGGTTCACACGGCTGTGAGGAAAATGAATGGAAGCTTTAAAGAAACTGATGAGCGTTTTCATTAAGAAGACACGTTAATGAATCAGTATTGATAAGATCTGATGAATTCCTGATTGGATGAATTTTGTCCTCAGGGATCAATGAAAGATTTAGTTAGTCTCTCTCTCTTTCAGTAACGTTCAAAGTTTTGTTTAAGAAGACTTTGAAAAAGGTGCTTTAACTTTCACCCAAAGGCTAATTAACACACACACACACACACACACACACACGCTGTTCATCATGACGTCTCTGCAGGTTTCTCGTATTGATTGCGTGTGCACAAGTGTTTTAAACCTCCTTCAAATCATAACAAATGTCCTCATTGATCCGTTCACGTGTACGTCACTCTGTTGATCTCTTTAAGACATTTCAAGGCCTTGAAAATCTTTTTTCCTCTCACTGCAAACGAGCCTTGAACACAACATTTCATGCCAACTTGTTATTTCAGCCGAGACGTTTCTGTGTTTGTTTTATCGTGGTTTTAGATGAGCAGCGCTCAGTTCAAGCAGCAACAGCTGTGGCCAAAAACTGCAGTTCCTCTAACGTCCACTTGAGGCTGGCTCCAGAAGTGAGTCAGTCTCCATAAGTCCCCATGTTAAAATGTCCAACTTCACAGCAGAAATAAACATGTTTACAGCCTGGTACAAAAAACAGTTTTGGTCTCTATAGCTAATTTCCCCGTTCATGACAACTGTACTGAGGGTGAATTTTTATACAACTCACCTGTTCAGATTATATTAAGGCTTAAAGTTATGCGTCTTTGCCAATATTTGCTTCAGAAACATACAGGTGACGTCTCTCATGCTCTGTCCATTTTTTATACAGTCAATGGGCAGGACTGCCAAGATAGAGACGACCAAAGCCACCACACTGAGCTTCACAGCGGCTCCTCAGAAACCTGTGGGGGACGTCACAGGTTTTAGACCGTCTGTGGGGACATCACGGAGACTACATCCAGGTTTTAGTCAGTCTGCGGGGACGTCACAGAGACTACGTCCAGGTTTTAGACAGTCTGAAACTACGTCCAGGTTTTAGACAGTCTGCGGGGACGTCACGGAGACTACGTCCAGGGTTTAGACAGTCTGCGGGGAAGTCACGGAGACTACGTCCAGGTTTTAGACAGTTTCACTGTGCACAGAGCGTATTTTCAGGGATCTTCTTGCTGAGTGATGAGTTGCTGATCAGTAGATTTCATCTCCACCGTTCTGAAGAGACTTATTCTTCTGCTCTTGCAGCTGCTCTTACTCCAAGCGACAAATCCTCGACTTCTTTTGCAGCCTGCACTGAAACTGATTCATTAATTCTGATCTCCCTCCTCATTTCATGTAGCAACAAGTGTGCCACCGGGGTCCGTTAAGGAGAGTTTTTAATTGGGCTGTTCCTTCATGTAGATGAGTCCAGTCGTGCGTGAGTACAGCCATATAGAGATGGTGGGATTTTTCATTGCTAATGGTGCACAGCTGTGTGTAGGCTGTGCATATGTGCTGTACATGTGATGAATATTTTTCTTATGTGTATTGGTGGTTTTCTGCACACTGATGTAGAACGTCTTCTACGCATGGTTTGATAAATGAGCTACATGAAAACATAAAGGCCTGATCTGAATCAGTAAAAGTGTTTCTGTTCAGTTTTTTGTTCCTACAAATGGAAACGTTAAACATAAGCGCAGCTTTAAAGACCACGTAAAGTCAAAACTGGGTGATTCGGGGCCGAACACAGCCTCTGAACGCAGCGGTGTCCAGTCAGCAGGGAGTGCAGGGGCCTCCTTGTTTCACACCTGCTGCTGTGTCAAAATTAATTTGTTTGTTTTCATTACAGAAAATATAAAAAGGATATTATTTTGAAAAAGTCGTGATCTGCATGAAGAAAACATGAAACACAAACATCCTGTAAAGGGTTAAAAAAATAAATAAATAAAACAAAATGAGAAAATCAGCAGAAGGAAACGGAGCGATACTCCGATTGTTATACCTGACCTCTTGCCTCCGAGAGTTGCCACGGTAACAAGGACACCTGGTCATGAAAATTGCAGGCTAAACATAGACTGCTAACACACACACACACACACCTAAACACACAAACACACACTTGTCTCCCACTCAGGCTCATGTGAACAAAAGCTCAGAGTGAAGCGGCTCAGATGAAGCTTTCATGATTCCTGAGGGGGAAATAAATAGTAGTCTTTTTGTGTGCGGTAACCACAACTACACACACACACACACACACACACACACATAAACACAACTAATACACACAGAAACTGGGCCCTGTGTGTTTTATTAGTTGAATTTCAAGGCTGAGCGTGCTGATGGCTGACAAACCTCTGGAGTTTGAACAGCTGGTGTGTTTTCATCTCATTCTTCAGGCTGATGTAGTTCACCACGTCCAATTTGTCCAAATATGAAAAGGGGGTCAGTTTGTGGTCCAAAATCTGATCTTCCACCAAAAGATTTAACCCCTCAGAGACGATGTCAGAAAGCTTCTTTAAGAAGCCACAAAGTCATTTTAGTTTATCACACACTGAGTCTTACTTTTGTAGTTTTGTCCATCGTCTCTATCGCCCTGCACAGGACCGACTGTAGGAAACATGGACGTCGTGGTAGAAGTGAGGTGGCTCTGGTCGTCTCCATCTTAGCAGTCCTTCCTCCGCCCGCTCCTGCCTTATCCAAAAATAGTGAAAGAGGTGGAGCTGAGGCGGGCTGAATGACGCCTGGTTACTCAAACAACACCCACCTGTCAATCAAAGCGTCCACGCTCTTAATCCTGCATAACTTTAAGCCTTAATATAATCTGAACAGGTGAGTTGTATAAAAATTCACCCTCAGTACAGTTGTCATGAACGGAGAAATTAGCTATAGAGACCAAAACTGTTTTTTGTACCAGGCTGTAAACATGTTTATTTCTGCTGTGAAGTTGGACATTTTAACATGGGGACTTATGGAGACTGACTCACTTCTGGAGCCAGCCTCAAGTGGACGACAAGAGGAACTGCAGAGGTTGTTGCTTGGTTGTCAACATGTTGTTACACTACAGTCTGATGATAGTTGCTCCAGGTTGCTTACATACATTGTTTAGTTTCCGTGCTGGTCCTTCAGATGTTCCACGAGTGTAAAGTCACCTGATAACCCCCGGCGCCGAGCATCAGGAGTGTTGCTATGGTTACCTGCAGTTTTAATAAACGTTGAGACTTCAAGATTTAAACCGGCGATTAAACTGTTGACCGGACTTCTCCCCCGCGTGTCTCGACATATAATTTCACCCGACAGCGATAATGCCAACATCACACTCACATGTAAGCAGAAAACACACACACACACACACACACACACACAGTCTGGAGATGTCTCGTCATGACGACGGAAACAGCTGTTTCTAAAAACTTGTGACTTATCGTTGTTATACTTTCTCCTGACTGTAAGCGAAGGCCGTCATTGGCTGATTGACAGTCCTCGTTCATCTCTGTAATTGTATTTCACTCCTGCCATTTAAAAAAAATTACCTCGCCTTCAGTGTGTGTGTGTGTGTGTGTGTGTGTGTGGGCCGTCGTAAAGCAAACCTCGCCTTGAGGTATTAACCGAGTCAGGCCTCATTACACACACAGACACACCTTTCCTCCCTCTCTCCTTTCTCTCACCTTTTCATTCCTTCTTTCTCTCAGCCGTAAAAATCCGTTCAATCTTTTTTGAGTCGTCGTCCGTTGAAAGTGAACAAACACACTCTGAGTACAGTTCGTTCATTTAGAGAACAAATCACGTTTTAATGACACGTTACATGCAAATGTGAACAAATAGAGACAAAAGCAGCCAACATTAAGAAGAACCTGAAGACTTCAGACAACCTTTGAATCACCGCCCACTCAGTGTGTGTGTGTGAGTGTGTGTGTGTGTGTGTGTGTGTGTGTGTGTTTCATCCAGAAGTCAAAATCAAAGGCTTCACATTAAAGGATTTGTTTCACACGGAGAATCAAACACAACGAAAAAAAACAAAGTGAGCCAAAGTAATTATGTCGAACACAAAAGTGTGAAAATGAAAAAACGGTCCTGTCGTGTTTCAGCTTTCACGCTGATGCTGGAAATATTCTAAATATTATGAACAAACTCTCACAGGAGGCGTTAACAATAATGTTAGTTTCTTTTAACTATGATGATGATTATTATTATCTAAGTGTTTATTATTGTAATCATGGAGAGCTTAAATGGATAATTTGAGTCGGCACGCCTTCAGTTTGCACAGAAGTGACAAAATGTATTTTAGCCACCAAAAAAACCCAAAAACAAACAGACTCGATCGGTTTGTGAGTTACTTCGGATCCAAACTGATATTAGTTGCAGATTGAGGCAGCGGTTGACCAGCAACTTCTATACCCTATGAGGTAAAATGTCTGTTTTTGTCAGGCGGCTCTGTAGAGAGCCTGAATATCTGGTCTTGATGCCGTAATGGTGTCCATGGATCCATTTTCTGCTGCTAGTCAGAGCGGTGGTGGCAGCAGGCTCAGCACAATGCCCTTCTCCCTTGCTGCCTCCTCCTGGGAGATCCCGAGGCACTCCCAGATGGGATATGAAATCTCCCCCTGGTGTGTTGTGGGTCTGCCCGGGGGTCGCCTCCCGGTTGGACATTGCATGAATTACCTCAACAGAGGGGGCAGAAACACAAGCCCACACCACTTCATCCGTGCCAACTGTCAAACCTCAGCTGGAAGCGTGTTTCCTGCAGATTTATTGAGCTGCAGCTGCTTTTAAAACTTAAAATCTTTGCAGACAGTGCAAATTAAATTATAATTATTTCGTGCACAGATTATTAAAATATGGCTCTTTCTCTCTCTTCCAGTTTGCATGTCTAAGCTCCACGTCCTGTCTCTAATTGTGAGCTTTGAAGCCCTGTGAGAAAAACCGACGCGGGCACGACACCAAGCCCACACCTGCTGATGAGAGCTGGAATGTAGATCGACTCGTTGTTCGAGAGCTTGTCGTCTTCGGTCTTAAGCTCAGACGATCTGGTACGATGCCCAGGCCCCGCCTGACGAGCTCGTCTAGCCTGCTTCCAGACCTCCCAGTTGCTTCCCACGTCTGCAGTTAGTTCAGTGGTTCATTTAATGTAACAAAATAGTTTAGTTAGTTTAGTTTTTTTCAAACAATGACGGACAAATCTTTTGACAGATTAACACCAAAGTCGATCTGCCGTAACATTCTCATGCAACACTGTTGATAACCACATGTAGACCACCTGTACGCCTGTGTTTCTTTAAAGTCTAATAATTGTAATGAGGTTGATAAATGAGGTGAAAAAATAGGGATTGATGAGGTGGAGGACAAAGGACAAAGAAAGTAGCACTGATAACGTTACGAGGACGTAAAGATCATTCATCTGCTTGGTGAAAAGTGACGGACAGTCCGTGTTTATTCATCTTTTCTCTACATGTCGTGATAAATGCATTATCTCTCAGTCCTGCATATTAAATGTTGTTGTGATTGAGTTGTTTTTGTTAATGAAATGCTATTAAAAAAAGGCTATATGTCTCATCGTTAAAAACGAAAGCTAAAATGACAGGTGATAGTAGATCACGGTGGAATTTTTACAAACCTGTCTGTCAGTATGACAGACAATGATGCCAGCAGCTTTTAAAGCTCACCAATTAACACAATATCCCATTAGTGTAAAAGTGCTGGGTTATTTCTTGGCTCTTAGCAGGCGAGACTCCACAAAGCTCCTCCAGTTCAACACTCGAACCCGTGAAAGATGGCACACTGTCACTTTGGTTTCAGACTGATTAACCCTCTAGACCCCAGAGCGCCCCTCAAAACACAGAAATTAGTCCTGATCTTTGTATTGTAGTTTAAGTTTTGTCGTCTTTTACCAGAACTGGAAATATACATTATTACGTTGATATCTATGATTTTATTTTGGCGAGTTTCCAACTGGTTTCCTGCAGACAAAGCATCACCGGGTTTACAAATGTATGGACGCATAGCGGAAAGAGAACTGTGGGTTCAGGTGTTTTGCTCACATCACATCATCAGTAAACAGATGGACTCTCACTGCCCAGACGGAGGCTGTTTTCTGGGGGAGAGTTCACCGAAGAGTCGGCAGGGAGGACTGACCGGGTTTGTGCCGACTTTTCCACGTAAATTTTAACTTTTCTCATATAAGTTGCCAAATACACGACCTACTGCCACATTACTGTAGTTTGTAATAGCAATGTGGGATGCTCTAAATTTCATCGCATAATCACCATCAGTAATCAGCAGGACTCACCAAAGCTCTGTTTTTACACTGAAGTTCACTGAAGGGTCGGCAGGGAGGACTGACCGGGTCACGGTGACTTTTCTCATGTAGCTGTACTGTTGTTTGTTCTTGTATAGGAAATATATATTCAGAACAGTTGTACAGCGCTTTGTTTGTTGAAGTGTTGAAATAAACTTGGTTTAAAAAGCTACAAATGCCACATATTTGGTATCAAATTAAAGAGGACGTTGTGTTTTTTAAAGTAAACCACTTGTGATTGTTAATTTCTTTCTGTTTTTATACATATGAGAATGTACGAGAATTCAACCGGGGTCTAAAAGGTTAACAAATTTAATAAAATTGGGTAAATTCGTGAGCTTTAGCGGTGCTGGTCAGTAGATTTTGTAACCGTTTGGACACAGAGGAAACAACCAGCTTGGCTTTGTCAGGTTTTGTGCTAAGCTAAGCTAACTGGCTCCTAGTTGTGGCCTCACATTTAACAAACAGATGAGAGTGGTATCAATATTTTAATGTAACTTTCTGCCAGACAGGAAATAAGCATATTTCAGCTCAGCTTCACTTCAGCAGCATCAGTCGTCCATACAGACAGAGGAAGATAACAGTGGATGAAATCTATAATAATAATAATAATAATAATAATAATGGTGAAAGGGTTGATGAGATTTTCTGAAACAGAAAACAAACAAACCCAAAACAGTCACAAATAATAAATATTGTGATTTTTTTTCTCTCTCATTAGCGCTGATGTGTGTCAGCTAGCTTAGCGGTTCGATAGCCGGTAGCCTATGGTGCAATCTGAAGGAGCTCATCCATTTAAAACCTATTACACACACACACACACACACACACAAAATACATTACAGAGGTCATTAAGAATATATTAGAGGTGTCGATGTCATTATAAATTCACAACATATGAGAGAAGCTATTAGGAAATGTGGGTCAACACACACACACATATATAGGGAGGTTATTAATGTCATTCATGAATGAGACCGACAATCCAAAATGACTACAGCGAGGTCGGTGTGTGTGTGATGGATGGACTCAGGTGTGTGTGAAGCCCTGCCCGCTCACTCTGTAATGGGAATAGTTTTTTTTTTTTTTTCAAACCTGCAAATTAAAATTAGATAAATGAAAATTTGAGGAAAGTTATTTCGATTTATCCCGAGGAGGGCGTGAACGTGTCGCCACGTTCATGAAACCACAAACCTCACGGTGGCACAAGAGGAAACATCAGAGGATCACCGACGTCATTACGGTTCAATACATCCAAAAGTTATGATTTAGATATTTCAGTGGTGGATTAACAACTAAACGACTGAGTCACCTTGACATCCTGACAAAAAACGTAAACAATTAAGTGCGACTAGAACATGTTAGTTCAGCAATAAGTCCTGTGGCAGTTGTAGAGGGGGTAGATGTATCATGTCCTGTTGTTGGTAGTGCTAGTAGAGGAGGTCCTCTCTGAAGAGCTGGAGGTCTTCAAATTGACCTTCATGCTCTATGGCCCTTCTGACATTGTCTCGAACGGTCGCGATCAGCTTTTCCAGCACGTCGAACAACATTTGCGAAGTCTAGGACAGCCACACGATCAAATAATTTCATCACCATTCAGATTAGCAGAGGGCTAACCCAGAAGTTAGCAGCTCAGCCAGCAGAAGAAGTCTCTAGTGACGATGGGCCACACAATGCGGAAGTATTTTAACATTTTGGGTTCCTGCGGCACTGAGTAACTTCCATAAGAATGAACTGAGCCTTGCTTTGCTGTATCTAGTTTTCTTTCCATATCCATAGACACTCCACTCTGCCCAGTCCTCCCCACTCAACATTCAGTGAATACGTGCAAGGTTTTTGCTTAAAGTTAAATATTTTCAACTCTCTCATTTGTGCAAATCTGTGTGTATACGCGTCATGTATTGACTTTGCGTCTTGCAAATGTTTGCTTTGAGCAGTCACACCACTAAGATACCCAAACCCCAACATATGACATGCGGGAAAAGAGCCACAGGTCGGATTCAAACTCTGGCCTGCTGCGGCCTTTGTACACGGGGCGGATGCTCTACCAACTGAGCTAAATGACACCCCTCGTAAATTACTTTCATTTTAAAAAACTCCAACAGAACAAAAGACCTGAACATCAAAACCAGGAGCATTGTGATAGAAGTCATACAGAGCAGCAACATACGCACTCCAGTCTCTCATTCTGCCTAAACAACACGTGATAACGATGATGCACCATGTGATCAGAGTTGCTGTAGAGTTTTCCATCAATATAAAGTGACCGTTCACAGAACTCTTCAAGAGTCAGATCCTGAGATAGACCAACAAAAAAAACAAAAAAACATGTCTGACTTTACTTGGACCTGAGCCAGAAAAGAAGAAGAACAAATGTGATAAGTGTCCCAACAGTTACACCCAAACTGGTTTACCTGCAAAAAGAGGCGTAGCGACATCTGAGGCTAAATTCCTTGATGTGAGTCAAAGAAGCGAAGAACAGCAAACAGAGCTGCAGTCCTGTTCAGGAAGACTTCACCCAACATCGGTGAGTACAGTTGGTCATTAATTGGGTAAAACAGTCATAATAGAACAGAATACTGGAATTTAGCAGTAAACATATTTTTCCGTGTAATGACAGTGTTTCAATGTCCTCCGGTTTTAGAGTGTCGACATGTCGGCTGCTAGCTGTCTGCTGACTGAAGAGCAGCTTCTTTGCGGCATCTGCCTGGATGTGTTCACTGATCCAGTCACGTTACCATGTGGACACAACTTCTGCAAAAACTGCATCATACAGCACTGGGACAGCAGCGCCCGCTGTCAGTGCCCCTCATGCAAAGAACACTTCTATAAAAAACTTGATCTGCGGGTCAATACTGTCGTATCCGAGATGGCTGTCCAGTTCAAACAGTCGGCTGGACAAAACAGCTCACAAGTTGCCGAACCGGGACAAGTTGCCTGTGACTTCTGCACGGAAACCAAAATGAAAGCTGTGAAGTCCTGCCTGGTGTGTTTGGCGTCATACTGCGAGACTCACCTGGAGCCACATCTGACGGCATCACGCCTGAAAAGACACCAGCTGACTGATCCTGTGGAGAACCTGGAAGGCAGGATGTGCACGATACACGATAAACCAATGGAGCTCTTCTGCAAGACGGATCAGACCTGTGTGTGCATGCTGTGCCCCGTTTTAGACCACAAGTCGCATGAAATCATACCGCTGAAAGAACAGTTTGAGAGAAAGAAGACCGAGCTGGGGAAGAGAGAGATTAAAATCCACCGGATGATCCATGAGAGGCGACTGAAGATCCGGGATATCAAACACACTGTTAAACTCAGCAAGGACGCTGCAGACCAAGAGATGGAAGTTGGTGTTCTGGTCTTCACCACTCTGATACAGTACTTGGAAACAGTCCAAGCCGAGCTCGTTGAGACGATTGAGAAGAAGCATAAAACGACAGAAAAACAGGCCGAAGGTATCATCCAAGACCTGGAGCAGGAAATCTCTGAGCTGATGAAGAGACGTGCTGAGGTGGAACGGCTCTCAATATCAAATGACCACCTTTATTTCCTTCAAAACTTTGGGTCCTTGAAATCTTCTGCACTCAAAGATTGGACAGAGGTAAGGGCGAATCTTCAATCGTTTGAGGGAACTGTGAGGGAAGCTCTGGACCAACTGGAGGAGATGCTTGGCAAAGAGATGAAGAAGCTGCTCCATGAGGCTGAGCTAAACAGGTTCCAGCAGTTTGCGGTGGATGTGACTCTGGATCCTGACACGGCACACGCTGCTCTCGTCCTGTCCAATGACGGCAAACAAGTACATCACGGTATCGTGAAGAAGAATCTCCCAGACGATCCTAAGAGATTCAATCCTAGTTGTTGCGTTTTAGGAAAACAAAGTTTCTCTTCGGGAAGGTTTTACTTTGAGGCTCAAGTTAAAGAGAAGACTAGATGGACTTTAGGAGTCGCCCAAGAGTCGATCAAGAGGAAGGGAATAATCCCACTGTGCCCAGAAAATGGACACTGGACTGTGTGGTTAAAAAATAGAGATGAATATGCAGCTCTTGTTGGCTCTCCTCTGCCTCTCTCTCTAAATTCAAAGCCAGAAAACGTGGGAGTGTTTGTGGATTATGACCAGGGACTCGTCTCCTTTTTCGACGTGGATGCTGCAGCTCTTATCTACTCCTTTACTGGCTGCTCGTTCACTGAAAAACTCTACCCATTCATCAGTCCTGGGCTTAATGACGATGGCATAAATTCTGCCCCTGTGATCATTTCTACCAGCAAACGACTAAAAGAAGAAGCTGATGACTGACCTGAAATGCTCCTTGTAAATACCTTGCATTGTTTAGTTTGGTTAAATTCGACTTAATTTGTTTGAAGATCACAATTTGTAGAAGTGATCACACCGTGATCACTTCTACAAATTGGAAAGTGGAAATGTTCTCGGCCCGGTCGCAAATGCATTCTGGAGCAGTTTGTTTGTGTTGTGATCCAACCTCGATCTGACCCAAGCCACAAAGCACGCTCTCCAAAATTTGATCTAAATGGCTCGTAGTCAGGCTTGAATCACAACTTGGACTGACCTAGATTCACAAGAAAGTACGTTCATGTCGCTGCCCAAGTCACACCTAACCAATGAGAAGAAATCTGGCTGCAAGTTTACGAACTCATCCACTGATTCAAACGAACGAAAGGTTTGAAAACAGACATTTGGACTTGTCGTTGAAGGAAAAAACACGTGTGGAACTAATCATATTAATGATGCATTGGACAGGAACACAGTCGTCGTTAATTACACCCGTGGTTTTCGTGGTATTTGTTAAATGTAACGTGACAAAGGTCTACAGTGTAATTAGGCCTCTTTAACTGCAATTGTTTTGTTCCCACAAAGCCATGAAGGTGTGACAGCAGAAGCTAAAAGCAATTCAGCCTTTGTTCATTTAATTATTTACACATTTGCTTTTCCTGCTGTGACATTTTAAAAATGTCCTGCGAGTCTTAATGGAGGGAAGCCGATGAAAGTTTTGCTGTTTCATTCTCACGTGACTTTCACTGCCGTACACATCCATAAATGCACTTTGAGGAAAGCTATAAAGGAGCTCGCTGCTGCTGCTGCCAGCACTCCTTAACTCCATTGTTCTGCTGTCACATTGTTTATACTGTATGTCATATAACGTCCTCGCTGCTGCGGTTTGAACCAGTTTCAGCCGTGATCGGTTTTATTCAAGAATAAACTTAGTTGCAGTTGTCCAAACAGGGTGAAATATAAGCATGGATAGGTCTGTACAGGTCAACAGAGGATAAAAAAAGACTTTATGGAACATTTTAAAGTGGGATATCTGTACAAGTTTTAATTTCATTACTCTTGTTCAGTTGAATAATGAGACATCCAGATGATCCAGACTGGTCACTAGGTCTCATAGGCACATACAGTTCATATAATCTTCTATAAGAATGAGATCTTCTTTCTGTGACGTTCTCTCTTCAGTGTTGCAGATCAGATTTAACAAACCCTCTTAAAGTAGAGGTCAACTTGACCACTTGTACATTTATCAAATGGACAATGCATCATAAATGTTTGTTTCTGGCTTCCAGGCCGCCTTGTTTGTGGTAAAAATTGAGAAAATGGCCAAATGCGACAAGTTGGCTCACAATGAAGTACTTGTACATGATCATAAAGGGGATCTAGTATCTTTTATCCCTGCTTGTTTTAGAAAGGCCATTGATGAGCTCTGTCAGGCAGACAATCAGTGGACTGAAAATGTTGTTTCTGGCTGGCAGCATTAGCTAGCGAGCCTTCAGTTTTTCAGGATTGAACCCAGGAAGACAATTAGTGCAATTCAAGTCAATGGGAAAACCAATCTAAATGCACTTTATATAACATGGAGAAAGTTAAAATGAGCATTGATGAAAATTACAATAGCCAGTTAGCCAGTTGAAAAGTATTCTACTTCCACTGAACTTCGCTAACTTGTTGAAACTCCTCTCACCTTGATGAGCGCCACCTGATAATGAAGCTGTTGGGACTCAGCGTTAGAGGACAAAAGCCAGTGATGTATCATTGAAGTAGTTACTGAAATAAAGAGGGAAAGGTTTGACATGAAAACAATAAAGAGGTAAAACTATCTGTGACATAGATGAGGTGGTCAAAGGGCGCTAACACTTGTGGAAAAGGACATGATAATATTATACTGTGATGTTAAACTGCCAGTTATGACCTGCATAAAAAGCCTGAGACAGATGTTGGAGTGTGCTTTCTATCAACTAACGAACTTGTGGCCTATAATTTGTGTTGGCACGCTACATAGAACTTAAACTATCTTGTTTAGACTCCACGTTAAGTCAGATGAAGGCGTGTAAAAGACGATAAATGCTCATTCATCAGCAGTATGATTCACTGTGTCATCTTTTTGCATGTAATTTGAGTTTTTCCACCAGTAAATTAAAGGCGATAAAACAACTGCATCTATTCCTAAGCCTGTATTGTAGCGTGTTCACTTCACCTTTAACAGCAGTCGAATGTCTCTCTCAGTTGTGTGCTTTGTGTACAGTAATCTCCGGCGAATGGCCTATAGTGAAAGTGCCTGAGGCGGCTCATATGTGGAAAGAACTCAAGAGCCCACCACATGCTGCCTGCAGGAGGAAATCCAACTTTAAACAACAGATCTCAACAATGATTGATTAACTTTCTGTATAGGATCACTCTTTGGGCCCTGTTGTCTTATTTCTTCTCATAAGTTATAGTGGAAACCAATGTTTGTCTGCTAAGCAGTTTGATCAAAAAACATGTTTACGATGCTCACTGGAGATCAAGGTGAGAGCGTATTATGTTTATGGATTGAAAAGAATGTAGCAGGCATACCAGAGAATTCTCAAGCATTGACTCATCTGTCAACGGAAAAGGTCCTAGAATTTAACCTTTGTCACCTGCACAGCTTGTGTCTTCCCGCTCTGCAGATCTTTAAAAGAGAAGAGTGTCACTAACTGAAACCTCAAATATAATGTGTGTGTTCACTGCCGTGAATAAACCGGCAGTGATTGAACAGACGGTGCATTCAGTTCACCTGAACATTGACACCGCGGTGGGATAGAAAAAAGATGACAAACGACATAAACGCTCGCACAAATCCCGCCATGCAGCATCGTGATCCTCCGTCAAACGTGCTTATAAAGATTTGTCACAACAGATCAGCTTTACTGAAACACCAAATATGACTTCAGTGAGCTCATATTTATATATTACACACTTTAACAGCACATTATTTATAACTGGTTATCTGCCTCTCCAGTTCTTTCACAGCAGTGTGAACTGTGAAGATGAACGTCTGTTCCTGGATCATAAAGATAATAAATGAACTGTTGTTAAACTGAACTCATGCAGCCTTTTTGCTGGTGTGTGCTGCCATCTAGTGGCTGCTGGGTGAAGCACAGTATATGGCCAAAAGTATGTGGACACCTATAGGTGTAATGAATGTCTTATTTTGGACGTAAATTTCAGAACCTGACTTATATAGCGCCTTTCTAGTCTTCTGACCACTCAAAGCCCTTTTACAGTACATATCTCATTCACCCACTTGGAAAATGCACCATGCACAACTGCTCATCAGTTTTAGGAGATAACACTTCATACGCATTGACACACCGATGGCGCAGTTCAGGGGTTCAGTATCTTCCTCAAGGACCCCGGGGATTGAACCGCCAGTCCATATGATTAGTGGATGACATGCTCTGCCTCCTGAGCCACAGCTGCCCATCTAATGTTTAAGATAAGGAGTTATAGTCACTATATACCCCTTCCTTGTTGGAAGATGTGCCAGCCAAAGGCAAATTTCCAGCTTCCACCTCGGACAGTTATCGTTTCGCCTTTTTCAGTCGGGAAATTCTTTTGCTTTTATTCACTTTTATTACTGAATGAAGCTTGTTGTTCTTTCAGAACTGGCCACTCCCTCTGTGCCTCTTCCTGCCTCCAGCTGTCACCTGATTTCTACCTGCACACCTGTTACCCGTTATCAGTTCAACATATATTCCAGACTCTTCCCCATCATGCCTCTTTTGTTGGTTTCCTGTGTCTGTTTGGTCTGATCTGTGTTGAGTGAGTTAAATTGATCTGCCTTGTCTGGCATCAGTCCTTCTTTCCAAACTGGTGAATCTCTGAGCTGCTGATACCCAACCACCCTTCACCACTCAAACAAACGCAACGTCAGCCATTGTACCCAGCCGACTCTCTGGATCCTTCTTGAGACCCTCCAATACTCTATCCTGTACCCCAACTTACAATACAGCATCATCAGCATACACTGATTTATCTACTAAATCCATTCAAAACCATCCCATCTCCTTCTGTACCCATTCATCAACCCTTTAACGCCCTGTTAGCTCTTTAAAACCCCCAATTTCACTTTCAGCCTCTAGACTGGCCTCCATGAACGTTTTAAGTATTGATCTCATTAGAAAAAAGAACTGTGACACCTTGTGGATATTCATTTTCAGTTTATTTTCAAAATGATATGAGCGCAGTTTTCACAATAAAACAGTTCATGTCACAGTATTTAAATCCCTTTTTTTTGGACATCTGAAAACCCTGAGCTGAAACTTTGTTGTTCTAATTTTTGTTCTCAGTGCTGCAAGTTTTGCTTGGATTTCCGTTTTTCTAAAGTCACCTGCTCTTTATTTAATTTTTCAGACTTTGACATTGTCGGGACATTCATTAAGTCAACCCAGAAGTCCAGTGGCCTGCTCTGTTTTAATAAGACCGAAGTGCTTTACACGGACATACATTTATCTTTGGAAAATACAGATACATATACATTTTGTTGTCCTACATTTCTTTTTACAAATTCAGTGACACGACAGCTCAATAATTAAATTAAAAACGTTCTCTCTTTGTTTGTTGGAGTTTCCAGAAATACCAAAACCAATTAAACCAAGACTAGTTTGTTTCTCAATCCAAATAAAAAAGTTATTGTCAGTGCAAATTCTGAGTGGATTGGACCCAATCTGTTTGTTTGTTTGTTTGTTTGTTTGTTTGTTTGTTTGTTTGTTTTATTAATTTGGCAATTCATGAATAAGTTAGCTAGCTTCTTGACAGTCTTTGCAACTTAAAGATAAGCAAAGATGAACTTCACTGTGCTAATTTTCTATTTTTAAAACTTAAACTTCTTTTTTAATTGCTGTTGTTTGGATCTCCTCGGTTTATTAGAGCCGTGGTCTGATGTGGGGAAGGCTGAACATAGAAACTGCTTCTTTTCTTCAATACATCTCTGTGCTAGAACTCTATGATACTGCGTACCATCAAGTTACACAAAAGAGATTCAATAATTCACACAAAGGATAAATGTTTGGAATATTTTCTACGATTTAAAAAAAGCATCAATCATCCCTCCATCTCCTAATTTCACTCGTGCTGTCTTAAAAGCAGTAATAAAAAATTAAAGAGGCCATGACCAATGAGTCCTCCTGTTATAGTGCAGAGGTTAAAGGTCAAGGGTCCCTTCAGTAGCCCTTCATGGTCATGGATGTTTCTGCGTTGTCGTGGCGTTTGACCTGATGGATCATCAGGAGGGAGATCAGCAGGCCCAACAGCTATAAAGACAGGTAGTCAGTTAGACAGGTGACAGGTACAGAAAACAAGCTCTCAGACACCTTGAACAAACACCAGAAGTGAGAGACGTTACACAAGCAACCATCTGTCCAATCCACACTGCAAACAACTCCAACAGATGTTATAAAGATGTTTTTTTTTATTCAGTTTGCTGCCTGCATATTGTCTGTTTAAAAGCTGAATGAGTTGTTGAGCTAAAAGATGCTGGTTCTACGAGTTTTTCTTAAAATATAAACATTACAATACAGAAGTCTCCTGAATAATTTGGACCTGATCCGTCAGTTTGGTATGGAGTGCTACAGATTTTTCCATGGGCCCTCAAAGCTAAGAGCTGTCTGAGTGAACCTGACTGACCTCCAAGGCTTCACCTTAGATTTATATCATCTGATACTGACTATTAGCTCGCCGAGCCCACACAGAGCATTGGCTACACCAAATATTTACAACAATAACTTTGTCACACCAAAATTGGCTAAATTAAGATTTTTACAACTTCACCATAATTGGTGAATTTGAAGAATTTAGATGTGATTGTGTTTCTACAAAATCTACAATTTGCAGTAACATTTTGGGGGTCATAGTTGACTTGTTTCTGGTTATTACCATTATTGTACTATTGTGCTGTACTGACTGTGTATAAACATCGTTGCCGTCTTTATAACAAGTCAAGTAACTAATTAAAACCAAACTTATAAGGAAAATGAACACGAGCAAACATGACCCATACTGCAACCAGCCACCAGGGGGCAATTGAGATGTTTTGCTTCACTTTTAAGGAGATGTTATGTAATCCATCTTCATATAAAAAAGAGATATGTTCTAACACAGAAGGGTTTCATGTGCGTCCAGACTTGTGATGCTGCAACTGTCTGACAATGGCAAGAGGAACAGGGGCTGGTCATTCCACAAGTATTGCCCTCCTCTGAACCTTTCTGTGGCCATACTGATAACAGATCTTGAAAGATTGTTGTTGACAAAATCCTTATAAACAAGAGCATGACTAAACAAAGGAGAATAACAGCAGAGCTTACTGCGATGACCGCAAATCCAAAGCATATGCCCAAAGTGAAGTTGAAGACCATTTCCATCACCACATAGAGGTAGTTACTGCAGGGCTGCAGAAGAGGAGATGGAGAAAGGGTTATTATCTGGAAGCATTGCTAACTGCTAAATCTGATGGTGTTTGGATGTACTGGTTGGTTGGTTGATTGAATACCTCTTGATAGATTTGGCTTGGGCCAGAGGTTCCCTGCAAGAAAAGAGCAAAATATGGTGATTATAATAAGAAAAATAGTCCAAGTACTGTAGATGTACCATGTATAATGACTGATTGTCTTTGACGAGAGGCTGTACAAAAGTTTGCTTCATTATCAAGTTCAGCCCTTTTGGAAGACGTATAAATACTTTAGGCTTGAGTGGACAACACATCGTAAAGACTCGACACGTCAGCATTAGAAGTTTGAACTCTTTTTGCATCCTTGGCATTCTTGGTTGCTTCCTTTTGTTTTTCATGTGAACAAGTCAGTGAAACACTATGAATGTCTTTGAGGAAAGACAAGTGCAAAAGTCTGTGTCATTATCAAGTTCGGCCTTTTGGAAGCGGTAAATACTTTAGAACTGAGTGGACAACAAGTCCTAAAGACTGGTAAAACCTGAGCAGGTGATGAAGACACCAATGCTGCAATTAATAGGCAATCCTTCTCTACCATCTGGACCACAACCACCCCACCACCACTATACACAAATTTAGGGATGAAAAGGTTTTGCACTTTTGCACATGGGCTGCGGCTTTCCCCAAACCTGACATTCCAAATACTTTAGACAAGACCAACCAGAGGTTTGGTTGTACATCCAGGTCGAGATGCACCATATAGACCATATCCTCCAGAGCTGCATGCACAGGAGTCTGGGATTTTATAACCCCAGTCCGAGGCACTCGTTATTCCACAGCATCTGACCTGCAACCACAGAAGAGTGAGTTGGAAAAGCTCTTTAGCATTGTTCCTGCAGTAGATGATGAGATATAATACAGATAATAATAATGATGATGATGATGATGATGATGATGATGATGATGATGATAATAATAAAATGTGATTTAAATAAAGTTTTTCCAGAAGCATTTATCTGAGAAAAGAAGCAGCTTAGCTACACTACACTCAAAGCGGTTAATGGTACACGGACAACATTACCGCCTGCTGCAGCACATTGAGCATCTCTGTCATCGTAGAATCTTGCATGAGGATCTTCACCACTTCGGGATCCTGGAAGGCATTTTTCACCTACAAGAAGAGAAAGAACAATGTGAGCATCAAGACAGACAGAGATAGCATTGAGATAGATGAGAGAATATTAGCATTAAGATAGGTTCTTCGAAATGAATAATATTGGTGAGTAATAGTGAGTAATAAATTGAGATTTCTGGTACAGATAAGATAGCAGAGCGGGAGTAATGGTAGCGTTAGATAGATACTGTATTGGTAGATACTGTATATTGTCTATTAAGATAGACTGACGATTACAGAAGGAGAAAGTATTGGTGAATTAATTTGGTAAAGACCTATCTATATAACTATGTTGACTATAATAGACAGATAGACAGAACAATAGGATCAAGATAGGGAAAGGAAAAATTGTGTCTAGATAGATAACCTGTTTCTTTTGGACAGCGGCAACAATGCCAGAGATCATCATGACGATCATTCCAATCCCCATGAAGCCTGCAAACTGTACATGAAACAGAAAAGAGCGATATTTAATGATATCATGACACATTTCTTTGTTGATGGATTGATTTCCCAACAAAACCATCAAATGAACATTGACACGGGCTCTGATACGTACTATTTTGAGGAAGAGGGGTTTCTCAGAGCAACCTGCATAGATTCCCAAGCAGGAGGTGCCGAGGACGCTGAGGGCATAAATCCAACCCCATGCCGTGCTCGGGCTTCCAACCATCGACATCTGACAATGACACAATGCAAACGCTGAATTACTGCAATACTACAAATAATACTTGCCCTGTAGATTCTGTAGAATCTGGTGCATGTTAAAAATACCCAGAATGCCATTGACATAAAGGCTTGCGTTTACAAGAGCAAGAATTTCCTAAAATGTCAAACTGTAATTTAATGCTCAACAAAACATGATGATTGATTTTCTGCATTTCTATGCCACAGTTTAGAACATGAAGTGTTGTTGTTTACCTGGTGGCTGTAGGCGCTGTACTGAATCATTCCATAGACCATCAGACATCCAAAGATCTGAGGACGCATCACATTAGTGAGTTTGTGCTTTACCAAAATAAAAGCCAAGTGAATGGAGGCTTAAGTGTGCCCCCAAAGAACTGACTCTTAAAAAAGAAAAATGTGAATTAAAGAGTGAGCAAAACAGAAAATATGAATATAGAAGGACAAAGATTTGACAGAAAACATTTAAAAAACAAAGAAATGCAATGTCTACTAACTCATTTTGCAAAGATCTGTCAAACCCACATTTAAAAAATATATAAAATGATGCAACCTCATTTGCATCATTGACATCAAAAGCTTGTTGCATGCTGAATTTTTTAATTTCTGCGCTAAGACACTAGAGGGAGACAGAGATCTAAAAACTGACGCACCTGTTCAACTGAAGGCTGCACTATAAACGTCTGCAAACATTTGAACACCAAGTGTTGTTGTATTTTATGATTCAAGTATCAAATCTAAATGAATACAACATAAATGTTCTAATCTATACTGTGATGGAAATTTCAAATGTATGGCTTTATGCTTTAACCTTTGAATGTCTAGAGAATTTACTGTTAGTGACATTTATGCCCCAGCAGATGGAGAGCGCGCCTAACCGCAGAGACTTCCTTCTCCTACAACGTCTTGTATTTTGTTATAAATATTCCCTGCAAACGCTTTGTCTTTGAGCCTCACTGACAGACTGCATGTGTACTCTGTTCCTGATTGCTCCTTCTGCGCAGAAATAAATTTGAAAAGACAATTGTCGTTGTCCAACTCTTGATTTCAGAATTTCTCCGTGGTCTTTGGTAATGGAATGGAATTTTTCCACCACATATACAATCTAATTTAAAAGTTTTATTAAACACAATATATTGTTTTTAATTCATCTCTTTTAATTAAGCTTAATGAAACAATTTCTTCAGTATTTTCTGATAAAGTAGCACTTTTAATAATGTTTTTCTTATTTTCTCTGCATCTAAAATAATGAAACAAAAATCTCTTCAAACTCCGCCCTCTTTAAACTGCCACTCTTTTGTTTATTCCCATCAGAGCTCAGAGAGCTGCAAAAGAGAGAAGAAAAGATGGTATATGCAAATATATATTTGGTCTCACTCTTTACTGGAACTGACTGTTAACTGAACAAAAAAAAACGGACCCGCTCTTTTTAAAATGTGATTTAAAACAGGTTTTGTGTTCCTTTGAGCATACTACAGTTTTTTTTTTGTTTTTTTTCCCCAAAACCATTTTTGTTTCGTAAAATCAAAAAATTTGCCAATTATTTTTTCACTTCTTTCACCTGGATAATAACTCTGACATGGTTAACAAAAGATCACAAGAAAAAAACACACACATTTTATTTTTCTTTATCTTTGCAGTTTTCATCTTTAGTTTTGGCTCCAAACACAAAACTAAACTATAAAAAAATAACCAAAAAGACCAAACAAAACAAAGAAAGTAATTGTAGTAATTAGTTTTAATCAATAATAATTGTTTAAAAAATTAAATGAAAGTGTTTCTACTTACTGCAAATATCACATTGAAGAAGATAAAGAGGCACTTGAGGCATCCATTAATTTTTCCCATCTTTGGTTTTTAACGGTCGGTCTCTCAGCAGACGAAGAAGTGAAACGATGTGGTGCGTGTGATGATGTGAAGCGCTGTGTGTGCCCTGATAAGCTGCCTCCACAGCTATGCTCAGAGTTACGACACACAGAGCTGATCTGGAACCAAACACTGGGATCTACGTCAGAACTCACAGGACGGATGCAACTTTAAGAAAGTGAAAATGCTTCACACAACGCATGTCAAGACAAGTTAGCGTTAATCACACAGAGTTAATTACATATGAGAAAATGAGAGTAGTTTGAGGACAAAAGTTTCCAGATTTAGTTAATCTTGTCAGTTGAAATGTAAATGAAACAGTCAGAGTTAAAAGAATCGGATGTCCAGCACTCAGCCGAAAATACACTACTTCTACTACTACTTCTTGTTAGGGGAACATAAACATTGTTTGGTATGAGAAAACAGTGGAAAAATCTTCACACACTTCATCAGTCAGTGAAGTTTGTTCAGTTTTCTACAGATGTACTCCAGTTTTATCAGTTCGGTGTATCATCAAGCTCTGTTCAAATTCAAAAGAGAATATTGGTAATGGTATTAACTGTGTATTAACACAGCTGAACTGCCCTCAGCTGGGAAACGTGAATGTTACATATGTCCCTTCTATTCTTTTAATTCCTCTGAAAGCTCTCATTCTGTATATCTTGCTACTCTGTATATCTAAATGATACAGAGGTACCTGAAAAAATCAAACAAACATAGACACTTCACATCAGCCATCATTCATGGTAATCAAACCAGAATTTAGTGGTTATTGGTGCTGTTGGATTGGAAGTGATTCTCCTTCTTCTGTCTTTGCCTCATTTGTATTTCTTAGTGTTCAGTATGCTTTTAAAGATGGTTAGTAATAGAGTAGAAACAAGGCGTAAACTAGAACCATGATTCTCAAAAGTTCAAGAGAATTTCCCACAGGAAAGCAACATTAAGTGGTTTATTTAGTTCACTTGAATGAAGTCAAAGGGGAACAAAGCAAATGTTTGTTGTTGGATTTTATATTTTGTACGTCTGAGCTGCAGAGTCCCAAAGAAACTGAAGAAGAAAACTGAAAGTTAAGAAAGCAACAGTGACGATTATCAAACTTAACATCCTCCATCCACCAGTACATATTCATATCAGTTATACACACATGAGGAAATGTGATGGTAAACTCACGAAGATAATTAAAAGGGAGGCAAATAAATTAAAGACATAAAGACATATTCAGATATCCTGAGAATAAACTTCCAATGAATTAACTTTTCAAGTTATAATACCAAACAAAACAAATATTTTGACAATTCTCAAAATAATATACAACTTTTGTCTGCAGATATAAAATACATACTCCATGTGGAGTTACAAATAAGTTTGGACCAGTTGCAGAAGTATTTTAGTTGTTCTGTCTTATTGACAAAAAAACAGAAGAAAGCCGGTAAAAAGTGTAAAAGAAGAAGTACAACAAGGGACTGTGATTAAAAGAGGGGACACGGGAAAAACTTGTCCTGTTCTCTCTAACTGCTCTAGATGTATGAGGTGTTTACCGTCAGTCTTATTGAGGGACCACGCCCCCTGTCTGCGTGTGTGTGTGTGTGTTTTGACTTAAGCGACCTACCGTTCTCAGATGATAAAAAGCTGGTTATGTTTATGGTTAGGATAGGTCTCCAGGATATGAATGCAAGTCTATGTAATATGTGTGTGTGTGTGAGAGAGAGAGAGAATAGCTCGATCCTTCCAGCTGACCTCTCGGAGAAAAAAATGTGGTCAAAACAAAAAAAGACCAACAAGAGAGACCAAACAATATCATGCTTGTTCCCTTGTGACGGCCCTCAGAGGGACGAGGGGTGGACAAAATATCAGAAATGGTTGCAGCAGTGTCAGATACATTAGTACATGTTGTGGGTGGTTTTTAATCTCAGGAATCAGGTTCTCAAACATTGCTGATGTTCAGATTTGAAAATGAGATTCAGAGTAATTACTCTGTGGGGGAAAAAGGAGGGAAAGGGGAAGGAAAGTGTGGAGAACGGGAGAAGTCATGTTGATGCATGCTCGACGTGTGAACAAATACAGGTGTTGATGGATAAAACAAAAGCAATCAAAGTTGTGCAACTGACTACTGCTTTTACACAGAAATGAAAGTGATGAACAAATATTGGTCATATTGCATAAAGGTTGAAGGGAAGAGAAATTCTTTTGGTCTAACATAAGCCAAGTTTTCCAAAAGAGAATGTGTTTTTATGATGAAAGGGATCTGGTTAAAGTGTATCGCTGAACAACATAGATGACGGTCACATGAGCCGGCTAATGCGAAAATGGGCAAAGAGGTGGATTGTGTGTGGAGCTGAGGCAGGTAGAACCTGTAATGGCAACCACCTGTCAATGAAAGCATCCATGCATTTCATTCAGCATAACATAATTCATTTGAACAGGTGAGTTCTATAAAAGTTCACCCTCCGTACAGTTGTCATGTCATAAAATAACGGTAGAACTACGTTGGAGGTGTCCGCCTACACAGTTTTATCAGACCAAAACCAATCAGGATCCAGGAAACGCGTCCTTGGCTGTGGTGTTTGTGACGGTCCTCTGGTTTAACTGCATTTGTTTTCACATTGCAGCAGGTACCTGAAGAGACATTGATTATAGTTGGAAACACCAGGGCCCGGTGACTGCCACTATAAAACTCCACATTCACCACTGATGGACTGTTAAACACAACTCATTGTTTCCTCTGTTTAGTTTTTTTAACTCGTGTCTCTTTGTTTTTGTCATGGCCTCAGAGGCGGGTTGTGACATGTGACATGTAAACTGTTTTTCAAACTGTCATCAACTTTGACTTGATATGAAAGTGCTACAAAATTTAACATTATTACATATTAAAACAGTATTTTGTTGCTAATTTATGTTACAATGTAGCGCGCACATATCATATCCATGTTTAGTTAGACATTCATCACATGACCACTGTAGTTTCTCCTTCACACTAAGAAGGAGAGGGTGACACAAGAGGACAACCAGACTATTGTTATAAACAATAAAGTCTACACACGCTCATATTCAAAAATGTTTAAATAAACAATCTACCCAAAATTCAACCTAGCATGTTTTTGTATCTCTGGAAATTTGGAGCTCTTCTGTTGAATTTCATGGAAAATTCTCAGAACTCACTTTCTCACAGCTTTGAGTGGTGGGTGTTTGTGGTTTTCACACGTCTTTGTAAAACCAGATGGAAAGTTTAAACCTGCTCAGACTGGAACATGAACATAAGATTTGTGGCTGCAGTTAAACAAAGAGTCCCCCCACCCAACCAGCCAGCATCCTGTTTATAGCTCGGCTGCACCTTTGTGTTGCATAGATATGATATAATTTTCAACAGCTTTGCCATTTCTTTTATTTCCGGTTTGTATGTTTTTTTTTTTGTTTTTTTTTAATGATTTAAAAAACTGAAACAGCTGGTCAAAATACAAAGGTTCCCAATATATATATATATATATATATATATATATATATATATATATATATATATATATATATATAAACAAAAAGTGATAATTACATACAGTAAAACAAAACTATTGTTGTTATTGTCATTATAACTAGTTGTTGATGTTATACGTGTTTTTTCTACAGTATTACCAGTTTGTCATTACTTTATGTAGTTATATTATTCTCTGTATGTCAATTCTGTGTTTTTTATAACTGAAATTTTAACTATAGGTGGAGGCTTTAAATAAGTCTGTCCAGGTTTTCTGCCTCTCCCTGCACTTTACATTACTTGTTATCTTTGTCATTTCTATGTAACTTTAACTGTGCAAAATAAACAAAACTAAACAAAAGCAACATTTATTCAAATAATGCTCAAACTATGAAAAACAGGAACACATTATGTAAACATGATGCAATTTGATATAACATACATAGTAGTACTTAAATTTGAGAGTACTTAAATGTTTTCTAGGAGATTTTTTGGGGAAGAACTATGTAATTTGGTAGAAATGATAAAATTTATAATCAGTTCAGAGCGATACATCTTTACATGATACTTAAGTTCGTGTGCTGGTTTGGTGGTTTGGTGAGAAGCAGCTCTTGCACTTGAAACCACACTGTTTTAAATACAGTAAAGTGAAAGTAGGCCAACTGCTCAGTGGGAAATGTTTGCGTACTTTTTTTTTTTTGGTCTAATTTTATTGTCTAAAAATTGTTATACTTTAATTATATCAGCGACAGCCATAATACCAAAGGAAGTTATCTCTAAACCTCAACGCATACCACCAGAAACATGTTTTTCTCTTCTCAATGTTGTACTTTTGTACTGTAGGTACTACAACTCTGACTTCTTTTTCATTTTTTAGAACATTTATTTATCATTTAGATGAAGTGACAAACTGGCCAGTTTCTTGTGGTTTGTGTGTGTTAATGGTGATAAAGGAACATGTCACCAAGTGCAACATTGTGGTTAATTGATGTTGTTGCACAACAATGGGAGCAGAGGAAGCACTGTCGCACAGTTCCACAAAAATACAGCTTTAGGGGAAATGGTCCCTTCAATAGCAACCCACAGTTTCATCTTTTTTTATATTCACTTTTAGCCTGATCTGCAGATGACTGACAGCTACAATCACATTAGCTGAGTTGTTTACTGCGGCTGAGCATCTCCATCTGTGTCCACTCGCACAGAGCCGGGGTTAAATTTCATCATGAGCATGCTCATGACGGTAGACCGATGTGTAAATGAAGGTAATGGGAAAAACCCAAACAAATGAGAGACATAATGAATGTAGATGCTCCCACACAGGTCTACTGCTGTCTATCACTGTCATGATCTCTGGGGGGTAACTTGTGTGTCTACAAACCTTTTTACTAAAGCGAGCCCCTTTATATCATTTACTAAGTGACATATTTAATTGATCTTTCATATTATATTCAATGCATAGCAATAATGGAACACAACAACAAGAGCAGCAGCAAAGTCCTCTGTCCTCATTCTACTTGACTTATCAGCTGCCTTTGACACAGTGAACCATCGCATCCTCCTCTTTACTCTCTCTAACATGGGCATCTCTGGCTTGGCTCTGTCCTGGTTTGAATCCTACCTGACAGGACGCTCATTCAGTGTATCCTGGCTTGGACAGTCGTCCACTTCTCATCACCTCACCACAGGGGTCCCCCAGGGCTCGGTGCTGGGGCCCTTGCTATTCGCTATCTACACCACCTCCCTGGGTCCGATCACTGCTATGCAGATGACACTCAGCTCTGTTATTTCCTCTTGATGACCCCTCGATCTCTGCATGTCTCTCAGATATCTCCACATGGATGAAGGCACATCACCTCCAGCTGAACCTCTCTAAAACTGAACTGCTGGTCCTCCCAGCCAAACCTACTATACACCATGACATCAGCATCAAAATTGACTCCCTATGTCTTGCCCCCACCAGGGTGGTGAGAAACTTAGGGGTTATGATCAATGACCAACTAACCTTTTCCAATCATGTCGCCTCAGTTGCCCGGTCATGCCGCTTTGCACTTTACAACATCAGAAGAATCAGACCTTATTTAACTCAACATGCTACTCAACTCCTGACACAAGCTGTCGTCATCTCCAGACTAGACTACTGTAATGCCCTCCTGACGGGCCTGCCAGCCTGCACAGTGAAACCTCTTCAGATGATCCAGAACGCGGCGGCTCTCCTGGTCTACATGTCACCCCCGCTGCTCATTGAGCTCCACTGGCTACCTGTTGCAGCCCGCATTAAATTCAAATCTGTAATGCTGACTACAAAGTTGTCTCCGGTACTGCACCTACCTACTTGAACGCCCTCATACAGGCATATGCTACCTCACGACCGTTGCGCTCCTCTAATGAACAACGCCTGGCTCTGCCACCCGTTCGTTCAAGGCAATCCAAACTCTTCTCGTCTGTTGTTCCCCGCTGGTGGAACGCACTACCTTCACAAACCTCCTGAAGACCCAGCTCTTCAGAGAGGACCTCCTCTCCTAGCACTACACAACAAATCTACACTATTATAAAAATTAGGTTTATACTGTGTTTAATCCTACAATGTGTACGTGAGTTCTGTTATAAAAATTAGGATAATACTGTGGTCTAGATGTGTTTTGACATTATAATCATACAATGTATTTCTATGTTCTGTATGTTGGGGAGGCACTTCCTTTCCCTAGTATTGTTGCTTAAACGGACAGGGGGAGTTAGAGTTCTGCTTAGCGTGCAAAAGCAGTAAGTCTAGCTCAGATGTGAGCGTCAGAGACAGGGCAAGAGGTGATAGATGAGGGGACTTACTACTGCATACATACTGCAACATGTAACAGTGCTATTTAGAGAAAGTGTCTGTTAACAATAAGGAGGTGTCTGAGACAGCCCATTAAAAAGTGTATGAAAACCAACTGTTGAAGCTCCACGGTGAGCCACTGTTAAACGCTCCTTCTTGTACAAGAATATTAAATTCAACTTGACTTTGATGCTTTGAATCCAGTCTTCCTTATTGAAGGGTCACTCTAAAAAATTCTTATATCATACACCTTAAAGACCACTTAACACTTATTGCTGCACTAATGCTTCTTATCGCATTATACCTCGATTGTTCCCTTTTCTGTAAGTCGCTTTGGATAAAAGCGTCCGCTAAATGACTAAATGTAATGTCTAAATGTAACAACTGAACAATGAACGCAGTCAACGCAATACCTGCAGGAAGTTTGGATGTTGAAATATTGAAAAGAGCGTTTGTATTAGAGGAAATCATGTGACAACCCCACCCCCACCCCCAACCACCCACCCAATGGGAAACACCCAGCTTGGGCAGTGGTTTATCGGATGGTTAGGCAATAGTGATGGGAATTCCAGTTCCTTTTAGTGAGCCAGCTCTTTCCACTCCCAAATGGCTATTCATTTCACCACTTATACCTTTTAATAATTCAGCCAAATTTAGCACTGTTTTGACTTGTGATTGTCTAAACATGCTTGAGCCAACCATTTGAAATGATTTGCGTGCACATTGCCTGATGGGATGCTCTTTCACGTTGGGACAGCAAACAAATTCCATCGTTACTGATGTGGCGTCTGAGTCAGAACTCATCTACGATGGCGAACTCTTGAGGTGACACGATTTCTAACAATAATAACACTAACAATGCATCAGGATATTATTTTATTGTGGCAGTCTACGTGTTCTCTGGAACTGGTGTTCATTTAATGAACACTGATATAGTATATATTATACACGCAACAAACAATTACAGACTACTACAGACACCAAAAAAAGGCTCTATCTAGAATCAGTGTTTGGTTTTGTTTCTTCTGAGATAAAAGCTGACTTTTAATGTTACTGACAGCATGTAATCGAAGTCCGTCATTTTCGCTTTTGTTCGCCCGTCTAACTTCTCCTTGTGTGCGGTCCAGCCAGCCAATTATATTTATCTCATCCACTCATCCATTCCGCAATCCATGACTGACGTTAACCACCAATGAGGACGTTTCAGTTCTTCAAAATGCATCTCAGAGGAAATGAGGCAGGAGAAACTCCAGATTTTTGAGGTCTTCTGCTGGACGGCAATTACCCCGTGATTGGAATATGTTTATAGATCAGTCAGCTGATATCTTGGCACAGTAAGAGGAGCAGCTCAAATAGTACTGTAGATCGGGTAAACATCCTGGAATCAGCACCAACGCCAGCTCTAGCATCATTCTTTTACGCAAAGCAAAGACTCTTGGGGCATAATGAGGCATAATCTAACTGATCATGAAAGAAGAGACAATGTAATGTAACTCTGCTTCTCTGAGTTTCCATTAGTAACCATTATGATGCGTATTAATGTTGTGCAGAGAGTGCACTGAAGACATTT
Source organism: Sciaenops ocellatus (assembly GCA_033000465.1). Classification (NCBI taxonomy): domain Eukaryota; kingdom Metazoa; phylum Chordata; class Actinopteri; family Sciaenidae; genus Sciaenops; species Sciaenops ocellatus. The sequence goes on from CP136889.1 coordinate 20,491,202, forward strand.
TAAGCTTCTCGGGCTACATCCAGCCTGCCCCACCCGAGTCCCCAAAGAGATGCATCAAACCAATGAGTTAGCATTGTTAGCTCCATTACAGTAGAAACACTGTTGAGGTGAGTTAGCTACCTGCTGGTTAATGAACTAATCTCACAACACCTTCTAGCAACATACATGACATGCAGTCAAGTCTCGCTGTGAGTTTGTGGTGAGGAGATGCTCAGTCGTAACCACAAACGAACACATCAGCTTTTCTGATCATGTTTACAACCTGGTACAAAAAACAGTTTTGGTCTCTATAGTAGGTCTGTTCAAATTATATTAAAGCTTGGGGCGGTGTTTAGCTCAGTTGGTAGAGCAGCCACCCCATGTACAAAGGCTCAGTCCTTGCTGCTGGAGCTCCGGGTTCGAGTCCGGCCTGTGGCTCTTTCCCACGTGTCGTTCCCCATCTCTCTCTCTCCCCACATTTCCTGTCACTCTTCAGCTGTCTCTATCAGAATAAAGCTTGAAAAGGCCAAAAAAAAAAAATTATATTAAGAGCGTGGACGCTTTGATTGACAGGTGGGTGACATGACAGGTGGCTTGTTCTGGGCATGAGGCGGAAGAGGCAGGACTACAAACATTCACAGATTCTGGCAACTGACAACGGCTCTTCAGGAACCTGTGCGTGTTGACATACGCACACCTTCATGGTTAAGTTTTTGAGGTTTTGTCCTCTTTGTTAAATGTCACTGAAGGGTTGGCACTGCTGACAGCTGCTTCCTTGCTGCTTTCCACGTTATTTTTCTTTATTCTCCACAACCATTTGGCCTGATTGCGGTTCTCGACGCTGAGGCTTAGAATTACTGTTCTAGATTACAGTTTCTGTCTGTTTCTGTCTGTCTGCAAATAAAGTTTGATTGCTCTAATGTAGATTTAAATGCTAATGTCCTGAGTGCTTTAATTCATTTTCATTTTTAATGATGTATCTAAAACAAAGTGGCTTCTTTGGGATGTCAGAGCTGCACAAATTTAAAGAAAGAATCTTTGTTCTTGTTCTAAAATAAAAATACATAACTTGACTTTTCTACAGAGTTTGTGCAAACTATGCTGAGTGCAAACTGAATCTTCACGTCACTGCTCTGCTCTGCTCTGCTGACGTTGAAAACACAGAAACTGCTTTAGGTTTCATTTACGTTTTAACTTTCATTTCATGAAAAATGAATGCTTCTGATCACCGGAAGAGACAGTTTGATTTTGAAAGACAAACAACACCTTCATTCAAGATGTGAGGAACGTGCAGTAAAATGAGTTAGAACAGGTTAGCTCACTGAACCAGTTTAACTGTGACAAAATGATAAAGTGGGAAGGAGGTGAAGACAAGAGAGTCTGACACTTTGCGACACGAGTAAAGGAGAATCTTTTATGCGTTTTATGTGTGACTTTCATTTGTGCCACAGATCATACAGGTGCAATTTGACTGTTGTGGAAGTATTCAGATGTTTTAATTAAAAGTACTCATGCATGGGGGTGGTGTTTAGCTCAGTTGGTAGAGCAGCCGCCCCATGTGCGAAGGCTGAGTCCTTGCTGCGGGAGCCCAGGGTTCGAGTCTGGCCTCTGACTCTTTCCTGCATGTCATTCCCATCTCTTTCTCCCCACATTTCCTGTCACTCTTCAGCTGTCTCTATCACAATAAAGCTTGAAAAGGCCAAAAAATAATATTTAAAAAAAAAAAGATACAAAACATACAAGAAAAATACTCCATTACAAGTAAAAGTCATTCAAAAACCTCCAAACCTACTGAGGTTAAAGTATTCTCAGCAAATATGTTGAACATATTCAACAGATTTGGTAAACATTTGTTGAATATGATCAACTTATTCATCACAGATTTGTTCTGGTGTCCACAAACTTTTGTCCTCAACAAACAGGAGGTTATTAGAGGGTTTTCTACAACAATCGAAGCCTTGATTTCTTCTCAGGGAGAGCTCGATCTCTCTCTGAAGGCAGATGAGAAGAACGTGTAGGGGAAGTGAGAGTACGAGGAGGTAGAAATGCAACTTTGTCTACGATGCTGTGATAAAGCAAAACCACATCTGCAGACAGCAGCTGGGAACATGGGAAGGGAAACTGAGTGTAAAGGTTTGGGTGGTTAGCTTTGCCCTAAAATATTATAAGTGACGTGTAGCATGTTTTTATCTCGTCCGTTGTCTGCAGAACGTGTCCTCTAGCTTCAGGACTGATCATGCTCAGACAGATCATACATATTCAGGAAAGTGAAAATGATCACAGAGAAGGCTTTGGATGAGTCAGTCTCATTTGTTGAGCAGATTATAGAAACCCAGAGCAGAGCAAGGATTGCACCTGAGGCTGAGCTTCCTGTCAACTCCCTTCATGACAGATAAAATGTCCTGAATGAAGAAACAGGCTTAATTTACAAAAACAACCTGACACAGGATGTTAGCATCAGCTGGTGAGCCTGAGCAGGAAACCTCTACTTCATTATCTGCTACTATCTACTTTTGGTGTCAAATTATTTATTAAACTGAATACAACAGCCGTTACCAACAGCCTTTAACAGGCAGAAACCGTGAGCAGAAATGCATCTTAGACTAAGTTTTTTAATTCCTTTTTATTCATAGATGAAGACAAATTATAGCAGAAGTTGTTCCCTGACACGTGCATGGACGAACAGATTAATGTTTTTTGGTCTGCTGTTTGCACACCGATATGAACTGAGGATAAACTTCTGGTCATAAAGATAACTAGAAAAATTTGCATTTCTTGCAGAAATGCAGTGTGAATGCCCTCTGCCCAAATGCCCATGCATCTGTGGACATTTGTATGAAAAGATAGAATTGCTGGAGGTTGCTAAGCAACGAGCGCCATCTACCGGGCCCTAATTAGAGCAGCGTGTGTGTGAGTGACAAAGAGACACGCAGAGCAAAGATACAAACAGGATCAATACATGCAAATTAGAGAGCGTTTGTACGAGGAATGAAATGTTGATGCAGGAAATAGAAGCTTGTATTTGCATGTTATGAAAAAATCTCTAACATTAATTATGCGGCTGTACGTAATTCGTAATGTTTGTATTGAGCTGCATTATATTCAACTGGCACACAGTAGTATATTTTCATAAATCACAGTTACCATCACGCATTCACCTGCAAATGCCAGCATGAAAATGTGGCAAATATAACTCCATAATTATTGATGACAGATTATACTAACACATAATGCTGCAAATGAAATGCTCCTCTCACGGTGTGTAGGCTGTATTAGCCTAGCCTCTAAAGGTTATTAACACGTAACTGTGTTAAATCAAGTGCAGCGAATAAGAGCGTTATTATTAACGACATATAACGCTGCAGGTGAAATGACGTTAATGACGTTACGTCCCGCTAACATTGTTTTTAGCCTCAGAGCTATGTTAGCCTCAGCTGCATAAAACGAGTGTGTGTGTTTTAAATAAAGTTTCTATCGTCTTGTGTGTCGCTGTATTTACCTTGTGACATTTGACTGGAGGAAGTCTTTGTAACGACACAACTCCGTGAAGTCCATCCGAGTGTGAATCTGCCTCGTGTGATCCGCGGGTGTCATGAGTCTCGTGAGTCTTTATTGTAGCGGCGGAAACGAGCGTGTTGTTACCAACATTAGCGAGGCACGGTGTAATGAGAGTGTACAGGTTAAAAGGAGAGCAGTGAATGGCGCATGTTAGAGTTTTAATGTGCGTTTGTGGCGGTGTTTAGGACGCTGGTAGGCGGATGCAGGACGGTGAAACATCCGGGTGAATGGAGAGCAGCGGGCACGCGTGTGTGTGTGTGTGTGAGTGACAAACGGGAGAGACGCGAGAGTAAACTGCTGGAAACGGCAGAACCTACCGACAGAGATGAGCGATTTCTGAGCAAACCGTTGCAAATATCACTGAAACGACTTGACCAGAGGTAGCACGAGGCTTTCCCGATCATGTAGGTAGTGGTTTGATGTGACTTCCGTTAAGGAATGGACGTCTGGCGACACGGAAAGAAACGGGCTTGTCTGCTTCCCTGCCGAAAAATGCCTCCTTTTTAACATGGGACGTAACGGGGCCGTGGCATGGAGTAGCGGGTGCTTTGAAGCGCACAGCGCCGAAACGGTGAGACTGACAGCTTCAGTAGTGTATCAGAGCGTAGATATGGAGTTTTCCTACGTTTTGAATGGTAAATCATGTCTGTAGCGCGAAATTTGTGGCCGCTGGCAGCTGGTATGTGTTTTTTTTTTTGGACGGAGTTTTCCGCAGCTTCTGCACACTAGCTCTGACTTCATTCACTCTAGCGGACGCAATACACACTCATTGTAAAAAATTTGTAGAAAATGTGGAATAATTTGTGCAGTATTAACAGTAGAGCTTAGAAAAGTAATAGCACTAATGTCGTGAATGAGTGGCATGTGGTGATATAATTTTTATTTGTGTAGGACAAGATTTGTGGGACTAGTTAGGTGCCAAAAAACTGTGTGGAAAAATAATAATAAAGATTTGGATAACAATGCTTACTTATTAGTAAGCTTATACTTATTAGTGTGAATGCCCTCAAGGCATTCACACTAATAAGTAAACTGTTCCTCATGCAGCCTTGTGAGTCACTTGCAGGTGTGTACTGCCGTCTAGTGGCAGCCTGCTGGTTTATTATGTGACGCACACTATATGACCAAAAAAAACATGCGTGTTAATCTGCTCCCCAGATTTCAAAGGGCTTTGCTAATCATCAGGACATTACGGTGGCCCTGAGAGCTCAAACAATGCAACTTAAATCAAATAGACAAAAGAAAAACATCTTCATTTGACAACACAACAAAAAGTTGAAAAGTTACAAAACACATCCAATTAATGCAGAAATGCTGAAAGAAGCATAATTACCAGTTTTATTTTATTGTCTTATTATTATAAGATAATAAAAGAGTTATTCCAAACTTTCACTCACTTTGTATGTGATGAGATGTTCTTGACATGTTTTCTGTTAAAACAAGAATAAGAGTTCAGATGTGTTCCTATGTGGGAGGTTCCCATTTATTGAATAGTTGAATAAATACCGTTACTTAACCGTTACGTAAGCGTAACCTTGAACTAACCTTCCATCATCTATTTAAAACGCCTGGTGCCCATCTGTAATTAGTAACACCAAAAAACAAAACTCTTATTAGAGCTGTGGTCCCATGTGGTGAAGGCTGAACATAGAAACTGAATCTTTTCTTCGATACATCGCTGTAATATAAGAATACACAGCATGATTACACAAAAGAGACACAATGATTCATATTTGTATACATTTTCTACAATAAAAAGGCAGCCAATCATCCCTCCATCTCCTAATTTCACTCGTGCTCTCTTAAAAGCAGTGATTAAAAAAAAAGCCATGTATCGGCCTCCTGTTATAGTGCAGAGGTTAAAGGTCAAGGGTCCCTTCAGTAGCCCTTCATGGTGATGGATGTTTCTGCGTTGTCGTGGCGTTTGATCTGATGGATCATCAGGAGGGAGATCAGCAGGCCGATCAACTATAAAGACAGGTAGTCAGTGTATAGAAAACGAGCTCTCACACGCCTTGAAAAAAACCAGAAGCAAGCGACAAGCAACCACCAATCCACACTGCAAACAACTCCGAATGAAATGCTGACTGCAGGCCACATGTTCATTTCTGTTGACACTATCCTAATAAATAAGAACATAATTTAAAAAAAAAAAACACCAACAACAACAAAGGAGGACAACAGCAGAACTTACTGCGGTGACAGCCAATCCAAAGAATAAGCCCATGAAGATGCCTCCGAAATAGTTCAGCAATGTAAGTATGTCAGTGCAGGGCTGTGAAGAAGAGATGGAGAAAGGGTTATTATCTGGAAGCATTGCTGACTGCTTGATTGGATGGTGACTGGATGCACTGGTTGATTAATTGATTGATTGAATACCTTGCTATAGACTTGGTCTGGGCCTTCTGATCCCTGCAAGAAAAAAGAGCAACATATGGTCATTATAAGATGAAAAATAGAAGATACCATGTATAATGACTGATTGTCTTTTGATAAGAGGCTGTGCAAAAGTTTACTTCATTATCAAGTTTGGCCTTTTGGAAGACGTATGAGTGGACAACACATCATAACAACTTGTTCTTCTGAAGCATACCAATGAGCAATCCTTCTCTACCACCTGGACCACAACCTCCTACAACTATACACGCTATACTATAGACAAGTTGCACAATTTTTGGTTGAAGTAATGAAAAGGTGGCATTTACTTTTGCACGTGAGTTGCAGCTTTCCCATAAGATCTCAGTTTGTATATGAAACCTTTCAAACCTGATGTTACTTCTACAAAAACCTACCTGAGGTTTGGCCTGACATTCAGGTCCCGTAGAGAGGCACGCACAGGAGTCCGGGATTTCATCACCCCAGTCCGAGGCGCCATGAAATCCACAGCAACTGGACTGCAACCACAAAAGAGTGAGTTTCAACAGGTGGAAAGGCAAGAGAACCGAAGATAATGCTAGAAAAATGACTACACCAATCCTCTTTAAGTGTTTCTGTAATCATCAATGCAAAACTCAAGTGTAAAAATGTGATCACATAAAGGTTTTCTGTAAGCATTCATCTGAGAAAAGAAGCAGCCTGGCTACTCTACACTCACAACGATTAATGGTGCACGGACAATATTACCTCTCTCTGCAGCTCATCGAGCATCTCTCTCACATCAGGCTCTTCCATGAAGACCTTCACCACTTTGGAAGGGTCAGTCTTAAGTTCTTTTATCAACTACAAGAAGAGAGAGTACAATGTGAGCATCAAGATAGACAGGGATAACATTAGCATCGAGCTACATGAGCACACTTAGCACTGAGATAGATAAGTGAATGTTAGCATTGAGCGAAATGATAGATAGATAGATAGATAGATAGATAGATAGATAGATAGATAGATAACCAACCTCGTTCCTTCCAATAGCCATGATGACACCAAAGATCAGCATGATGATCATTCCAACCCCCATGAAGCCTGCAAACTGTACATGAAAAAGAGTTATATTTAACAATATCATGACACATTTCTTTGATTAATTGATTCCCCAACAAAACCATCAAATGAACATTGACACGGGCTCTGGTACGTACTATTTTGAGGACGAGGGGTTTCTCGGAGCAACCTGCAAAGATTCCCAAGCAGGATGTGCCGAGGACGGCGAGGGCTAACGCCCAAGTCCATGCCGCGTCCGGGCTTCCAACCGTCGACATCTGACAATGACGCAACACAGACGCTGAATTAATGCAAGATTTCCATGTAGATTCTGTAGAACCTGATACGTGTTAAAAATACCCAGAATGCCATTGAAATGAAGTGTTATTGTTGTTGTTGTTGTTTACCTGGTCATTGTGGGAGCTGGCCTGCACCGCCACAACAATCAGCAGCACCCCGAAGATCTGAGGACACATCACATTAGTGAGTTTAACAAAATAAAAGCCAAGTGTATGGAGGCTTAAGCGTGTCAACAAAGTACTGATTCTTCAAAAGGAAAAATCAAAGAGTGAGCGTAACAGAAAATAAATGTAGAAGCACAAAGATGATTCAACGGTATCACCAGTTCTCATTATGTAAGAGTACAGTCGCCCCCAGATTTTTAAAAAATGGATGGAAATGATGTCACTAAGCTGCATCATATGAACTCATGTTGGCCAGAATTAACAACCAAAGGGAGGGATTTTAGGGGAGGGCTATTTTTTTGTAGGTAGGACAGACGGGAAACTTTGTAGATACAGTGCAGAATGTTTATTTTGGTTGTTTCAAAATTAAAGTGTTGATTTGTAGACCTTTATATATATGGTTGTATGTTGGATATACTGTCTATTGATGCTGGTGTATGTGTTTGTGTATTGTCTGGTTTTATGTTTTTTATGTGTGTATGAACAAATAAACTTGAATGTCAAAAACAAAAAATGATTCAACAAAAACATTTAAAAAACAAAGAAATGTCTACTATTAAGAAAACTTTGTCAAACCCACATTTTAAGATTGTCCTAAAGTTTCCAACAAAAGCTGATGAATCAGATCAAATGTGTAAATTGTATATTTTTAAATTCATATATTTCCATTTGTTATGATTTAGCCACAAAAAGATAAATGATATGTTTACACAGTTATGCACGGTTAACACAGGGACTCAAGACAAGAACTTGGAAAAGTTGTAAGCTGTAAGTGGCTGGAACCTGCTCAGAGAGAGAAAACCGTGACGTTTCCACAACATCAAAAGTCTGATTACATATCGGTAGGAGTGCATGCTTGTTTTATTATTTCATCTGTAATTTCTGCACTGAGACACTAGAGGGAGACGGAGCTTTAAAAGCTGACTCACACCTGATCGACTAAAGGCTGCCACACACACTACAAACATCTGCAAACATCCAAACTTCTTTAAGTATTAAAAAACAAAGCTGAATGAGATCATTTATTTTACTATAAAGTGGCACTTTTTAAGCTTTTTTTCTTATTTTCTCTGGATCTAAAATATAAAAAAGTCTCTTCAAACTCGGCCCTCTGTGAGGCGGGAGTTGGACTGAAATAAGAAACTGTTCTCTGAGGTTCTGACTCTTGTTCCTCCCACTCTCTCTCTCTTTAATTTTTTCATTGGTTTTCCTCTTTACTGGACGTGACTGTGAACTAAGCAATGAAACAAAAAAAAAATCTGGACCTGCTTTTTGTTGCACAAACATGATACTTCACACATTTTGTTAGATTCAATCATTAAATCAATATTTTATTTTTATCTTTGCATTTTTTGCTCCAAACACAAACCTGACACAAACAAAAGAAACAAAAAGTAATAACTATTTGGGTTTTTTAAAATTGTAATACTTACTGCGAACAGCACGTTGAAGAAGATAAAGATGCACTTTAGGCATCCGTTAACTTTTCCCATCTTCAGTTTTTAACAGTTGAGTCTCTCAGCAGATGAAGAAGTGAACGGTGTGGATGTTGACGGTGTGTGTGCCTTAATAAACTCCCTCCACAGTGAACGTCCACATAGAACTGATCTGCAACCAACCAGTGTGTGTGTGTGTGTGTGTGTGTGTGCCTTAATAATTTCCTGACACGGTTTATGTAACTGACAGAAGTACAACACATAGAACTGATCTGCAACCAAACACTGGGATCTACGTCAGGACTCACAGGAATGATACAACTTTAAGAAATTAAAACTGCTTCACTCAACAGTCATTAGGAGGTATACAAGCAGTTTGTTTGAAGCCAAAAGTTTCCATGTTAGGTTAATCTTCAGAATAGTTCAAAATTCAGAATAAACAAAAAAGCCAAAAGAAACATTTCAGTTATACTTTCTATATTTCTTTCTGGTTCCTACTGGAGACTTAAATCTTTAACAAATCTTTTTATACTTTCCGCCGTTCTGCGGCGCTTACGTCCCCGGTGGAAACAAGGCTTTAAACTGACACTGGTTTGGGGTTTACACAGAAAATACATCAAAAGAGACAATACATAACTTGACTTTTCTACAGAGTTTGTGCAAACTATGCTGAGTGCAAACTGAATCTTCACGTCACTTCTCTGCTCTGCTCTGCTGACGTTGAAAACACAGAAACTGCTTTAGGTTTCATTTACGTTTTAACTTTCATGAAAAATGAATGCTGCTGATCACTGGTAGAGACAACACCTTCATTCAAGATGTGAGGAACGTGCAGTAAAACAGACGAGTTACAACAGGTTAGCTCACTGAACCGGTTTAACTGTGACAAAATGATACAGTGGGAAGGAGGTGAAGACAAGAGGTATATTTCTTTCTGGTTCCTACTGGAGACTTAAATCTTTAACAACAATTTTTGTTTCTTTTATACTTTATTTTTCACAAACATGAGATCACTCATTCACATTCAGACATAGAGATTGTTAATAACAAGGAGTTTTATTCTTTAAGAGAAACCGAGTCCAACACTGATGTGTTTTATTGGGACAACAGTGGAGGTTTATGGTGAAGAAGAAGAAGAAGAAGAAGAAGAAAACTGTTACCCCTGTACAGGTAGTACTGGTCCAGCTCTCCGTTTAAAGGGTCCGATCCTCAAGCCTGTGGGTATTACCCAGTCGGGTCAGGTCAGACGACTGTTTAAGCTGGTGGTGAGGAGACACGCCTAGCTTCTAATTGCCTTCATCCGAACGTCTACCCTGCTTGCTCTAGCATAGCACCTGACCGAATAGCCCCAGGGCCAAATACTACACTAGCCACGCCCGTTAACGGCAGCTCTCCTCTAAATGATCGTGGCACTTGGTGTGGTTGCTAGGATATTTTTTAGTGGCTTGGACAGTAAGCTCCAAGGGTCTGTTAATTTCGTGGGCTAGAGTAACCTGTCAGAACCTTCAAAGATGTTGAACACACTATACCTGATAATTACACCTTTCAGGGATGCTACAAATTCAATGTCCACAATTTAACCTTTAACTACATTTGAAATATTTATTGCAAAATTAAGCAAGAGCGGGCATACAGCATCATTTGATTCAAAATTGATTGGTTACTTCCACTAATGATACTCAATCATATCTCTAATACTGAGAAGATATTTAATTTCTAACAATGGTGTGAAGGCTGTAGCTCGGATGATCAGGTGTTCAATTTGGAGAGAGAGAGGGAAGTGGTGCACGGGCCCTGTGCGGTCCTTCCTTGACTGCCAATCTTATTAGTTGCTGTTGAAACTCCTCGACCCTGTCCAAAGTCTGGAGACCTGTTCAGACCTCAGCCGTTGCTGACAGGATGAGAGGAAGGTAAAGGTGAAATAATCCTTCTTCAGCCAGGTTGATAGCTGACCAGTCTTCGGCCTTGATGGCAGGATGAGCAAAAGGTGAATCCTCTTGGGGCGGTGATTAGCTCAGTTGGTAGAGCGTCCGAAAGCTCTGTAGCGGCCCGGGTTCGAATCCGACCCGTGGCCCTTTGCTACATGTCATTCCCCGCTCTCTCTCCCCACATTCCTGTCTCTCTTCAGCTGTCTCTATCCAATAAAAAAAAAAAAAAAAGGCCAAAAGAAAAATATTTAAAAAAAAAAAAAAAAAAAAAAAAAGGTGAATCCTCTTCGGCCAGATTAATGACCCACAGCCAGGTGGCAATGACTAGCCCTCTTAGCCTGGCACTCTCTCTTTGGCTGTAGATACTTGGAGTCCCCTTCTGCGATGTTGGGCAGCTCATCTGCTCATTTTCAGTTCAAAATGCAATGCCCCGATGTGGTTGATCAATCAGCATGCCTTGAACCCGAGTGCCGGCCGAGGACTAACACCGATCCTCCTGGGGTGTTGTCTTTTATACCCCTTCCTCTGATCCATCCTGCTGCATCCTCTCTCACCTCTCTCCTTTTTTGGTCAAGATGTCACACTTCACTCCACCATCAAGTTACTCAATCATCATCCAATCAAACCTCACCTTTATCACCAGTCCTAACATTTTCAGACATTAAATCATTAATAATCAATAATCAGTTATACTCATATTATCATGTTCCCATTCATTATCACATTTATCTTAACACCTCATTTCTTAATACAGAATTAACTTCAATCATTGTACAGCTTTAGCATTACTCTCTGCGCATGCTTCACACCGATGGAGAGTACCTAGGTTTCCTTATTGCGTAACCTCCCACTGCCACCGTCTCTGCGCATGCCTCACTCAGACGGAGCGTCACAGGTATCCTGTTGCACCACCTTTCACTGTCACTGTCGATGTTAGGTTCCTTATTTTCTGCTTTCAGGCCTGATGATTAAATTTTTTACTTTCCACTTTTAGGGCCTGATGAGTCTCATATCACCTTTCTGCTGGTTTTAGTGAATCAGGGATCTCAACTTTCTTGACAAAACAAACACACGTAAACAAAGGCCGTTTTTGGTGGTGATGGTTAAAAGAATCCGATGTCCGGCATCAACACCCACCAGACACGTCTCCGTCACGACGCTGTTTTGGTAAGCCCACCGGGAGCGTTTCAGAAGCGTTAATCCCTCCAGACTTTGTTCACTTGCTCAGATTTGGTCATTTTCCTGGTTTATGTTGCTCTAAATATGCTTCTACATGTGGAAATATTCTATGTACTTCATTTGGTTCTCTTTTGTCTGTTTTCACGACCAGCAGTTTGTACCGAGGTATTTTATTTTTATTATGCTGTTTCTGTTTCGAGGTGCTCTGTGTTAAACTGACATGGGTTTGGGGTTTACACAGAAAATACATCAAAAGAGAATAAAGGAACCAACTGACATTGCTCTGCTTGAGAAATGCTACATTGAACGTAAAGTGTTAGTACAGGACACGCGGAAATTGTGAGTGTGACATCAGCGTCACACAAAATATGTCAAAGGAATGATGGTGGTGTTATAATCAGTAATCGGGTTGGGGTCACATAATTAATACGTTTGTACATACATAATTGTAATAGTAAATAAGTTAAACAGTGTAAAAGTAGGTTTGTCTAAAGCACGAAGGAGGACTGTGATTTACAGAGGGGACGCGTGAGAAAAGGGTCTGTTCTCTCTAACTGCTCTAGATCTATGTGGTGTTTGTGGGCTTTATGGAGGAGACCACACCTTCTCAAGACCACTCTCTGTATATGTGTGTGTTTATTTTTGTGTGTGTGCGTGCGTGTGTGTGGGTACGTGTACTGACTTAGGTTTCCTTCCGGGACACTTTGACGACTAAAGCCCAGTTAAGTGGGGACCGTCCTCAGTTGGTAAAAAGCTGATTTTGGGGTTAGTTTAAATTATGTTCATGTAAGTATTCCATCCATATGCGAGTGTGTGTGTGTGTGTGTGTGTGTGTGTGTGTGTGTGTGTGTGGAGGGGTGGACAAAATATCTGAAATAGGTGCCGCACTGTCAGATACATTAGTACACTGTGAGTTTGTTCCTTTGGTCCTGTTTTATTTTGTAGTTCCCCCCTGTCTGTGTCTTGTATGTCTACTGCCTTTGTTTTCCCGCCACTTTTTGGTTTGATCTGATTTGTTTCACCTGCCTCTGATTGGTTTTACCTGAGTCATTAGCGTCACCTGTGTAGCCTTGTCCTGCCTGGTTATTTAGTTCCCGTGTTTCCTTTTGTTTCTTCGTTTCTTCGTACTGAGTGTGGCATGTTCAGGTTTGAGTGTGAGATTCAGAGTGAAGGCTTAGAAAAAGGAGGGAAAGGGAAAGAAAACAAAGGAGTAACTTTCAAGAATGTTCAACGTCACTGAACAAAAACAAATGTTGATAGGGAAAAAAAGACCACAGACTCAAAGTTGCTGACTGACTACTGTTTCTACAGAAATTTAAGCGAAAAAGAAAATTAGGGATGGCAAAAGTAATTACACAAATCAAGGTTGAAAAAGGGGGAAACTCTTTTTTGGCGTCTAACATAAGCAACACACCAAGGCTCACGCAATAGCATCTTTTTCCTGTTTCAACAACACAGTGCACAGACAGATTCATGAGGAAATGGTTTCTGACCACAACCCCGCCTAACCACTGGAGCCCTGTTACAGTACAGTAAGGTTAAATGAGCAAAGCCACAACACGAGACACAACAACCACGAGCTTTCATCTCATGTTGTTATGAGTTATGTATGAGCTGGTAACTCAAAACTAACTTTACTCAAAACAGTGTAGTAGTACTCGAAATTGATCCTGGGATATTGTACAAAGTAGGAAAAATAATTATAGCTGATCAACGAAGTCTTTTTAGTTTGTTAAAATATGTAATCATGGGTTAGTGATGATGAAAATGGTTGAAAGACTTTGTTGTTCAGTTAGAGAGCAAACACCTGCATGGAGTGCTCAGGTCGCGGTTTAACCACAAGAACTACATCAGGTGCAGAGTTTCTCCACCACATCAAACTCGCAGTATTTTGTAAAGCAGCTCATTAAGAAAAGAACAGATTTATTTTAACGAGTTGATTTTTGGTGAGCAAGGTGAATACGATGAAGTTTGGGAGTTAAATAAGTTGGAGAATGAAGTGGAATCAAAATGGGACTAAAAGTCAGTCCCATTTTTGCTCTCGTTTGGTGGCTTCTTGCTCATTTTCTCTCCGTTTCCTCCATCAACGTCCTCTTCACTCTCTTCTCCTCTGTCAATATGTCCGTAGAGGTTGCTGAGCCTGGTTACATTGCCCGCTCATCGAGCTCCTGTTCTGGCACGACGCCAGTTCCGTTCCCCGTCAGCATTCCCCCCGAGCACAGGGCCTGTAAAGCTCCTCTTTTTCTTTCCCGGTGGTCCAAAATGCCTGTGGTACAAACACTAACACTCCCCCGGTGCTCTGAGCTCACAGTCCGAGCAGCCCGGCTAACAAACTGAGCTAACATGAGCTAACAGCAGCTACAGCTGTCAGCAGTTTACTTCACTGTCCATCAGGAAACTCTGTAAATCACAGAGAGTTGAGGCGGAGCAGCCGGAGGACATCAGAGGGAAAACCAGAAAACATTTTCTCCATAAAATATGATCCAGTTTCACCAAAATCAGTGAAATAGTTGGTGGTGTGTGACTTCGTGCCGTAAAGCGTTACGTACTTCTCCCAACCCGGAGCCCAAAGTTACATAGTGTGAGAACAGACGTACGAATGACAGAGACACCATTCACCTGATCACAGGTCAGTGTGGATCAACAGGAGGTAACAGACGTCAGTTTATCAGAGGAAAGTTAAATAATATTGATTTAAAAAGTCTAAATTCAACACTACACAACACTTTAACTGAGTGTGAAGCAGTTTGTGAGCTCAGAGTTGGTTCTTTGTCTGTTGCAGTCGAACGTTTCACCTTCTGCAGAAACACTAAATACAGTTGAAACCAGAAGTTTACATACACTGTATAAAAAGACACATATGCTTTTTTTTCTCACTGTCTGACATGAAATCAGACAATCACTTTTCCTGTTTTAGGTCCGTTAGGATTACCAAAATTATTTCTATTTGCTGAATGCCAGAATAATAAGAGAAGGATTTTTTTAGACTTTTTTTATTACTTTCTTCAAAGTCAGAAGTTTACATACACTAAGACTACTATGCCTTTAAACAATTTGGGAAAGCCCAGATGATGATGTCATGTCTTTAGAAGCTTCGGTTTATTGACAACACACTGCTTCTTTGTGTAACATCATGGGTCAAAGTCAAAAGGAATCAGCCAAGATATCAAAAGAGAATTGTGGACTTGCACAAGTCTGGTTTGTCCTTGGGTGCAATTTCCAGATGCCTAAAGGTGCCACATTCATCTGTTCAAACAATTATACGCAAGTATAAACACCTTGGGAATGTCTGCTCAGGAAGGAGACGGGTTCTGTGTCCCAGAGATGAACGTGCTTTGGTCCGAAATGTGCATATCAACCCAAAAACAAAAGCAAAAGACCTTGTGAAGATTCTGGCTGAAGCTGGTAAGAGTGTGTCATCAACAGTGAAACGAGTACTGTACCGACATGGGCTGAAAGGCCACTCTGCCAGGAAAAAGCCATTACTCCAAAAGAAACATAAAAAAGCCAGATCACAGTTTGCAAATGCACACAGGGACAAAGACCTTAATTTCTGGAGACATGTCCTGTGGTCTGACGAAACTAAAATCGAACTGTTTGGCCATAATGACCATCGTTACGTTTGGAGGAAAAAGGGGGAAGCTTGCAAGCCTGAGAACACCATCCCAACTGTGAAATACGGGGGTGGCGGCGTCATGTTGTGGGGTTGTTTTGCTGCAGGAGGGACTGGTGCACTTCACAAAATAGATGGCATCGTGAGGAAAGAACATTATGTGGAACTACTGAAGCAGCATCTCAAGACATCAGCCAGGAAGTTAAAGCTTGGGTGCAAATGGGTCTTCCAAATGGACAATGACCTGAAGCATACTGCCAAACTGGTTACAAAGCAGCTTAAGGATAACAAAGTCAATGTTTTGCAGTGGC
The DNA here is from genome assembly GCA_033000465.1 of Sciaenops ocellatus. Classification (NCBI taxonomy): domain Eukaryota; kingdom Metazoa; phylum Chordata; class Actinopteri; family Sciaenidae; genus Sciaenops; species Sciaenops ocellatus. The sequence continues at coordinate 20,507,087 of CP136889.1, forward strand.
CATCACAAAGCCCTGATCTCAATCCTATTGAAAATTTATTGGCAGAGCTGAAAAGGCATGTGCGAGCAAGGCGGCCTACAAACTTGGCTCAGTTACACCAGTTCTGTCAGGAGGAATGGGCCAAAATTCCTGCCAACTATTGTGAGAAGCTTGTGGAAGGATATCCAAAACGTTTGACCCAAGTCATACAGTTTAAAGGCAATGGTACCAAATACTGATGAAATGTATGTAAACTTCTGACTTTCAAGAAAGTAATAAAAACATTCTCTCTCATTATTCTGGCATTTAGCAAATAGAAATAATTTTGGTAATCCTAATCGATCTAAAACAGGAAAAGTTTAATCTGATTTAATGTCAGACAGTGAGGGGGAAAAAAGCATGTTTTTTTTATACAGTTTTTTAAACTTCTGGTTTCAACTGTATAAAACCAGCCATGGAAACTGTCTCTACCTGCCTCCCCCTCCTCTCCTCTCTGTATAATTGAATATAGACTCCAGCAGGCGCTCGGCGATCTGCTCGGAGGGTCTCTGAGTTCAGGACAAATGGAAAACTGTGTGTGTGTGTGTGTGTGTGTGTGTGTGTGTCGTCCGATGGTGTCAGATTCTTCAGAGGGTTAATTTCCAGCGTCTCTTCATCATACAGCTCTCTCACACGACTGTACATATTCAACAGACAGAGACGCCTTTCAGTGTGGCATCAACAGGATTTAAACTGTTTGTGGTAGAAAAGTTACATCGTTTTTCATGTTCAACATCTATTGCATATGGGTCCACAAACTTTTGGCCATGCAGTGTGTAAGCTAGAGGTAATTTCCAGGAAAATCCAACCCTTGTTTTTTTTCCAGGGTGTCTCTCTCTCTCTCTCTCTGAGTGCATGCTGGGAGTCTGTGGAGAGCGTGGTGAGTTTTTCTAACTTTTTTCTCTGTTTTTCACGGTGTGATTGTGATGTGAGGGGTTTTTGTGGCGGACTGTACATGGTGCACGGCAGCACTGGGAACATGAAATGTTTTCGAGTGCGGGGATGTGGGGCAGAAGCGGGTCGCCAGTCCTCACAGGCCCGCTGAGGGACGCTCCCATGCCGCCTGGGAGGGTGTTCTGGAGAAGGTGTGTGCCAGATTAACCAAATGGAAATGGTTGCTCCTTCAGCTCTCCTACAGGGGCCGGGTCCTCATTGCTAATAACTTGGTCACCTCGGCCCTTTGGCACAGGCTGACTGTCTTATCGCCACCAAGAATTCTGATCGAGGACATTCAGAAGGAGACCGTGGACTTTTTCTGGTCTGGGCAGCACTGGACTCGGGCTGCTGTCCTGTATCTGCCGGTGCAGGAGGGGGGACAAGGACTGGTGGACATCACGTCTCGTGTGGCAGCACTCAGACTGCAGACCGCCCAGAGGCTGCTCTACACCGTTGGTCTGCCATGGACGGACACAGCCTGTCTCCTGCTGAGGAAAGCTGGACCACTCGGCTATGACAAACATTTGTTCCTGGTCCAGCCTCAGGCTGTGGATTTAACTGGACTGACATCATTCTACCGGTCGGTGCTCCAGGCCTGGCAGATTTTTACTTCTAAATGGAAGACTGGGACCACACCAACAAACATCACCATCACCTCTCAGGTCCTGTCTTCTGCCAGCCTGAGAGTCCGACTGAGAGAGGCTGGACTGGTGAAACTTGGCCATCTAATGAAGACATCCGTGCCTCACCCGGCAGACCTGCTGGGCATCAAGTCTACCAGAGTGCTGCTCAGGCTGGTGGAGGAGGTCTGTGCTTCCCTGCCAGCAGGCCTCAGGGCGTTTGCTGAGAACCGGACTCTATCTGACCAATGGGATGATGAATGTGAGTACGTCTTTCCCTCCCTGGCTGTGTCTCCAGCTGTGGGACAAATGGCAGCCAGAGGAGGACGACCTGCTGAGTCTGAAGACCCCAGAGTCCACAGACTTTGAGACTCTGGGGAAGAAAGGCATTTACTTCCTCAGCGTTAAGCTCTTAAACTTACGCTCGCTGGCAGGGGTGAGGGTGTCGAGGTGGACTGAGGTCTTTGGAAAAACACAGGAGTTCGTGAACATGTGGGGAGTGAAGGACGTCCTGTGGTCAGTTAGAGGGAACTCTCTGATCCTGAACTTTTAACAGTTTGTTTGTTTGTTTGTTTGTTTTGGTTTTATTTATTTTGTTTTTTGAGTTTGTGGAAAAAGGAAAGGATAAACTGTAAAAAGAAAAATTAAGGAATAAAGGTTGATTTAAAATTCAAATTTTCTCTCTGTCTCTCTGAGGTTAGTGAGAGTACGAGGAGATGAGGCTGTAAGTTTCCCGTCCGAGATGCCATGATGACAAACAGCCGCAGCGGGGAATGGAAACAGAGCTGTAATTACACTTCCTGTAATCCCATGTGTGTTCATTTCTGGGTGGTTAGTTTTGTTACAAGCGGTATGTTTTCACTAGAATTCCTAAATCAAGTTTGTATCACGTCAGCAGAACTTGGAGATCTCTGCAGGGTCAGACTTTCGAGACATTTTCCACCCCAGCAGGCTTCAGCTTCAGGTTTTGTCGGTTGTACTTTCCAGGATTTTTTGGATTTCACGGTGTTTGTCTGTATTTGTTTGTTGGTTGCTTTGTTTCTTTTGTGAAGCTCTTTGTGACATCCTGTTTTTTAAAGGCGACGCACAGCAGTCATTCATATGTCTGCGCTCTGCTCACACTGAATAGATTTATTGTTACATCATGTCCCTGAACTCCTGTTACATAATCATGTTTTCCGTTATTTTTAATGATTAATGAACACACACAATAGTGTCATGACTCCTCAAACAACCTCTTTGACTCAGCAGCAGCAGCTTGGACTGTAAGAGAAAGTAATCAAACAAAAGAATTTGCATGAGTCCCTCTCGTCTGTTGAACCAGTTATAGAAGAGCGAGGGCGGCACCTCCAGGCTGAATTTACCTTCAGCTCGCAGTGAGGGCGTCACTGGAAGAGTCTGACACGTGTTGGCATGAGCTGCTGCAGCTGTTGCAAGACAGAGCGGGAAATCTGTTAATTCATCAATATTCTGTCATCTGAGACTTAAACATAATCCTGGAGATGACTTTTAGTTTGACAGTGAGTCATGCACTTTAAATGTCAGATATTTACTGTATTAAATCATAAAATGAGATAAAGGCTGTAACACGAGCTGCTTCTCCTTCAGTGAATGAATGAATGAAGCCTTTATTGTCACAAGTCACAAGTACCCGCGAAATTGACCATCAACCCGTCCGTACATATCCAACATGTAAATGACAGTAAATTGTCACCTCAGCCTTCCTCTGTCCTGTCTGTTGATCTCCCCTTTCTCTTCACTTAAGTGCCTGTTAAATGCCGGTGAATGACTGCCATCTAGTGGCCAGCCTTTTTTGTGGAGGGAGCAGGACATAAAAGGGAGGAGACTATGGATTTCTGTAAGCTGCTCCACGTGTGTGTGTGTGTGTGTGTGTGTGTGTGTGTGTGTGTGTGTGTGTGTGTGTGTGCGCGCGCTCACCTGTGTGCATCTCCATCCCTCATCCTTTGTTCTCCTCTGGGCTGGAGCGGCGTTTGTGCTGCTGATCTTTTCTTTGTTTGGACCACGTTGTGGCTCTTTGAGTAAGTTTTCTTCTGGAGTATTGTAATTATTCACTGTCTTTGTGTTGGTATGGTCTCTGCAGCCTATGGTATGATGTTGTTTATTGTTACTAGGAGGCAGAAGCAGACGGCCCTGCAACGCTAACGTATAGCTCCCTTGGTATAGTGGAACGAGGTATGTAGGGGGGGGGTGGAGGTGGCCCAGCACAGACAAGCAGCCATCCGGTCCTGCAGCCATCTGCGGCGCTGGTCACGGACCCGCTTGTCTCGCTGGGGGTAAAAGCGGCAAAGGCGTGGGGATGGGGGATAGGGGGTCAGTTGCATATCTGTAGGAGTTCGTGTGTGTGTAGGCTTGGAGAGTCGTCTCGCCTGGCATCACAATCTAGGAGCCTCAGTCCGCAGGATGTCATAGCAATAACACAGCAAGTTGCCATGGAGACGACCCTGATCGGGACCCAGACAGAGTCAACAATCAACAGGTGTCCGTGAGGGAAGTGGGAGAAGAAATGCAAGAGCGTCTCACTGCAGCGCTCTCCTGGGAAAGTTGTTCCAGCAGCAGCCTTGGCCGAGGCCAGTGCCCGTTGAGGGGGGCCGAAAGCAGATAAGATTGGTATGCTTCTGCTTTTGACCTGCCGGTCCGGACGGCCTGTTTGTGTTTTTGTTCTGTGTGATCCGATCTGATCCCGCACGCTGCCCATGTCGACGCTCCGCGTTGCCAGGTATGACACGTGCTACAGCCATGGAAGCTGTGGAGGAGGCCGTGGTGCATACCACGTTAAGTCACCTCCACCCTTCTCTGCTCTGAGTCTGCAGCGCGGGGGAGGGGAGGAGGTGACTCTCCAGTATTTTGAGTTTGGACTTCTTTAAGTGAAGCTGTGAGGAAACTGAGAAATTTTACCTGCTGCATGGTGTGTGATGTCATTACTGCCATCATGTGGCAGCAAAGGGGAAGTACGACTAAAGATCACAATAAACTTTATTTATAAATCACTTTTCGAACATTTCATCACGACCAGCAGCCACTCGTCCTCCTCCTCTGAGAGAAGTTTCTGTCGCTGCTGGAGTCACTTCACAAAATAACACAAACATCACGACTGGATACAGTTTCAAATATCTGTTCAAAAGCTCTTTACACTGCCATTCAGGATGTGTTTTTTTTTTTTTTTTACTTCTTCCCAGACTTAACGTCTCGAATTGTTGACCTCCCTAAAGGGGCTCCAGCTGGTTTTGAAAACCCAAAGGTCTGACTAAAGGTGCAATATGTAAGAACTGGACACCTGTCAAACTCCAAACAAACAGGGGGCTGCATGTCACCGGCACCAGAAACAGAGCGAGGCGAGCAGGCCACAGAACTGCTACCAACAAACCCAGCCAGTTTGACAACAAGGAAAACAGTACCAAGGTGATCTACATGGACTAGGACTCTGGTGGGACGGGGGAAGACATGGCGGGTTCAGGCATGAAGCTCTCACCTCCAGAGGCCTGAGCTGGAGTTATGGCAGGAGATAGACCTGGCGAGCAGCTGACCTCAGTGTTGTTAGACTACAGTGTTTCACCACGGCCTCTATTACAAGACAGTGCAGGCTGGAGCTACCATGGTTAGCATGCATATATTATTTCTTTACACACTGTTGATAATTTTAGTTGTGAGTGTTTCAAACTAAATATTTTTACATATTGCACCTTTGACACCTTTAGAGACGTCCCATTATTACACAAAATAACAGTCACAGTTGTAAGTCGCTGTTTTGGTCAAATATCAATGTGCTGTTATGAAAGAATTTGATGTGGTTTCATTGAACTCTTGCGATCATCACCAGCATTTTGGATTGATGCCTTGGCTTCAGGTGGAGGCGGGGTCAGAGGTCAGAGGTCAGGTGAGGGAGGGTTTGGGTTCGTATTTCACTCTGTTGAAGTCGTCGACTGTAGTTTCTACCGGAGGCTTCTTCCAATATTTCTCCAGACCCAACGCCAGACACAGAGCAATGGCCGCCATCTGCCAACACAATTTAAGAAATTAGTGTGACGCCATTCGAATCTAAATCAGAACATTTGAAGCTCGTTCTCTAGATGACTTTTAGAAACTCAATCTTTTTTTTTTCATACGTCAGTTTTGGAGTTTTATCATCAGAATCAAACATGATGAAAACTCCTCCTTTCTGGAATGCTTCCAGAAACTTTAGATTAGTTTCTAGTATATTTAAACATAATAACTTTTGTAGCATCTTCCATCAACTCAAACACTTTTAGAAAGTTTGAATGTCCTCTTAAAACCTTCAACACTTCTGGAAACTCTTTTCAAGAAATAAACATAACATTTCTATAAACTCTTCTCTACAAACTTGTACTTCCATAAATAAATGTATGAAATATTTAGAAACTCAACACTTCCAGAAACCCTTAATCACCACGTCAAACTCATTACACATCCAGAAAATCACAAACTGTCCAAGAACACTCAGAGAAACTGAAACTTGAACTCTTGAACGCAGACCACTTGCAGAAACGTAAACACCGTTCTAGAAACTCTTCTAGAAATACGTAAACCAAGATTCTGCAAACCTTCATGAACTTCTTGTAACTATTCTGAAAATCAAACTTTTAAGTCTTACACAAAACTGGTAAAGGTTCCACAAACACACAAACTTATCTAGAGGCTTGTAAACTTTTCCAAGAACATCGAACTCTTCAAGAAAACCCTGTTTTCATCCGTATACATTTACTGCGTGAAAAAAGAAACTCTGCAAAATATTTGCAATTTCCGTGTCCGTTAATCTTATTCTTGCTCTCAGTTCATCTTCTTTTGGTCATCATCTTGCAGTTTTTGTCAGAATTTTCCAGAATTTTCCGCTTCATGTATTCATCAGACCGAAAACTCTGCAGCTCAATTTTGAGAAAATCTGTTGCTCCGTCCATGAATCGTTAGAATCATTTGTCCACCATCTGTTTGATATTTTAGTCCTTCTAATCAACGTAAAGTCTGCAGTAAAGATACAAAACATCGTTTTAAAGTAAAGAGAGAAAGTTAAAACACAAAATGAAAATGACATGAAAGTTTTACCGCGATGGTGGCGAAGGCTGAAATGATTCCTATCCTGAGTTTGATGGGGAAGCTCAGGTAGCTCTTCAGGATGGGACCACAGGGCTGGTCACAAACAGAGGTCAAAGGTCAGCATAGATTAAAACATGTTGATGTACAACACTCCACCTGTAAGGTCAAAGGTCAGCGTTCCTGAAAGCCTGTGTCTGCACATGCAGGCGTCACATTTTGGGTTTGCTGCACGTTCGCTCTTCATGACTTGGACCTGTCGTCTTCACTAAATAAAGAATCTTTTGTGCCATCTAGTGGTAACAAAAGCACAATACATGTACAGACCTGTATGAGTCTGTTTCTACAGACGCTGAGAATATTCCTAGTTTGAAGCAAATCACAGGGCTTAACACGTGTTGCATTGTAGAGAAGAAGGCAGTCTGAGGTTGTGTAGTTACCTTGGAGTGAACCCATGTTTTATCCGTGACCCGTGTGGTCGGAGGGTGGTGATCACTGCCCACCATCACACAGTCCCCCCCTGAGCTCGAGTTACCAGGCCGAGAGCTGCGAGACAAAGACGGGAGGAAGAAGACTGAAGCAGCGTTTTCTGGAACGCAACCAAGACCAGACCCACAAAAACTCTTTAGGGGATTCTCTTAAGGGGATTTTACTATTTTTGTCCCTCCAGCTGCAGGAGCCTAAAAATGTCAGTGTGTGTCCGTCTGTTCAACAAAACGAAACACAATTCTTCAAAACTCCTCGAAACCTTTAGTTCAAAATCTAAAAAATCCAACTTATGAAGTAACTCAAAAACTCAAGAAATACTCAAAGTCTTCTAAAAACTCTAAAAACGATCTAATAAAAAGTAATAAAATCATCCAGATCTATAAATTCTTCTCGAAACTCGTCAACAAACTTGCAGTCTTAAGCTCACAAGTTAAATCTCTGTCTTACCTCGGGTCGGAGGGGGGAGGGGGGGTTGGAGGCGTGCACAAACAAGAGGCAGGAAGCTGATTCTCCCAATCCTCGAACTTCCTCAAACCACAACAAGAGTCCTGAGAACCAGACAGACGAGACGAGTTATCTTCAGTCTAATTTAAATTAGACTTATTATTATTATTATTAGATGTACTTCATGTGAGTCGTGACTAAACAAACTCCAAAAAAAAGTTTTATTTCAATAGCAGTGAAAGTGTTTTTGTTTTTTTGTTTTCATCTTTTCATACTTGTTACACACACACACACACACACACACACACACACACACTGCGATATTTGTTGTGGTTCCTTCTGGATTTAATCAGATTTATTTTATCGCTTTATTTCTTCGTCTCGTACCGAGTTCTGCAGTTTGTTCAGTTCAGTCTGGATGTAACGGTCCGCCCTGTGGAGAGGAGTTACGTTCAGAAACACCTCATCCACCTCACTGTCCATCTGTAGATCAGAATACAGAACAGAGACGACAGGACGAACAGTAAAGATACAAACAGAGCGAATAAATGTGTCAAACGGTGAGTGAACGAGTGGTTCCGTACAGATAATAATATATAAATTATTGATATTTAAATCTTTGAACAAAGTGAACAGAATGACACAAAGAGTCACCTGAGCTTGAACCTGAACCAGCGGCGAGGCGACGACCATCACAGCCACAAACTCCACGAATATCAGAGCAGAAAACTGAAGGAAATGACCACAGGTTAGCCCCGCCCCCTCTGTGTGTGTGTGTGTGTGTGTGTGTGTGTGTGTGTGTGTGTGTGTGTGTGAGTGTCTCACCACCAGCAGCAGAGGTTTGGCGTCCAACGTCGCAGCACAAATTCCCAGAATGGACAAAATCAACGTGACCGGACCGAACACCTGCAGGACCAGTAAACCATCGCCACTGGACAACTGGTCAAACAACTGAGAGGAAGAGAGAGAGTTTCAGAGAGTAATCCCACCACGTAGCTGTACTCGAGTATTTATTCTGATTACATTACTTCTGATCAAAAGCAGTCAGCCCAGCTCGGCGTCTGTCTTTCTTTATTTCACCAAGCTCTCACCAACCACTAAAAGTCAGTCCCAGATTTACTCTTGTCTGGCGGCTTCTTGAGCCATTGCACACTTGCTCAGCTCCTGTTCTGGCACGACACCAGCTCCATTCCCAGTCAGCATTCCCCCACTGGCCTGGGCCTGGAAACCTCCTCTTTTCTGTGGTCCAAACCTCCTGTGGTACAAACACTAACACTCCCCCGGTGCTCTGAGCTCACAGCCCGGCTAACAAACTGAGCTAACATGAGCTAACAGCAGCTACAGCTGTCAGCAGTTTACTTCACTGTCCATCAGGAAACTCTGTAAATCACAGAGAGTTGAGGCGGAGCAGCCGGAGGACATCAGAGGGAAATGTTCACACCTCACTGCCTGTAAACACACACTGATGTGTAAAGTTTTCCAGCTGTAAACAGTGAACAGGACTACAACTTCCAGAACCCTGGACGCCAAAAATAGCTCCTCACACTTGATGAATGCTGACAGGATGTGTCAGAGGGAAACCACGACAAGTACTGTCAGCTGAGCTCCGTCCATCTCTTTTCAGATTACGAGTTACCACCAGTCCCCTGCGAGACAAAGGGGAAGTCTGCACGCTGCAGAGAGTGCACTTCTGTTTTTATGTCTTCATATTTGACCTTAACCGTCGAGCACAGCCGACGTCAGAGTGAACAGGGTGTGGCCAAGTGCTGGAGAAGTGTGTAGACTCTGAATTTATGTCCTCAGTTCATCTTAAAGCAGCAATCCAGCAAAGGATAAACAGTCTGTTATAAACAGTGACATGTCAGACGACTCACCCAAAAGTGGACCAGTAGTGTTTTCACATTATCACTTAACGTCTGCTGCTTGACGTCATCATATATAAATCAACAGGAGAGGAGCAGATTTTACAATAAATACTGACCCACAGACGAGAAAGACGTAAAACTGGATTTAGAGTGAAGTATTTCTTATTCCTCAGTCCATCCACTCATGAAAACTGTCTTCACCATTCATGGAGAAGAAATTCAGCTCACAGAACACTCAATGATGCGGATCAGACGGGATTAAGAAGCCGATGCAGATTAAAAAATAAGTCAGCCTTCCTCTGTGCACCGTTCACCACATCACTGGTATTCGCTTGTACTGAACAAAGCTCTACAGGGAGAAATATAACATGCAATGATGCCCAGATATATGAATATATGATCTGCTCCATTTAATTTACAAACTCAGAAAAGTAGATTTGCTGTCATGTGAAGTTCATACATGCAAACAACAGATGAGTTTTGTAGAAACACGAAAATAACCTAAATTATGAAGTAAGCAGCATATTAAAATGATGAATTAAATCTCAAATATTCATGATTTCTGATTAAATGTCCAAATTTTTATACTATTTATACAATACTGCAATAATTTAACAGAGCTGAGTTATTCCTTTGGATCTATATTTCTTTGTTTTTCACTTATTTTATTCTTCTCTCTCATTTAGTTTATTAAAATTCTCCTTGCATATAATTCATATTCATAGGAATAGTTCATCACTTATACATTTAATTTCCTCTACTGTCCTCAACATCTACTATTTGGAAACAAACCTGCGTTCAGCCAACAGACCAGCAGGCAGCAGTAAAACTATGACATAACTAGTTACCTCAGCAACCGGTGTGTTTCCGTCGATGGAGGAAAATCCGACACCGATCATCACCACACCGGACGCCTGCAGAGGTAATGAACGGAAACGTTAAAGAAAAGTTGGAATACGCTGCAGTGATTGAGAGTTTGTTGTGTTTCACAGAAGGAGGAAGTCTTTAACAGCAGCAGCATTCCTGTGAAACTGTTTTTCCCCAGAGAGACGCTCATCAGACTCCCATCAGCTGGGAACTCTGACAGCTCCTAGTCACAGACGTCAAGTCTTCTGATCGCAGATTATAAGTAAATAAATATTCTTATATTCTAACTCGGCTTCATCTCAATGTTTTTTTTTTTATCTGCTGTAAAATGTATTTTATGCTGTCATGAACATCTAACATAAATATCTGCAAAGAAGAGCCACAGAAATAAGATTAAATCCCTTGTGGACATGTGAAGATAAAAAATATATATATTGCACATACTATATGTATATATACAGTGTAAGTACAAAGTGAAAGTCTTACAGTAGTGTTGAACTAACGTGCACTATAATTACTGTAATCAAATGATATAGTCTAAACAACAACACAGGAACCAAAACAGGAAGTAGAAAACAGAAAGCAGTGCCATGGAATAGTTCCAGTGTTTTCAGATCTGAATATTTTATAAGCAATGTGACACAGAAAGAGTGGAAACAAAAAGGAAACATTAGGAGGGGGAAGAGGAAATGAAGAAAACATCAACAAAGATTAACCACTAATTACACAACACATATTGTTATATAATGTAATTTCATAAACACGCCATATATGAACATTTTTGTCTATGTTTGCGACACTGTTCGTAAATATACCTTAAAGAAATCTTCATGAAATCAACATCTCTGGATGTTTCCATTGCTCATTGTCTGACCTGTGTCGATAGTGATAGTGTGTAGCACATTTTAATAAATGTGACTCACAAACTGATAATTAGGCAGCACAAATGAAAAAAGAAAACAACTGGAGATAAATGTTCCCTGAAAATACAAATAATACAATAACATTTTGTTTATATAGTGCCAAATCCTAAAAATCTAGACTGTACGCTTTATAATATTATTTATTATTATTATCAGGTACCCAACAATTCCCACCATGAGCAAGCACTTGGTGAGAGTGGCAAGGAAAAATTAAAACAAGAGAAATAATTAAATAAAATAGATTAAAGGCAATAAAATACAGAAATATAAAGTATATCGGAAAAATATTTAAACAACAATTAAATAATGGACATAAAATATTTGAATTCAAGCTAAAGACGTAAAGTAATACATACTTTACATCTTTATTATATCATACATAATACATACATACATACATACCTACATACACATAAAACGGGGTGTCATCAGCGTAGTGTTAAACATTTTATAAGAAATGATTTACGACCAAGAATTCTTCCAGAAAGAGAAACAAGTCAAAAACGTCCATCAGTACTGACAGCACAGTACCGCAACATGTCTGACAACCATCTGTGATAAGACTAATCATATTTTGTAATCTGATCAAATCATCAGTTTTATATGTAAAATACTACTCTGCAAACCAATAAGCAACTATTTAAACATTATTCTAAACCTCAAACATACATAAGACATCAGATATACTGAATATGAAGCCTGTGATAATTATAACAATTATAATAAATTCATTATTCGACATACATTAATTCTGTATAGCCAACATGGACAAGCAGAGTTGTGTGTTCAGTTAAATTATGATTCTGACCCATAATTTATGAAGTAATTAAATGTAATTACTCTATAAAAGTTAAAATGTGTTCACGTCAGTTCATATAAATTTTAATGTTAAATATTTAAAATTTAATTTTTACCTCCAGCAAACAAATCCTCACATTTTCTCTTGTGCTGAAGTTTTACTTCGAGATTTGATTCTTTTATTTCTCAGTGAAACTGAACAAAAGTTCAAATTTAAATAAAATGTTTTAAGAAGTTATTTCATTTCTTTTCTTTATCTGATAAATGTCCCGACTGCTCGTTGTCACATCCGTCAGAACCAAACATGCAGTTAGCCGTTAGCTCTTAGCAGTTAGCAGTTAGCTTACCATTAGCAGCACTGTGACGCAGATGGCGAGCCCTCGTAAGTAACTCCTGCAGCGAGCCATGACCGTCGTCTGAGAGAGCCGGGCTGAAATAGAAACAGAGTAAAGACCAGAGCCGACCAAGAGAGAGAGAGAGAGAGTGTGTGTGTGTGTGTGTGTGTGTGTGTGTGTGTGTGTGTGTGAGTGTGTGTGTGTGTGTGTGTGTGTGTGTGTGTGAGTGTGTGTGTGATGGATGTTGTTTAAACCTCGAGAGTGTTTGGCTGCAGAACCAAGAACATGAACAAGTTTGGAAGATCAGCTGGATAGGAAACAAGGGAGGAGATGAGAGAAGAGGAAACAAGGAGAGAAAATAAGGAGAGGAAACAACGGTAGGAAATAGGAGTGAAGAAGGAAGGAGTGGAAACTAGGGGAGGAAAGAAGAGAGGAGAGGAAACTAGGGAAGGAAACACGAAGGAAATGAGGAAACAAGAGGAGAGAAAAATGGGGAAGGAAACACAAAGGAGTCGAGAGGAAACAAGGAGAAGAAACTAGGAGAGGAAACAAAGGAGGAGAGGAGAGAAATTAAGAGAGGAAACGAGAGGTCACTCCAGGTAATGAGTCTATCTAATTAAGTGGAAATGAAGGAGGAAAGAGTGAGACGCAGACATAAAGGAAAGGAAGAAAAAACAGGAAGAAGGTAGAGAAGGATGGAAAATGAGGAACAAGAACAAGTGTAAGGAGGCGAAGAAGAATCTATGTCAACTCACAAAACCTCTGATCAGATTTAGTTTGGAGGGTCTGTGGCGTTTCTCCATCGAGATGTCAGAGATCTTCTCATGATGTTAGTGTTTGGATCACGACCACAGGTGAGGGTTCACGAAGAAGAAGAAGAAGAAGAAGAAGAAGAAGAAGAAGAAGAAGAAGAAGAAGGCCCGGGGCATGGAGCCAGTGTCGTGCCAGAACTGGAGCAGGCAGCCTCTATGGACATAATGGCAGAGGAGAAGAGGACGCTGACGGAGGAAGCTAAGAAGAGAAAAACAAATCACAACAAACACTGATTTTTACGTAGTGGTGCTTTAATAGTAACAAAGTGGAACAATGATTAAACATTTCTGTTGAACAGATATGATAAAAATCAAAAAGTACAGAGAGGAATTCAACAGAGTCATAAAGCAAAGCGCTGTGTTGACTTTAGACTAAAAATAACTGAAGGGGTCGGACCAACTGACTGTCTGTGTGTGTGTTTATGCCCATACATGTGTGTGTGAGCGACAGTCATAAACACTGTTCCCGCTGGTTTCTCAGCAGACGCTCGGTGTGTTTCCAAACAGTATAAATATCCTCACGATTGGCCGTATTAGCCGACACAGCGGTGATGATGATGATAAACAATGACAGACACTTCAGCTGCTCGCCACACGAACACGTGACGAAGCCGACTGGAACATTTTCATCCATCACTGCCCAGCGCGCGCTGCGGAAACATCCATTAGATCTACTACAGTTTGTTCCATCCAACTTTTTTCTTTCCGTGCAGTGTAGTTAACATTACAGCCTCCAGGGGGCGCTGTTCAAACTGTTAGCGGGCATTCAGACCTGCTGTAGCACCCAGTTAAAACCATGTCCAAGTTATCCCCGACCAAAACACATAAAAACATAAAGTCAACAGAAGCTTCATTACTTTAGAACACAGGTCACTAATGGGGTCAGGACCCAGAGCCAGAAACGACATATCACTGTCGAGATTACTCCTCTAAAGGGACATCCTACCTGTCTCTGATTGGCCGGCACTCGTTGCCTTCGTGGGTCCGAGCTGGTTGGGTTTAGGCCTGAGGAGGACTGAGATTGGTCAAGGTGAGGAGGGCAAGGATGTCAGCCAATCACAGGCAGGGTAGGGCGGGCCTCCACTCAATAGAGCGGCAGTGACAGTGACGGCTGACACCGAAAACCGGCTTTTAATCCGGAAGATTGCAGCCAATAACTTATTATTATTAGTAGTAGTAGTAGTAGTAGTATTTTTATTATTTTGAAAGTACTTTTTATTTATAATTGAGTTGAATGTCAAATTGACTTTTGTTTTCTGATTTATGATCTGATTGATGTATTATATATTGTATGTACCTCTCCAGAGTCCAGAGTGTCACTGAAAATAAATTTTGTTGCTATGCCGATGAATTCTAGCTTTTTTTGTTTGATTTGAGTTGTTGACCTCACACAGTGCAGATGTTGATACAATGACAATGCTGCTTCAATATATATATATATAGAAAATAACTGTAATGTTTAACTAAATTATAATGCAGCTTAAACATGATGATGCTGTGGAACCTGAACGTGAGCATCTTTCTCTGTCCGAACACATCTGAACCTCTAAAAGTCAAACTGTGTGCATCTTTCAGAGGTTTCATTGCATGTGAGTCTTTGTTAGTGTTACACGTTAAGAGTTGGTTGTGTTACTCTTGACTCCTGGTCAATGAACTTTTGACTGCTTGTGGTTCATTCAGTCTCTTGACCAGTTTCCTTCCTCTGAAACGTAAATGGACGTTTAAATTAAATTATTTACATTTTATATATCTGAAGTGAACTTCAGGCACTCGAGGATTTTTATTCCTGTAATAAAAGAACAGTTTGGATTCATCAACGCAAGGATGGAAACTGACTTCTGGCATTTATCAGAAAAATTAAACATTTAACCACTTCATCAGAGAGAGAGAGAGAGAGAGAGAGAGAGAGAGAGAGAGAGAGAGAGAGAGACCTTCATCATTTATTGTATTTAGACAGCTGGAACGGTGATAAAACCATTTTAAACAACAGGCTGCACACACTCACACAGGAACACGTCAGGTTCAGTGTGACAAGACAACGAACAAACGACATCCTCTGTTATATTTCATCACAGCGTGCAGATCAGTGATGCTCAAAGTGTGGTCAGGTCGGGACAACCCAACGTCCTCGAGAGGAGGTGAAGGGGTCCAAAGAAAACGTCTGAAGAAGGTTAATTCATCTTTTTTCCCCCATTCGTTATTTATTTTAATGTATTCTGGTTTATATGGACCACAAAATTAAAACAATCTTTGGAGAACTTGTTATATAGTATGACACTCGAAGTCCCAAACTAAACTCAACGAGGTGACAAAAATACACAATAAAAACATTCTTACAGGTTTCAACCAGTGCCAGTACAAAAAAAAGAACAAAGGAATTCATTTATTAATGCAACAAGATTCAAGAGTGCAAAGAAACAAGAAAAATATCTTTTTTCCAGAAGATTAAACCACCTTTACACTTTTAACATGAAAACACAGTTAATGAGTGTTACAGTGTGGTCTGATATATTTGGTCTAATTCAGGCTTATTTTTATAAAGCAAATATTGTTTTCTGAATTGTTGGGCCTCTGTAGATATCAGAGTAGTCTTCATATGAAAAGTGTTGACGTTTGGCGCGATTGTAAATAAAACTGAAAGCTTTATGGAGGTATGTTAGAACAACACGAGCACACGCCACAACTTGAACTTCCTGAGGATTATTCGGTAATATTCTCCAAAAAAATAAATGGCAGCAGACATTACACAGACAGTTACAGCAGTATATATTTAGACATAAACTATGGAAGCCCATTCCTGCCAAAAACTATTTAAACAAATAAAATAAAAAGGCATTACAGAAACACAACTCATGGATTTGTAAAACATGACACAGTACTTCATTGTAATAACAGATTTGGTGTTTTCATTTTTCACGTAACATACGGAAAGTTTAAAGACAAAAAAAGGCAAAAATTATTAAACAATGAAAAGTTTGGCCAAAAAAAAAAACCCTCCACATTTGAGTAAATATGTAACAATTTAAGAATTTGTCAGAAAATGTCGAAATATTGAGTTATGCATGTAAAAATGTAATTTTTAAATCATGCTTAACTTTGTATTTATTCATTATTTTTTGGCAGTAATGAGCTTCCATACTAAACAAGCCCCACACTGCCACCAAACTGATTCAAACTGTTTTTAAGACAATCCAATGTTGCCAAAATATGTGTTATTGTTTTACTTGATATATAGCTTAATTTTGATATGACTGTTTGGTAAATGGTCCATAAATCACGTTTTCTTTAAAGTTAAAAAGGAACACTCTGATATTTTATATATAATAACATAACTAACAGTTTTATTTGTGTGCATTTCAGACAAACATAAATTCAAACAAAATATCAGCGTATTCCTTCACAGTAAAAGCACAGGTTAAGTTACAGAAGCACTGAGAATACATGTTATATTTAGGCACACACTGCTGACTGGACGTTGCCGGTCAGCGGCGTTGGTGTTCAGGCATTGGTTGAAACGGCGTCCTTCCTGCCGATCTGACAGTAGAGGATCATGGCGAAGACCATGCCGAAGATCTGCAGAGAGCGAAGAAACACGTCAGATCACCAAAAAAGTCATTTAATGATTTTTAACACGGCTGTTTCTTAATGAAGCTCTGTGTGTGTGTGTGTGTGTGTGTGTGTGTGTGTGTGTGTGTGCTGACCAGCAGGATGGCGATGGCAAAGGCGATTCCGATCACCACCTCCATGTTTTTCTCCATCCAGGTGACGATCTTGGTGGAGCAGGACTGCAGGCGAGACCACATCAAGACATCGTCATACTGTGCATCACTGGTTTTATATTTTGTCCAACAACTGATATTTTCTATGATCATTCGGACTTTTACTGATATTAAAACTTTAATCATAGAAACGTTAAGTGCAGGTTGATTTTCATGAATCTAAACACCGATCGACTCCTCAGCGGTGTGTTCGTGCTCTCACCGTGGAGTAGACTTTGTTGGAGTTGCACTCTGGTTCGGTGGCGTTACAGCGGCAGGAGTCGGGAATCTTCTCCCAGTCTCCTGGTCCCTTCACAAGACCGCAACACTTCAGCTGGAAGGAAAAACACATGTTCGCTAATTACTTCTTCATTCCTAATTTATAGTTTGTCCAGAGCTGGCTCAACACAAACTACTGCCAGTGATTCTTTTAGAGCTGAAACAATTAATGATTAATTGACTGAAAATTAACTTTTGATAATATTTAGGATGTTTGTCTGTGAGAGAAACTTGATGGCAGTTTGATGCATGTGTGCCCTCTAGTGGTTCACCATGGTAACTACAGTATACCTGATAGTATATCACTATATTTAGCAGATACTAAGTACACAGTGTTCATGTTTTATAGGCTGCACTTTAACATTTCCACTGTCATTTTGTCCGAGGATGCTGATTTATACCCTGAAATAAATCATTTACTAAAATAAATCATCATTGTGCTCAATATTTATTTTTCTCCCAGCAGATCAGTGATTTAATCTTTTCTATCACTGAGTAAACTGACATTTTATGTATGTTTCATAATATTTGATGGATAACAGTAACAGAACAGAACCGCTGATAAACTAAATAATGAACCACAAAACAATAACTGCAGAAAGGTTGAATGAAGTTTGAAGTTTTCCTACAACTTTATCTGTATTATGTATTTTATAAACAATCATACTAGTTCTTTGGTTGTTTTAACCGTGTACAAAAAAACATCCTGGTAACTGCCATGAGCTTCATGTAAGAGATACGGCTGGAAAAAAGGCCAACAAATGCCGAGTTGGATGTTTAGCAGAGAGTGAGGGCTCTGTGAAGATAACTCATGTTCAGGTCTTTTCATTATATTTAACTGTATATATTTTTTAAATGTTTTCTTTTACCCTTTAAAGTCAAGAAAACCTCGCGTCCCCCTGTGAAGCTTTGGCGACCCCTTGTAGGGGCCAGGTCCCACAGGTTGGGCACCAGTTCTCTGGATGAATAGCGTTACCATTTGTTAATAACTTAGAGTGAAGACTGTCGAGCAAATAACTGATTTTATTAAAGTTTATTTATTAAATGACACCAGCTGTGTGTAAGTGTTCTTGTACTTCCTGTCTTCTGGGGACTATAAAGTCAGCGTGTTATGTCAGGTCCTCACTTTTCCATGGACAAACGTGTGCGTTTATTACCTCCCGCTGCAGCTTCTCCAGGTCGTCTTTCACGCTTTGTGGTTGATTTGACAGCGGGGTGAACTTTTCCAGACGTTCCTTCACCCAGTCCTTCACCTGCACAGACAAAAACAAAATAAACCTCCCAACAAACTCGTGACACTGAAGGTTGACGGGAGGACGCCAACATCTTCCTGTTTTACCTTCTTCTCGCCCACGGCTCCCAAGATGCCTGCCGCCAGCAGGAGGATGAAGATGATGAGGAGGCTGATGAAGAACTGACGAAACAGAGACAGAAAAATCAGTTTTATGACAATGATCTTCAACAAACTCTTTTCTAGAAGCTCAGTTCTCTCCAAACATCAACAGTCAGAGCTGAAAATTTCAAAAACATGTTACCATAACGCTGCAGCCTTTATTTATCTGAGGCGTCACTGATCGATTTTGGTTCTTTTGTTTTAAAGTTTCCTGATTTGAGTTTGGGATGAATGCTGTTTAAAGTACTTCTTCATGAAATCAAATGATTCCAGTTAGAAATACTCGATTTAATAACACAAAGAGTAATGTGATGATTCCCACCAGCAGCAGCATGCAGCGGTTCTCTTTGATGGCTCCACAGCAGCCCAGGAAGCCGAGCACCATGATGATCACGCCGATGGCGATCATCAGGTCGATGCCAGGAAGAGATTCATTCGTGATCTGAAGGCCGGAGGAGGTGGAAGACAGTGAATTAATATTTTTACACTGATGACAACAAAGTAAACAACATTTGAATCATGTTTCCTGATGGACAGGAGGAAATAACGTTACACTACAGAGGTGATTTACAGACTTTATGATGGAAACATTGATAATTTATGTGCATTAATGAGGATTTGGTGTCGGCCCTGTTAAAATTAAACTTTGAGTCTCACCTGGTTTCCATCCTTGCTGACTTTCAAGTAGATGGAGACACCCAGAATGATGCAACCGCTAATCTGTAGAAGGAGAGAGAGATTAAATTTAATTAGAAAACATGCAACAAGCATCCTGTCACTGCTGGTGATGCATCTGGTGGATAAAACATGCAGCAACTCAAAATGCGACCTGGCCCACACATCCAGTAACACAATAAAGTAAGTCGGTGGACATGGTAAACATTATGCAGCCCGTCACCATAGATGTTGACCCTTTGTCTGGTTCGTGTTCACAACAAACAACAGCTGTGTTTCTGTGCAACAACAACAAAAAGTCTTCGACAGGCTTTTCTTGTCATGAAATATTATTTAATAGATTGAGACAATTCCCTTTATCTGCTAATGTCTTCGGCTGGACGATGAATCAAACTCGACAGGACAGACCGAGCAGCTGATTCTCCTCGGGATCTGGATCGAGACACTCTGGCTCCTTCGCGAGGCGTGGCGCGGTTCACGATTGATGAGCGACATGCATTATTCAGCGGTCATACAATTAGCCGACACGAGCGGTTACTGTGAGCAATTATCATCAATATTTCATCCTCGGAGCAGATGGCAGAGAGAAGCCAGAGCCGGACACAGAGGCGTTTCCATGGAGACAAATGACAAGAAGTTGATTATATGAACGCATGTGAAGAAACATAAATACGCTGCTGCAGCCTGAGCTCAGTTTGTTTGTATATATTGATGTGTTTGGTCTGTGTATGCACCAATTTATCTATTTTATGTTTATCTATGTTAATATTATATGAAGTGTAATTTAGTTTTTGCATGTTTTCTTTATGTAAAGTGTCTTTAAGTTACAGGAAAGGCACTTCAAGTAGATTCAAGTCAACATTACTTTTTCATTTCATTAAATTTGATATTTTAATGTATTAATTTACTTGATTTAATCAAATTAACAATGACTTATTTATATATTTTCATTTCATTGAATTTATTTGATATTTCAGAGGTTCCTCCGTGTGCCACTCGATGGGGCTGTCATACCACCAGTGATGTCGTTAATCACTTCATGTTCGTGAATATTTTTAGGCCATAAGTAAACACTGAAAGCTACAGATAAAAAAAATCACAGATCAGTAACTTCAGTTCTGAATGAACGGAAACAGACATGACAAACAACAAAAAAGGACATGACCTCTGTGCTTACAGTGTAAGGACACCACACCCTCAGCCTATTTATACAGTACTTTTATTCAGGAAGGCTGAATAAATAAGAGCGCGTCACTGACACAAACACCTGACCAGTGAAACCAGTGCCACCACAGTCTGACGCAAAGTGTAGAAGTCAAAGTTTAACACGGTTAAGCCTCGCTACCGGCCTCAATCTCAGTCCTCAAACATGGTGACTTGTCCAAACAAAAAGGCTTCAGTCAAACCTGCATGGAATCATTAAATTAATCTGTAACTCCTGATGGCTTTATAGTGACTTCTTGACATCTGTGCAGCCACGACTTTTACTGTCCTGATTCACTCTCAGAGCTCTCATGGCATCGTTTTCAGAGAACAGCTGGAGACTAGATGCCTGTTTGTCACTAAATCATTTAATGTTTGTACCTACATTTGGCCATAATTTCCCAAAGCTATGGCTGGATGGATTGGCCTCAAATTTTGCTTCAGACATTCATGTTTCCTGAAGAATTTAGTGCCATCCAACGGTGTAGTTGCTAATTGCGATCCCTCCTTATGGTAGAGCTGAAATACGCCCATTATCTGAGCTTTCAGTCAACAAAAAACAGAGTTTTAGGTGTTTGTTGGACAGTTCAGATTGTTTGAACATCAAACAAAGACAGGCAGTCTGCTGGTGATAACACCGCCTGAGGACAAGACCTCCATCAGTTCACTCGCACGGTTTGTTGTGGAGACGTCCGCCCTCATAGAAACCCAAAAATGCTCCAGCACAACAGATGTCTTCTGTCTGTTTCTAACTATCTTTTCTTCGATCTTCACGTTATTTTTAGCCACTCATTTATCAGCATGTGTCATCTTGTTACAAAGATGGGAACAAACTGGAATGTGGTTTGTAAAGTGGAGGAGAGACTACGTGCTCTATCACTGGAAAATTTAAAAACAAAACAGCCTTGCAAAGCTGTTTTCCTTCAGAGTTGGTTTCCAATGATAACAAACGGTCACGCTGGAGCAACAGATGCCTCCGTGAAGAGGTGTGGATCTTTTGTTATCACCTCAACATCTGATGGGAACTATAAATGTGGGGCCTCCTGTGCAGGCAACAACACAACTAGACCAACCAGACCGGGTTCAGGCAAGAAGATCAGTGCCATTCACTTCCTAACGTGAAGACGTGGATAAAAACATCTAGAGATATGAATCATCCAGTCTCTGCACTGAAATATAAGGAAGTGAAAGAGTTTGTTGGAGAAGTTCTGGTTAAATGAGGAAGTAGAGTTTATTCTCCATTGACAGGATTTCTTCGAGAACAGTTGTAGATCTCGGATAAATGCTCAAACGTACGAAGGTTTGGGTTATTCCTAAATGTTTAGTCATGGATGTGATTTAAGAAGTAATCCAAATAATGAGGTTGAAAGAATACAATCTTTTCCCCAACAATGGGTTAAAGAGAGAGTTCAGGTTATTCGAAGGGTCGTTGTAAAAGGTACTGAGTCACGTCGCCATCACCGGACGACCAGCATGGAAACTAAACAATGTACTGCTGTGGATGGGGGCAACAGGACAACAGATTTTAAGCCAAAGGCAAAGGTGTATTTGTGAGGGAATAATGTAAAAAGTATCTGTAACATCAAGTACAGAGTTAGTATTTTTTTAAATGTTTCTGCAGTAGCCCAGAACAGACCAACCACCAAACATTGGCTCTAGAAAGGGGTGAGGGGAGGAGTATTCAGTTGGTTGCGATCTACACAACGCTAGACTTTCAAAGCTGAGATTCAAACCTGTGTCACTGTATCAACTCCGTAACGTCGACACACACAAACCTGCAGAGCAACATAGTGTTCTCAGCCCTCGAACACACCATCGATGTCTGCAGCAGCACGTCGGCCCACGAAATGTTTTATAATTACAGTTTATCAAGATTACATCGTAACACAAAGTACGTAACGCTTTACGGCACTAAGTCACACACCACCAACTATTTCACTGATTTTGGTGAAACTGGATCATATTTTATGGAGAAAATGTTTTCTGCTTTTCCCTCTGATGTCCTCCGGCTGCTCCGCCTCAACTCTCTGTGATTTACAGAGTTTCCTGATGGACAGTGAAGTAAACTGCTGACAACTGTAGCTGCTGTTAGCTCATGTTAGCTCAGAGGAGTGGGGGGGGTTGTTAGTGTTTGTACCACAGGTGTTTTGGACCACCTGGAAGAGCTTTTCAGGCTGCTGTTGGACCAGTCAGTAATATTAGCTGGCTGCTATGTCTGCTGTTGTTGACCTTGTTGATGTTTGGCTGTTAGCAAAGTTGTCGACTCGCTAGTTTTGATCATAAGTAATGTAACCAGAAGAAATACTCGAGTACAGCTGAACATAGTTACCACAGTAACCAGAGGTGCTAAAATGTTGCTTTAACTTACTTCTATTGTCTGTTTTTCTTGTACCATAAGCACTTAGATTAGATTA
This sequence comes from Sciaenops ocellatus, assembly GCA_033000465.1. Taxonomy (NCBI): domain Eukaryota; kingdom Metazoa; phylum Chordata; class Actinopteri; family Sciaenidae; genus Sciaenops; species Sciaenops ocellatus. The sequence continues at coordinate 20,529,983 of CP136889.1, forward strand.
TAATATTAGTTCAGTGCCTGTGTCCTCATTCATTCATTACACTTTTTGTCCCCTCTCTGTTCCTGTAGACGTAGTTAATCTCTGTTGTTAACTGCAAACCAAGTACTTCCCCTTCTTGGGTAACAGTTAATTAGGTGTGATGATAATAATAATAATTACGAGGTCAATAAACTGAAGTGTTGCTCATTCTGTTTTTTAAACCGGAGGCTGGGCGTTTCATTCCTCAGCTATGACTCACAGGCAGCGAGTAACAAAGTAGTAATGAGTCACCGAGATGTAAACTGATCTGCAGGATTCATTGGACGAGATGGTGGTGTTACACAATAACCACACACACACAATTACAGCAGTCAGGCCACTAATAACAGGCAGGTGTGTACAGTCATGAGCCCACTGAGTCTGTCAAAGACGTCCCAAAGGGTTTGTGGTGTACGCTGAGGTCTATCTGGATTCTGGTTCAGTCAGACACCATTTCACAACACGATGTTTGAGAAATTTAAGTAGAGTTAAGCTTCATATTTAATTTCAAACTGTTTAAAAGCCGTGGTCCCAAAGTCAAGACAAAGTATCCCAGAATGGACAAACTAAACACTGACTCTAGACTCAGAGTTTGGGGTTTTTTTTACGAGTTTTGCAGCCATCGTAGTTTTTCCATTCATGCTAGGAAGGAGAGGGTGAGGAGAGAGATATTCAGCTGGCTAGATGCCACCAGACCAGGGAACTTTAATCAAAAATGTTTATTTATTTAAACCGTGTAGGACATTTTAGAGTTGGAAAATAAACTGTACTTTAACTTTGTGTTACTTATTGGCTGACAAACAACAATACAGATATATTTGAATATCAGCCGATATTGATCGGATTGTAAACTAAACATTAAACATGAAAACTTTCTGTTTGGTTTGCATCTGATCGTATGAAAAGGTGGGAGAAATATCCAGATCTTTAAGAATAACATACTAATGCAGAATGACTCTGTACTAGTTATTATATGACAATGTTTTACCAGTGAACGTTGATTTTTCAACATACCCAGCCTTATTTTAATGTCATATTTTAATGATGAAACGATTTGTCCTGTTAAAGCGTGTTTTGTGTGTAAAGTGTAGCATAAAATGGAAATAGGCAAGTACATTAAGTACACAGTGTTTTATCTGATGTCATCGTGTCTGAAACTGAAACTTCCTGCTCACATGTAAAGTCCAACAATCATACTTATTTAGTTGTGTGTCCATGTGTGGTTTTCATCAGTGCTAAAGTGTGTTTTCTATCGTGTGAATCACCTTTTTCCACTACAGGAATGGTCCCTGAACGCAGCATGTATTATTCATGGCGTATCACTCTGCTAAAAGGCGTTAATGTACAGAGACAGAGCTGCACGTAACTGATTATTTCTCTTCTCCATCACGGGCCATTAAGTGTTCAGCCACAGGAACAAAGACTCGTGGTCTCACCCCGGATGTGGGAACTCATCGACACCCCGACAGTTCACAATGATGACACGAATAAAGAGACAGAAATAGATTTGAGTCGAAAATTTATATGAATTCCTCCTACAGAGCTCATCATGGCCGCGATGTTCAGCATCACTTAGCGAGCGAAAGCTGTAGCACAGCCACAAGTGGAGAGACGACAGTAAACAGGCTTTACAGTAAATAAGAAGCCAACCCCACCCTCACCATCATCATTAGATAAACACATGATGTCCACTGAGTGGTTAGAATCAAGTTAACATCGATTTAACATCATTTCTGGGAACCTGAGAGGGCGACTGAAATAACCACAGCAGGACTGACGTTCAAACAGCAGCAGCAGGTTTATTTTAAACTTTTAGACTTTTGATTCGTTCACGTTATTTTTGGGACGTTTGCACTTGAAGAGGTCGGACGTGGAGAACGTGTTGAAGCCTGGAATTCGCAGTAGTGGAAAGTAACTGAATACATTTACAAGTACTGTAGTACTGAAGAACAAGTTTAAGGTACTTTGAGTCTACTACACTACATCTCAGAGGGAAATATTGTTCTTTTTACGTCACTACATTTATCTTACATCTTTAGCTACTAGAGATGAGCAAGTACACCGTTATCTGTGCTCTGAGCTTGAACCAAAGGTGGGCGGAGTTGTGCCAAAAATGGGCGTGGCTTGCTTTTTTTTTTTCATAAAGTAAAAATGAATTAATGTTGTTTGATTTTTTTTTTTTTTTTTTTTAAACAAAGTCATGTTTTCAGTATATTCCTGGTATTGTAGAGTTTGTCATTCCCTGACAAACCATAAAAAGTTGTTGATGATGTCATCCTGCACTCTGTGGGTGTGTACTAATTGGAGAAAACTATCATTAGCTTTGTGTCTTCTCTTAATCTCCTCAGAGTAAATGTTTGCAGATGCAGTCGATGGTCAACTATGTCTTTAGAATATACTGTGTGACCCTTGACACTTGTCCTATTAGCAGTTGAGCTAAGCTAATGAGCCGGTCAGCTTATTAACTTTTAATTGGAACCACACACTACAGAGACTACTAGACTAGTTTTAACTATTGGCTCATGCTAGCCAGGTGAGTATTCACATTGTCACTACGCTTCTAGATTATCCATTAATTATCCATTAATTCCTGTTGTTACCACGCCTTTAGATGATCCGTATTCACATAGGGAGGTAACTACCATACAAACTTGAAGAAAAAAGGAAAGTGCTAGCCTATAACCACAAGAACTGAAAAAAACTACTCTCTCAAACAACTCCAAAGTTGTTTGACTGATAAAGTTTTAAGTGGTTGTTGATCAAGAAACAGCTCCAGTGTTAATAGCTGATAAAAAAAAAAAATGTCTCACTTGATAAACTGCCACCTCCTCCTCCATTTCACAACCCCAACAATGATAAGCATTTCTATTCTTCTCTTCTACATCAAGCCTCCAGCAACAAGTGCCATCAGGTATGTGTTGAGCAAGAACTTCAACAACTAGATTAACAACATGGGCTGTTTGGTTTTAATGGGAAACTCCCAGCAGAAGATATGAAGACATACAATAATAATATGAAGCTGAATGGCTCATAATAGCAAACAATGAAACACACCACACTCTCTGGCTGAGCAATCTGCTGGCAGCATTGTGTTTCCACGCAACATTAATTCATTCATTTAAATTCAAACTACTGAGATGTCGGACGCCACGCCCTGAAACTGAGAAAGTGTTTGCTTGTGGAGGGAGAGGCAGAAGCTTAAGAGCCGACAAAACCTGTTTTACTGACTGGTTGACGGAAGAAACAAAAAGAACTGAGCAACAACTGAACAATACAATTCACTTGAAAGCAGATCGATCGAAGAAACACAAGTCTGAACAAGATAGAAGTTCAAATTCAGAAAAAAGAATTAAAAACACCTGTTCAACTTGAACAAATGCGCCTAAATAGAAAACAGATTGAACATCGATGGAAAAAGGAACAAAAATAGAGTAAACATTAAGAATAATCTGATTTAAACAGAAGGGATGAACAAACATTTCTTAATACTGACTCATACGTCACCTGTGAAGTGTGGAAATGATGTAAAATATCAAATGTTTTAAGACTTACCCAGAAAAGAAGGTTGAAGAAGAAGAGAAGGTATTTGATGCATTTATTCACAGCCATAGCTTTTAGTTTTTCTGTCTTTGTTCCTCCTCAGCGGCTTCTCGCTCACGACTCGCTTGCTTCAACAGAATCGAGTTTCCTACAGCAGAAAACAGAGAGACTCCCTCAGGCTAGTAGAAAGACCAGCCTGCTCGACCTGTTTCCTCTCAATGAGGGCGCATCCCATTTTTTTGGTACCTCCTCCTATGCAGCCTTATTTTCCTATCCTACACCTGTTCCTTTCTTCCGTTCCCTATCTCCTCATTACGTCTCCTTTATTATCCAGACGGGCGTTGAGGTTTGTGTTTGCAAATCATTACAGTTATTTAAAGACCCCCAAAATGCATCCATGAAGTGAACCAAGAGGCTGTTTTTTTCAGATCTTACAAGTTCACTCAGAATAAAAAGTTAGATCATTTGCTTAGCCAATGCCAACGCAAAAGAAACATGCAAAGACATTTATCATCCTAAATCTGTTCATACGAGTCCAGATTCAGCAACTCTGGAAATAATTTGTTTTTAGATTTATTGAAACAACCTTCACAGTCAGTCAACATGTCAGCTTCAGACCTAAAGAACAAGAATACTTAGAAATACATTCTCATCTTACTAAAGTATATTGGACCTGTTAACCTGCATAAAAACAGTAGATCATCTGTAGTATTAAGTGTTTTTGAGTTCTTGTCTCCTGTGTTGAATGTCATTAAAGGGTTGACATCAATGAGAGCTTTCCTGTCTTTTATTCTGCACTGCTCCACAACCACTTGGCGACCCCCTTTAGGTCCCGACTCCCAGGTTGAGAACCACTGTCTCAATGAATGCCAAGTCCACGCACACTTAAATACATTTTCTTTGAGATTCACATTACCTCAGACTTTTACTTCCAACTTCACTGACTTTGACTCATTCATGATATACAAATACTGTCGTATTCAAGTTTCAATTACTCATCTCGGTATCAGTTCTTGTACTGCACAGCCACTGTAAAGTAATGACCTCATATCTGAAAACTGAAACCTGAAATAACAGGATGGTGTTTCAGTATCAATTTATCAAATATCAATTTCCTTTAAATGCGTTGGAGAGAAAAGCAATCTCAGGCTAGAAGATTTTATGACTGTTTATCGTGATACATGATGAGACTAGAAATTTACTCTTCCCAAAATGAAAAGATTCTCTTTTAATTTGTCATATAAATACATGAAGTAAAGCCCAAGCCATGAAACAACAGCAGAAACATGACAGCATGGGCATTAAAGGTATCAGTGAACTATGACTTTTTAACGCCATCTATTGGCAGTTGGACAAAACTACAACACATTTCCCAACTTTTTTCTTTTTTAAATGTGTTAAATGTTTCGGTGCATCAGTAATCTCCAGACTTTTTGGAATATGTAAAGAATTAAATAGTTAAAAATAAGTTTTGTCTGACAATAAAATAACTTTAAACCAGCTTCAACTATGTATGTGTGCAGCTGATGATTATCAGAGCCGTGTTTGATGGCAGATGTTTGTGCTTTATTTGTGGTTTGTTGAGTTTCGTCTGTGCATCTCCACCCGATTGTACAAGGCATGAGATTATCAATGCTACCTGAAAGTTAAGGCACAACTAAGTTTGGATTTAAAGGCCGAACATCTGCAGGGAAGTCAAGGTCATTTAAAGTCAGGCTTTTTAACTCTGTCCTGTATTCATGAGATTATACAGCACAGGAAGGGATATAAGGTTTAACAAGATCAACTAGGTATGAAAGGGCAAGACCTTCACAATTCTGTAAGTCCTGACATGGATAGAAAGCCTTTAGGCTCAGTTGAGATGACCCAGGCCTTCGCAGAATCGTCCACTTTGCACTGCAGCCGCAGTTCATCTCCAGCAACTGTAAGACCCAGGGTGTGACTGGCTGACTGGCCTGAGTTTTGACCACAAACACCAAGGATGCACTTAAATTTTGCCTCTCATTTCCTGTATATTCTTGCAAGAATATGTAGCTGCAGCTTTTTGTTACTTCCTGCTGCCGCCTGATCTTGTCTACTTTCGAGTCAGGCTCAGTTCATCTCGAATGAGCTTACTGAAGTTTGCTAAAATTGGTGTAGTCTGTAGTCAGGGGTTTTGTAAAGCCCCTTGATTGGGCTGTATAAATAAAAACAGACTTGACTGGAACATAGAAATGCACAAAAAAAGAGAACAAAATGCAGAAAGAGGATGTTGATCTTTAAGAGATAATCTGATACATCTGTCTGTGTGGCTGAGAGGGGGAGGCTGTGGATACAAGAGTTGTGTGCACGTGGCCAACAGGGCGGGGCAAAGGGTTGATTTCGTGTCGCTGCAGCTGAACAGGAAAGAGAGGAGAGCCCAGAGGTACAACTACAGATCTATGAACAATCGTCCCCTGCGTTCATTCATCAGCTGTTTTTGGATTGGTAATAGTTTTTTGTGTCTTTGTAGGATTCCTGGTCTTTTAAAATGTTCCTCTTGTTGGTGAAATAGTTTTGTGTTTCAAATTTCGCAATGATCAGATGAGGAGGATGTGTTGTTAACCTTAAGTCCAGAGCAGTCTCTATTTATGGCTTTGTGTTTGATGATGCTGGCTTTAAAGTCTTTTGGGATTTGATGTTGGCTTTTCCCTTACTTAGAATCACTCATTTATGTGTTGTTCCAGGTCGCTTGATGTTGATAGTCTGGTTTTGAAAGGGAGAAAAGAAAAATCTAAGACGCTAGAAGAGTGAACCAACACTGTTAAGTTGTGGCCGGACAGATGAACAATGATCTGAAACTCATAAAACTCTGAAGTCGAGTGGAGTTGCAGCTGATAATTCCTTGTAGGTTCATCACCATCAGTGATTATAAAGAAGTTATCTCATGACACTCCACCATGGGCAAGAGTGACAAGGAAATACTTCCTTTAAGAGGCAGAAACTTCGAGCAGAACCCGGGTTATGGTTACAGCTCACTGCACATCAATGCCATGACACCAGTGTGTTCCTGCCACTATCCTCTTCTCTGTTCTGTAAACATGAAGCCAAGCAGCTGATTACCTGCTTCCTGCCTCAGCCGTGTTGGATTTGCATGTTGGGGTGTTATCAAGTCGCCAAACGGGAAGCTCGTTTTGGCGAGTCACTGTGCCTTCACCTGCGTCCTCTACCCTGGACCAGAACTGTTACAGTTTAAGGTAAAATCATTACCTGCTCATTTAATCACCTGTTGGCTTTACACCAAATATTTCCATCCACGCTGTATTCATACGCTTATTTAATTTCTCTATTTATCAGATATGCTTTTAACCTATAAGTCCTCTAGAACACTCGGGACTTTTGGTGGTGGTCTTTTATTATGCTGGCCCACATCTGTGGAACAACCTCACTGAAGACCTGAGGACAACAGAGACTGTTAATATTTTTAAAAGCAAACTCAAAACTGATCTTTTTAGTCTAATTTTTATTTATTTTTGTCTATACAGTTTATGAAAAGGGGCGTGGGGATGAGTTGGGTGTTGTTTTATTGTGTCAAGCACTTGTGTTTCTTTTTGTATGAATGAAAAGTGCTCTACATACAACGTCTGATAGATTGATTGACCGATGTAGCAATCTGGTTTGATGTGTTTTTTTTTTTTTTTGGCAGGAGGGTTTGACTTTGTCAGATTAACGACTCAGAAGCAAAAAATTTGGTGACCTCATCTGCAGAAGTTTAACAGGTAAGACTACTTTGAGGACACGTCTGATTAATAAACTGATGCATGTCATAATTCATTATACTGAAGCAATACAAAATGTACTCATACAGTAACAGCCAGTTAGAACTGCAGCCCCCAGCCTGTCATAGACCAGCAGGACATGCTTGCTGTTTTATGTTCTCATTTCGACATTTTCGTGGGCGAAATTCGACATGTCAGAACTGGCCTCTGAATCTTTTAACGCTGTCAGAGCAGAGAGATTTTTATCCACTTGGGTTTGGGTACAAAACTGCATGAACACAGTTGATTTAAAGCAACTAAAACAGTATTTTGCTGTTTAACAACAGTAATTTGATCTTGTGTAGTGTCATAAACTTCATCCATAATCATTATCCAATCCAATGATGGGTTTATGATACAACATACGGCCATTTAAAGCCACAGAGTTAAAGTATTTAGAAAGTGATCATAACTGAACGTGAATGTAACGTACATCGGATATACAAGTGACAAATTATAGGAAGAAACTGAATAAATAAGTGGAGAAATTTGGGGTTACTTGTGTCACGGTAGTTCAAGCAGGGGAACAGCCAGAGCTGACGTATGCAGGCACAGGTCCAAACCAGATGAGGCAGTCCAAACAAGCAAATAGAGCCAACATGTAACAGGAAGATGATCCAAAGTCCATAAGGCTGGCAAACAAACTGGCAGGAAGAACATACAGACTAAATACACCGGTGAGGGGGAGACAGCATAACGAGACACAGGTGAGACTAATCAGGTGAACACAGGTGACACGAAAAACAGGAAGTAAAGTCAACCAAAACACATTAGGAAGAATTAGAAAATAACTAAACTACAACTTAAAACCATGAAAAGTTCAGCTTGAATTCATACGTGAATTTTATACCAGTAAAAAGTATCAAAAAAATACTGAAATAATGAAAATATCAAAAACTTTGCAATCTGTTTATCGAGTATACTGATGTGCATTTTACAACAGTACAAGCAGCATTAGATGAGATAAATTTAAGGTTTAGAAGTGAAGTTAATTCATATTTGATACTTGTAAGGCTCAGAAGTTAATATAATTTAGATTTATTTACTAAAATGCATTTACAATGGTTACACAGTTAATTATTTACATATTTATGTTACACATTTATTATTTACATATTTACATGTTTAAATATTTACAGCTGCATCTTTAACAGTTAGGATATTCTGTTGAATCTGCCTCTCTGATTCCCTCACGTTTACCTCAGTCTAAGTCCTAACTTCTGATTGGTTAGTTCAGTCACGTGAGAAGTCCAAACAAGGAAGTGAAGTTGTTATGAAGTGTGGAGTTATCTGTCTCCATTCTGCTGTTTCTTCGTATAAAGAGTGATCCAACCACCACACAGCGAACCCTCGGATCACATAAACAAATCATCATGTCGCTCTGATGAAAATGTCTCTTATTTTTAGCAGGAAGCCATAATGGTGAAACACAAAGAGGAGCTCTGGAAAACTCTGCAGGATTTAGAAGAAGACGACTTTAAGTATTTCAAGTGGTTCCTGAAGCAGGATGACATCCTGGAAGGCTTTTCCGGCATCCCAGCGGCTCGGCTGGAGAAGGCAGACAGGCAGGACACAGTGGATCTGATGGTGCAACAATATCAGGATCATGGAGCGCTGAAAGTAACCTTGAAGGTTTTAGAAAAGATCAGCAGGAATGATCTGGTGCAGCGTTTGCAAAACTCCAGCTCAAGACTAAAAGGTAAGTTGATGGAAGGTAAAAATAAAAAATACCTGAAACAGGTTTTGCATGCACCACAAACAGAATATTCATTATGGATGTGTGTAGTATTAAAACAATAATGGTTTTAATTAAAATTAGAGATATCTTTAATCCTAAAGGTCAGCTTATTTTAACAGATCAGTCCATCCATCATTTGTTTTTCTGCTTTGTTTTAGACCTCAACAACCACGACTCTGTTCCTCTCAAAAGTGATTATGAAAGAAAAAAGTTTGAGACTAAAATTAAGCTGATGATCCAGGAGAGACAGATGAAGATCAAGGAAATCAAACACTCGGCAGAGCTCAGCAGAAGATCTGCTGACATACATATTGCAGACAGTGAGCGGGTCTTTACTGCTTTGCTGCAGTCTGTCAAGGGAATTTTGGATAATGTCATCGAAGAAATCAACGAAAAGCAGAAAACAACACAGAAAGAGGCGGACGAATTCATCCAAAAGCTGGAGCAGGAAATCTCCGAGCTGTCAAAGAAAAGCAATGAAATGGAGCAGCTCTTACGCACTGAGGACCACCTCGACTTCTTTAAAAGTTTCTCGTCCTACCTGAGTGCTACCACCAAGAACTGGACAGAAGTTACCAGCCGTCCTCCATCTTATGGGATAAGTGTGGGAAAGGCTTTGAATCAGCTGCAGGAAAAACTTAACACAGATAAAGAGAAGTTCATTGATAAAGCCAAGCTGCACAGGGTCCAGCAATTTGCAAAAGATATAACTCTAGATCCAGATACTGGAAATCCCTACCTTATTTTGTCTGAAGATGGGAAACAAGTTTACTTTGGTGACGTAAAACAAAACCTTCCAAACAACCCAGAAAGATTTAATACTGCTATCAATGTCTTGGGAAAGCAGGGTTTCTCTTCAGGAAGATTTTACTATGAGGTTCAGGTTGAAGATAAGACTTCCTGGGATTTAGGAGTAGTCAAAGAGTCGATCGACAGAAAGGGATCGATCAAAGCAAGCCCAGAGAATGGCTACTGGACTATATGTTTAAGGGATGGAAAAATACACCAAACTCCTGCCAAATGTCAGCCAAAGAAGGTGGGCGTGTTTGTGGATTATGAGAAGCGTTCTGTCTTCTTTTATGACGTAGATTCTGCAGACCTCATTCACTGTTTTAAAGACTGTTCCTTCACTGAGAAACTCTACCCATTCTTCAGTCCTGGTTGTCGTTATGGTGGTAAAAACTCTGTGCCTCTGATCATCTCTCCTGTCAATTACACTAATTTGATTTGATCAATCATCCATTCAAAACTGATCCTACGATTTAATTTCTAGTTCAAATCTGTCACCACTATATGTAAGTGTAGACTGGTGGTTGAGGAGGTGCCAGTTCACCTCCTGGGCACTGCCCAGGTACCCTTGAGCCGGACCCCTAACTACTTCCAGGACGCCGCCACGTGGCTGCCCATCACTCCACTATCTCTTTACATTTGCATGTTTTCAAGCCCCTTGTGTGTGTGTATGTGTGGGCATATGTATGTAAAACTTGAGCATAAAAAGAAATTCCCCATTGAGAGATCGATAAGTTTCTTCTTCTTCTTCTAAAGAGTAATAAAAGTACAAACATTTAAACAGTTCCTGACCTGCATCTGACGTGATCAGAAACCTTAAATTTGATTACAGGTAACTTAAGTTGAGTTGTTTCTCCCCCTGACAAGTGAATCTTCACATAATGGGAATCTGACCCTTCTCTGATCCCTAGCCTTGATGTTTATCACAAGAACTCCTCATACATAGTTTGCAACGCAACAGAAAAGTTACAAACTGTTGTGACATTCCTAAAAATACACAGCATTGCATAGCAAGATGTGTTTAACAATATGTATGTATGTATGCAAATTAATTAAATGAATTAATTAGTATGTACATGTAAATTATAGGTATAGCAAAATACAAATAATGTAATACAATTCAAGGTGAACAATGTAATGGATACATTTGCCACCACACATTGCTGGACATGAAGAACATTCTTTTGGGGTTTGGTTGTAGTATCACATTTGTGCCACTAGATGGTACCACTTTCTGTTTGATGAGACTGAGGTAGAGGTGTGTGTGCTGCCTTTGTTTGCTCCCTGCTCCCTGAGTACAGAGTTGGCATGTGCATATCCATATTCTACCACTCATGTATGTATAGAGACGGTATTGTGCCCTGTATGGTTGATGAATACTGCAAAATAAAGTAACTGTGGAAGTCCTTTCTTGTCTTGTTGGCTTTTCAAGTTAGCAAATGTCAAAGAAAAAGTCTGTTTAGAAATGTACTGTAGTGAAAGGAAGTCACAATGGCAGCGTATCAACATTGCACAGTCAGACAGTATGCAAATTAATTGACAAAGGGAGTGATGAAATTGAAGAATTGAGAATTGTTGCACATTGAATCAGTATCATAAAGATTAAACAAATAGTATCGTGTCAGTGCTATACTACCTGCTCTAACACAACAAGCTCATTGCCTCGTGTCCAATAACTTTGACGTGGAAGTGAGTGGGTGAAAACTGATGCAAATAAAAACAAATAGTGATTCTGTCCACTAACCAATTAAGGAGAATGTACTGAAATGCTTGTGTGTGGCCAAGGCATCAGTCATTCTTAGCACATTAGGAGGAATCATCATTTACTTAAGAGGCACCAGCCACCTTAAGGAAATACCTCAACTAGGCACCTTGGAGTCTTTTGCCTCTCCACATGAACTGTTGCAGCCAAAACCCACTCAAACATGAGTGACTAACACATGACTGGTCAAAACCACAAACAGAAACCACTTCCAGCGCCAAAATCTTGTTCCTTTTCTACAGATTCTGCATTCATATGCAGAGTTATGTTCGCAGAGATTGCACAACTCCAGACTTAACTAATTACTGCTGTCACGTAATATCATGTTAGAAAATGTCTCGACAAAAAAATTGTGTGAAAAAAGGTACAGCCATAGAAGACCTTTCAGACCGCTTCCTGTCAGGCCTGTTTGAGAATTAACAGACTGTCTGTTGGTTGCAAGACAATGTAAATTTTTTATAGCATAGTTTCTGTCGATAACCATATTATCAGTTATTAGATAACAGCTTCATACCATAGACAGTGACAGCACTAAATCTCTGAGCAAAGTACATGAATGAAGGAGACATTAAACCATAAAAAAAAATCAGGTCAAGAAAGCGAAACCAAAGGAGTGATTCAGCATCGATTCGCAGACTTTACTCAAAGTAACTCAGAGAGCTACAGTCCAGACCAGCTTTAGTTTGAGTCTGAAGATAATTTTCGTAGCTGTGTAAAAAATACACCAGGAGCTTCTGCATCCACAGGTGAGTACTTCTAAGAAAGTTTACATACGCCAAAAACTGTATTGATAATAAGATAACCTCGCTTCAGAGCTTTGACCTGTGTGCCTTTGTGTATGTGTGATGACATTTTTCATACTTTTCCAGTTTAGTGTAAAACATGTATCTGTAGATGTGTTGATGTTGAATGATAAACTGAAGATTGTTCAGAAAATTCTTTTTCAGATAAATAACCTCTTTTAAAAGACACATTACTGTAGATTAAACTAGCCAACAGTAGTATAAAGTAGTTAAAATAGCTCAACGTTAAACAGCTACAGCAGTAAAATGCAATGTACACACTAATGCAGCAGGAATATGAATTTTCAAAAAAAACTGATAGAATTAAAGACATGCTTACAGGGGCTGTTTTACTGCAAAATGACTACTTTTACTTTTGATACTCTCAGTAAATTTTGCTATAAAACTAAAATACTTTTACTTTTTTAAGGTTGAACTTTTACTCATAGTATAGTATTTTCAAAGTGGGGTATCATATGGGCCCCAAACCCATTTGTTTTTGTTTTTTAGCTTATAAGTTTAAAGTCCAGACACCAAATCCATGACTCTTCTCTCTATACTACAAACTATACCACATAACGAAATTGTAACCAAGTACACAGGGTGGATCGCAGAGTATGGAAAAATAAATATTTTATTGCCATGTTGATACATCGAATTTGTCCCTGTACAAAGTTCAGCTCAGTACAAATCACTAAAGAGCATTATTATAACCGAGTGCTTGCAAGGACACAAATATTAGGCAATGCCTTCTCTGAAAAAGACATATTAGTATTTATAACTGCATTACACTCATTGTGTTCCAGAATGAGGCTACATTAGGGGAGCAATGTATTATCATGATTATGTATTGTTTGAGGCTGAAGTGTGTGTCCACAAATGTGAAACTTACTGTATGCTTGGATCAAAGTTTCCAGAGGGCAGCGACATCTGAAGTTTTTAAATTCCCCATGTAATATCTTTATACTAAGAGTTTTATAGGAGTTTCTGTCATTGTTGACCATAATATCACAGTTAATAGATAACAGATTCAAAAGCACTTCTTTCAGATTCATGACAATCACAATCATAAATGCTTTACTGCCAGGTACGTGGTTTATAGAAACTGTCAACATAAGATAACATGAACCAAAGAGCAGAGATGGGGACTTGAGTCACTGTGACTTGGACTCGAGTCGACTCTAGTCGCTGTTTTGATGACTTGTGACTTGACTTGACAAAAAATAAAAAACTTGAGACTCGACTTGGACTTGGAAGTTAAAGACTCGGGACTTGACTTGACTTGAGACACGATGACTTGAATGACTTCAGTGTTATTTAGTTTATGTTTTCAGTTTGAATATAAAATTAATAAATACATTTTAAAAATAATATCGATTACCCGGTAGGAGCGCAGGCTGAGAATGGCGTTGTCATGATTGGATCACTACCCTGTCAATCAGTCATGCCCTCTCTACGTACCTTATGTGTTTATTGGAGACGCCCCTTTATATCAGACATGCACCAACATGTCAGCGGGAGCGGTACCGAGAGTCATCGTCTTCGGCTTTCGGAATTACCTTTTTGACGGCAAAAGACGGACAGCACAGTGCAAGATAGGGAATCTTTTTCTAAGAACAATAAGCTGTTATTTTTTCTATAGACCGAATGTTGAAAATTGTAAGTGTATAGAACTCTGGTGTCTCAAGATGTTACAGATGAAACATACAAATGTTTCTGATGCTCTATAATGTTTATTCTTTCAGATTTTTATATTTTTGCCTTTTTTCTTATTTGCAACTAAGGCAACTCAAATGTTTCAGACACTGTCGGTAGACGTGATTTTGTTTAGATTGAGAGCTATCAATAAATAATTTTATGAAGTCATTTCTTTTTTGTTTGATTCCATGGTGTATTTTACTGAATATCAGTAATTACAGTGCAAATCCAAATTATTGTCATATTTTTTAAACAGGTTGGACACATTGGCCAATGATGGTTACTTATAGTTACTTATATCTCGTCTTTTCACTTTATTAAGATCAGATTCTGCGGGTAAAATTGCAATAATAAGGTGACTTGACTTGGACTTGACTTGACCTATTACAGGACTTCACTTGACTTGACTTGACTTGCCCAAGAAAAAAATGACTTGAGACTTACTTGAGACTTTAAGGTTGAGACTTGAGACTTACTTGAGACTTGCACATGTGTGACTTGGTCCCATCTCTGCCAAAGAGGCAATAAGCCTTCTTCATGTGTTCAGAAAATTGTCCTCCTTCGTCAGATAAATAAACTCTTCGAAAAGCATTAGATTAGCTGGAAAATGACTGCTGTAGATTAAAGAATCCAACAGTATGTAAAAATGTTAAAATTAAGACCATTTACAGTTGTCATACACAATAACAACTACAGGTATGACAATAAATCAAGTAAATTTGGCTTTAAGACTTAAATAGTTCTACATCAATAAGGTTTAGAATTGAGAACTTTTAGGTGTAATGAAGTATTTTCAAAGGGGGTATTACTAGTTTTAGTTTAGTTTAGCACTTACAACAGTTACAATAATTGCTCAGATGCCTCTGATATAAACTTATTTTTAGCAGGGAGCCATAATGGTGAATCTTAAAGAAGAGCTCTTGAACACTCTGGAAAAATTAAAAAAAAGAGATTTTAACAAGTTCAAGTGGTTCCTGGAGCAGGATGACATCCTGGAAGGCTTTAAAGGCATCCCAGTGGCTCGACTGGAGAACGCAGAAAGGCAGGACACAGTGGATCTAATGGTACAACAATATCAGGAGAATGGAGCGCTGAAAGTAACCTTGAAGGTTTTAAAAAAGATCAGCAGGAATGATCTGGTGCGGCGTTTACAACAATCCATCTCACAACCAAAAGGTAAGTTGGTGGAAGGTAAAAATATGAAAAACACTGAAGTGCCACATTCATTTTCAGTTCAGTTTTAAATATTCTATTGATAAAAATGTCTTAACAAAACATGTAAAGAATAAGAGTAGCCAACCTTCATCAAAAACAACAGTAGCAGGAAGTTAAATTTCTGCATTTATACCAGAAAGAATAATTTACAGCTGAGTCTGATTCTGTTGCATGAAAGTCTGAAAGCTCAGCACTTTTCATTTCTTTATTTATTCATGAGCTGGTTGAGGTCATCCCTAAATATGTCAGTTCATTTTGGACCCATTTTAGTTTGTATTAAGATTTAACTGTATGCAATAATTGCTGCTGCCATCTATCATTGTTGTGATTTATTTGTAGTCCCCTACATGAGTGTGATATATTAGTTAGGTAGAGAATCAAGTCATCTGCATACAATAGTAATTTACTGATTAAAATGTCTGGATCATTTTAAACAAACAACATAATATAGAACTTTAATAAATATGATATACTGCATAAGACACATTACATTACAACACAAGAAAATTAAGTGTGTGCATGTGTGTCTGTGATCTGCTTTGTTTTTAGACCTCAAGACACGTGACTTCTCATTTGCTGAGGAACTCCTTGCATTCTTACATGATTTGGAGGATGATTCTGATTCTGATGATGATTCTGATGATGATGATGATTCTGATTCGGATGATGATTCTGATGATGATGACTTCAGTGATCAGAGAGAATATGAAATAAAGAAGGCTGAGCTAAAGAGTGTCCAGCAGTTTGCAGTTGAGCTGACTCTAGATCCTGATACAGCACATCCTAATCTCATCCTGTCTGAAGATGGCAAGCAAGTGCATCATGGTGATGTAAGGAAGAATCTACCAGACAACCCTGAGAGATTTGACAGATGTGTGAATGTCTTAGGAAAGCAGAGTTTCTCTTCAGGGAGATTTTACTATGAGATTCAGGTTAAAGGGAAGACAGCCTGGACGTTAGGAGTTGTCAAAGAGTCGATTGACAGGAAGGGATCTATCACACTGAGTCCTAGATATGGTTTCTGGACTTTTGGTCTGAGAAATAAAAATGAGTACAAAGCTCTTGCTGGCCCTTCAGTCCTTCTCTCACTGAAGTCACATCCTGAGAAGGTGGGAGTGTTTGTAGATTATGATGAGGGTCTTGTTCGTTTTTATGACGTAGACACTGCTGATCGTCTCTACTCCTTCACTGGCTGCTCCTTCACTGAGAAACTCCTTCCTTACTTCAGTCCATGTACTAATGATGGTGGTACAAACTCTGCCCCTCTGATCATCTCTCCTGTCAATCACCCACTGAACGTTAAGACACATGACTTCAGTGATCAGAGAGAATATGAAAGAAAGAAGGCTGAGCTAAAGAGTGTCCAACAGTTTGCAGTTGAGGTGACTCTAGATCCTGATACAGCACATCCTAAGCTCATTCTGTCTGATGATGGAAAACAAGTACAACATGGTGATGTAAGAAAGAAACTACCAAACAACCCTGAGAGATTTGATACATGTGTTAATGTCTTAGGAAAGCAGAGTTTCTCTTCAGGAAGATTTTACTATGAGGTTCAGGTTAAAGGGAAGACTGAATGGACATTAGGAGTTGTCAAAAAGTCGATTGACAGAAAGGGAGATATCAGACTGGCTCCTGAAGATGGTTTCTGGACTATATGGTTAAGAGAAGGATACAAGTATAAGGCTATTGATGACCCTTCAGTGCATCTTTCTATCAAGTCACATCCTGAGAAGGTGGGAGTGTTTGTAGATTATGATGATGGTCTTATTCGTTTTTATGACGTAGACACTGCTGATCGTCTCTACTCCTTCACTGGCTGCTCCTTCACTGAGAAACTCCTTCCTTACCTTAGTCCATGTACTAATGATGGTGGTACAAACTCTGCCCCTCTGATCATCTCTCCTCTCAATCATCTATTGAACGTTAAGACACATGACTTCAGTGATCAGAGAGAATATGAAATAAAGAAGGCTGAGCTGCAGAGTGTCCAACAGTTTGCAGTTGAGGTGACTCTAGATCCTGATACAGCACATCCTGCTCTCATCCTGTCTGAAGATGGGAAACAAGTGCATGATGGTGATATATGTAAGAAATTCCGAAACAACCGGAAGAGGTTTGACAGATGTGTTAATGTCTTAGGAAATCAGAGTTTCTCTTCAGGAAGATTTTACTATGAGGTTCAGGTTAAAGGAAAGACAGCCTGGACGTTAGGAGTTGTCAAAGAGTCGATTGACAGAAAGGGAAATATCGGACTGGCTCCTGAAGATGGTTTCTGGACTATATGGTTAAGAGAAGGATACAAGTATGAGGCTATTGATGACCCGTCAGTGCATCTTTCTATCAAGTCACATCCTGAGAAGGTGGGAGTGTTTGTAGATTATGATGAGGGTCTTATTCGTTTTTATGATGTCAGTACAGCAGATCGTCTCTACTCCTTCACTGGCTGCTCCTTCACTGAGAAACTCCTTCCTTACCTTAGTCCATGTACTAATAATGATGGTACAAACTCTGCCCCTCTGATCATCTCTCCTGTCAATCATCTACTGAACGTTAACACACATGACTTCAGTGATCAGAGAGAATATGAACGAAAGAAGGCTGAGCTAAAGAGTGTCCAGCAGTTTGCAGTTGAGGTGACTCTAGATCCTGATACAGCACATCCTGCTCTACTCCTGTCTGAAGATGGGAAACGAGTACATGATGGTGATGTGAGACAGAAACTCCCAGACAACCCTGAGAGGTTTGATACATGTGTTAATGTCTTAGGAAAGCAGAGTTTCTCTTCAGGAAGATTTTACTATGAGGTTCAGGTTAAAGGGAAGACTGAATGGACGTTAGGAGTTGTCAAAAAGTCGATTGGCAGGAAGGGATCTATCACACTGAGTCCTAGATATGGTTTCTGGACTTTTGGTCTGAGAAATAAAAATGAGTACAAAGCCCTTGCTGGCCCTTCAGTCCTTCTCTCACTGAAGTCGCAGCCTGAGAAGGTGGGAGTGTTTGTAGATTATGATGAGGGTCTTGTTCGTTTTTATGACGTAGACACTGCTGATGTTCTCTACTCCTTCACTGGCTGCTCTTTCACTGAGAAACTCCTTCCATTCTTTAGTCCCAGTCCTAATGACAATGGTACAAACTCTGCCCCTCTGATCATCTGTCCTGTCAATCATCCACTGAACGTTAAGACACATGACTTCAGTGATCAGAGAGAATATGAAAGAAAGAAGGCTGAGCTAAAGAGTGTCCAACAGTTTGCAGTTTAAGGGACTCTAGATCCTGATACAGCACATCCTGATCTCATCCTGTCTGAAGATGGGAAACAAGTATATGATGGTGATGTGAGACAGAAACTCCCAGACAACCCTGAGAGATTTTACAGATGTGTTAACCCTTTGATGCCCCTTTGCATATTTTTGTGTATTTGGCTTTTACTTTCTAGCATATTTGATCATTTTTGATTCACTGAGAAACTCCTTCCTTACTTTAGTCCATGTACTAATAATGATGGTACAAACTCTGCCCCTCTAACCATCTCTCCTTTCAATCACCCACTGAACGTTAAGACACATGACTTCAGTGATCAGAGAGAATATGAAATAAAGAAGGCTGAGCTAAAGAGTGTCCAACAGTTTGCACTGGAGGTGACTCTAGATCCTGATACAGCACATCCTGCTCTCATCCTGTCTGAAGATGGCAAGCAAGTGCATCATGGTGATGTAAGGAAGATTGATCAATGTGATTGCAGATCATCTCTACTCCTTCACTGGCTGCTCCTTCACTGAGAAACTCCTTCTGTTCTTCAGTCCATGTTCTGATAAGGATGGTACAAACTCTGCACCCTTGATCATACGTCCTGTCACTCATGACAAATAATCATGCTTTACTGTTTTCATTTATTCTAGTTGATTAGACTTCCAGTCAGCTTGTAGAAGGAAAGGTTAAAGATAGTCAGAGTTGAGTTGCAAATCACCTGGTCTCAGAACCTAATGTACAGTAAACAGTATTGTCTCAGATTTTTAAAACTACCCAGTGGAATTTTTTTAATACTCTTGTTTGTATATTGTACTCTATTCTAGAACAACATTCTCCTGATCAACAGTTTGTGGCAGTAATGACAACAGGTAATATAGTAAAGAGTCAAAAAAACAACGTTAACAATAACAGTCATTGCCATTAAAAAAATGACTTGTATACACTGTATTTCATATTCTGATGAATACTGTTGTTTTTTATGTTTTTATTTTTTGCTGTATTGCATTTTTTTCCTAATACACTGATTTCTCTAAACGGACTTAGTCATAATACCAGAATGAACTTCAAATGTGTTGCTCATCAAACACCATCACATGTAATAAATTGAATGATTTTTTTTATTGATCATTGTAAATATGTTCCCCTAATAATTACATTATTAACAAAATAACATTAAAGAAGATTTTCGCTCAAATTTGTGTTTGTTTGATTTTTTGTTGTTTTTGTTTTTATTTTGGTAAAAAAAAAAAAGTTTAAACTTGTTGGACTTACATTTTTTATTATTACAGAAAGTGACTTATGATTATTTTATATCGTATAAAATATTAACGATTTTGTAAACAACTTTATAATCATATGAAAACTAAAATGTCTACTTTTGTCCATAATGCATTACAGAGTACAACTGGCCATTTTACAGGAACATTTATATATACTATGCAAATATTTGTGTAAATATTATGTACTTACCTTGAGAAACATGGTTAACACTAGACAATAAAGTAATTATGGAGTGAAGTATTTGAGTCATAATATACTACCAAAACTTTGGTAGTACAGAAAGGTAACAAAAAGGGCATCTCAAAACCTATGTTATTTAAGAATATATGACAAGAGGGGTACTCAGCAATGCAGGGTCAGCTATATAGTAGGGTAGTTAATCTTGGATTAATGATTGAGTTCATTTCCAAAGAATTTGAATGTTTAGTTTGTATGTACACAAGTCAAGAACTCTGTATCAACCTTCGGATCATTTGGTCTCAATGTTAAAGATTTTTAAAAAAGAAACATATGACAATGAAGAATGTGTATGACTGCTGTCAGGAAACACTGATTTGTATGATTTTTGAGAGATTTGAGTTACATTTTTATTTATATGCAAACGTACTTGACTGACAGACGGGGGCTACTGGAGGCTTTGAAACAGTGTGGATTAAGTTTTAATGCATTGCTGTATAGAATTCATTAATTTTAAAGGTTTATTGAAGGGTTGCCTTTGCTTTTACAGGAAATACAGGCTCTTAACATTGTTGATACGCTGACGAACGCAGAAAGGCATGTCAGACAAACATTTCTTGATCTGTGGTCAGATAAAATTCACATGAGAAGCATGTTTAACCCTTTAAGAAGGAAGTGAAACCTTTTTCTGCACATATTTTTTGTATGTTGCCTGGTTTTTACAGTGAACTGTAGCTGACACTTTGACTTTATGACCCTGAAAGGATGAAATGTAGACAAAGACATTAGATTGACTAACTTTTGAACTATAACAACTAAGTAATATCTTACTTAAGTAAAAGGACGTACTTCTTACAACAAAGGTGTGAATGTTTGTTCTTATACTTGTTATATACTTTTTTTATGTGCTGATCTGATGCTTTGAGTCTGAACTCACGTAGAGTCCACTTCAATGAGGAACCTGAGCTTTAAGACAAGAGAGAATAAGATGAACAAAACCAAAAATGGTGAGAAGTGATGGCCTCGGATAGGGGAGGTAGACACCCGTGACTTCAGGTCACAAAGTTTTAGATTCATTTTACTGGATTGATCTTTCTACATTTGAAGAACTTGGCTGAATTATTGGTGAGTTGTATTTAGGGGGGGGGCTTTAAAGGTCATTTTCGAGTCTGAATGACTTTTTTACAGTCGTGTCTGTGCTGGAATCAGTATTGTTGTTGTTATTGTTACTACTTTTATTGTTCACAAGTTGTTTACAACTGTGGAAAATAATTCTATCCAGAAATTGAATTCAAACAACAGTAATCATCATTTTGTTCTCTACTACAATTTCCCTGATTCTGAACAACTCCAGGATATAGTTTTCACATTCCACATTTGAACAAAAATATTTTAATAAGTAACAAAACAATGAAAATGTGTTACTTTCTGTAATCTGTCCAATCATGTCACAGATGACTTGATTCGCATTTGACATGACTACAACAGTGGCACTGGTGATATGAGATGTGATAAATGAATCGTAATGTGTAATCTGACAGAAGTAGCACATGTTGACGAACCAAAGCTGAAAAAAAAAAGTGCAAAAAAGCATCCTACCTGCTTAGTTAGCAGCTCTTTCCCTCCAGAGTCCCTCTGAATTCTCAGTTTGCTGTTGTTGTTCAGCATATCAACTTTATAAGGTGATGATATGTAACATTTCTCTAAACCTTACCAGGGAAACAAAATGGTGACACTTTCAGTGAAGCTCTGGGAAGCGCTGCATCAATTAAAAGACGAAGAGTTCAAGAAATTCAAGTGGGTTCTGAAGAAGAATGACGTCTCACAAGGCCACTCGGGCATCTCAGCGGCTCATCTGGAGAAGGCGGACAGGCAGGACACAGTGGACCTGATGGAACAGAAATATGGCGGCACTGGAGCTATAAAGGAAACCATGAAGGTCTTAGAGAAGATCAGCAGGAACGATCTGGTACAGAGTTTGCAAGAGTCCTGCCTGGACCCAAAAGGGAAGTCGAGAGAAGGTAAAGGCTCACAACAAGGCTGCAAAATGTCAGAAGTCGAAATCCAAAAATGTCCAAAACACCTTGAAGTCAAGTACTTAGTGTATAATAAGGGTGTGAGTACATAGTTTGGATTCATTCGTCCATCCATCCAACTATCCATTTTTGAGTAGAACAGGCTTGACATCAGTCCTCAACATCCACCAAGAACATGCTTAGCTGGTGAGGATGTGGGCCGAAACTTATACTAGATGACTCCGAGTAAATATATACTCCCTGAGATGTTTGAGGATCTAGAAATGGATCCAAGAAAGTCCACATCACAAACTATTGGGATGCATAAAGCCTGGTGGCCTCTCCGTTACGCCTTGAACATCAGGATAAAGAACTGGTCCGCTAAGCACCATCTCCTCATAGCAAGTAGATCCAAGATTCTAACTTACAGGTTGTCTGAGGCTTTTATATGTAGAGTTCACATGTTCTGATCATGGGTTTTCTTAAGGTTTTTCAGTGTTGTTATAAGGAATAAGTCTGTCACCTTGACCAAGGCACTGGCCTTAGAAACAGACGCAGTTCCACAGCTCCTTAGTCAAATACGGCAAACAACAAAGGTCACAAAGGTCGCCGTCACAGAAAGATGATGTAAAAATTGGGTTACTGAGAAGAAAAACTGATGGTTTGTCCTTTATTGACGTCAAACCCTTGTTCAAGATGAATGAACAGTTTAGTTTTAGTCCAGACTCCAAAAAGTGACTGCACCTGGCCAAGAAATAGTCCTGAACCCAACCTCCTGTAAAACCATAAACTGTTGCACAAGCACTTCAGAATTTGTGCATATGAATCCAACGAGATTTGATTTGTCAAACAGTGAGCTTAAAAGATGCTGGTAGAAAGATTGTTACCTTTGAATAGAGTCAGCCTAGCTGTTTCTACTGTTTCCAAGTTCTCAAATTTCTTTTTTAAACAATCGTGTGTGTGTATCTCTGCCGTGTTTCAGACCTCATTCCACAAGACTGCAAAGGAAAACAGGCCGAGCTGAAGAGCGTCCAGACGTTCACGGTCGATGTGACTCTCAGTCCTGATACGACACATCCTAATCTCATCTCGCCTTGTGACGGGAAACAAGCGCGTCATGGTGATGTGAAGTACAAACTACTGGACAACCCTGAAACATTTTTTAGATGCGTCTGTTGGAGTCGCCAAAGAACTGATACAGAACAGAAGGGGACGAATCGTACCGAGTCCTGAGAATGGCTACTGGAAAACCATCTCCCTCTGAAGTCGTATCTTAAGAGGGTAAATAAAATAAATGATAAAGCACAACTTAAATTCTGCTTAATTTGGTTAAATTAAAATGTAATCCAACTTTGAAATTGTTTTGTTCAACCTTTAAAACTTTTAATTAAATTCCTGTCATCACGGATGAGAAGCATTTATGAAAAATCATCAAAGTCTTGGTGAAAGTGATTTATTATATTCTGAGAACTGTAAAGTGTAACAGAAACAAACAAGAAATAAAGAATTTCAGATTTTCTTGTCAAATGAAATTTATTTGTGTATTTTTCTTCTGAAACAGTCCAAACTCATCAGACTTACATAAGAAGCTTCAACAGCATAGGCTTGTTTTCTCCCCGTTCTTACAGGATGAGACTTTATATCATAAATACATTAACAAAAACAACAAAGTACGACATGTTGTAAACAAGAAAAACTCTCAGCATCAGAGCTGAAAATATAAACCAAACTTTGAGCGTTCCCGATCAGCCTCAGTACTCGTTGCTGAAATGCTTGTTGACTTTGAAAACAGGAACATAGATGATGAGGCTGATGAGGAAGAACTGCTTCTGCTCCTTCAACCAGACCAGCCTCATCTTCACCTGACCCTCCGGGTTCTGGTAGTCCATCGCGAAGTGCTCGCCGCTGTAGTCGGAGGACAGCGTCTTCTTCACCATGGTGACGCGAACAGGCGAGCTGACACACCACAAGGGTTTCTGGATCTCATCGAGCAGGGTCAGCGATACGATGCAGCAGTTCTGAGAAAGAACCATCAGAGCTGAAAAAAGGGATCTGACCCAAACAGATGAGCCAAAACGAAACTTACTCTGCTGAGCTGTCAAACAAAACTGACGTCTACGACCACAGAGTGTGCGGATCATCATCTACATTTAACTTGTCAACAATGACACGTGATTTCCAAAGAGTTGGACTAGTTTTAATGTTTTCTTATCAACTCAGTTTTTAGCTTCAATGCTTAAAGTGTTAAAAATAGAAACAGGGTTTTATTTGAGACAAAAATGTTTTAATAAATGTATCAGTTACTTAACACATACCACATTATTACACTATTAATTGATTTTAGTCTGTAGTAATCATTCCAACAAAAGTTTTTTGACTTTCTGGAGAGATTAAAGGCTAATCACGGGACTGATCACATCAGTTCTAGGCGATCATTCACACAGAATACGGTGCTTTTTAACGGATGTCGCGTCAAACAGCGCAGAGCAGATCGAGCTGAGAGGAAGTCGAACACGGAAACAGCATCGAGAATCCGGTCAGTTTTCAAAATAAAACACCCTGTGCAGACTCCCGAAAAACAGACAAAGGGGAAACAATTTAGTCTACTTACCCGTGACAGAAGCCCATAAACCAAAGAGAACCAAACCTGAGCAAGTTAAAGTGTGGCGGGCAAACCGCTTCTGAAAAGCTCCTGGTGGGATACGACGCAGCGTGGAGAACGGACCAAAACCACGTCACAAGTATACACATCAGAGTCGTGGAAGAAATACTTCAATAGAAGTACAACAACCACGATTACTACTAGTGTACAGCGTTACAGCGTGTCCATTCATTCACATCCCCCTTTTGTGTCCTCTGCTACCATTGCTGAACCCTCACTGAGCTGAAGGTGACGAGACCCGAACACAGAACCCACTATCAAACTACAATGTGTCATTTAGTTTATTTTCTTTAGAGGTGTTGGTCGGGGGATGTTGTGATCAACTGACAGAGCAAAAAAGTTTATTTCCCAAAATGTCAAACTGTTCCGTTAAGTTTCTGCCTAAATATGTCTCTTTGTGATGGTCCGATGGTGTCAATATGAAGCAGCTGCTGGCTTTGGTTGACTGTTTGTGTGTGTGGACAGAGGCTGTAATGTCTTCATTGTTTTGGGCACATGTACCTCTACTGAGCCCTCCAGGATGTTGCTCTTCCAGGGCATTGTGATGTTTCCGGACAGCGATCTGTGCTGGGATAAGTTGGTCCTGTTGATGACCCTGAGCTCCACCCATCCACGCTGGATCTGGACTGATCGCAGCAAAACAACAAACTTCAGGTGGAGCTGTTAACTTTGTCACGTAGACCTGGTTACTCTGCCTGATAATCAGATCACCTGTGCGACAGGAGAGTTTACGGAAGTGTCCCGACATGATCTCAGAGCCGGTGTTGTGCAGGACGAAGTGCAGCGTGTAGCCGCGCAGACCAAACTCGGGGTCCGAGTCATCCACGGGTGGAAGGTCTGCAGGCTCAGAGTACGGGCTGCAGGAAGGGACAAACAGGATGAGACACCAGAGGACAACCTGAACACATCATCAGTTTAAGACAAGGTGAACTGACCAGACCGGAGATCCCAGCAGACTCTTCTCCACCAACTTGTGGAGGTGAAGGCTGACCATGATGAAGGCAACGTCACTCTGTCCCTACACACACACATTTCCACAGACTTTAGTGTGTTTTCCTCCTTGTGACACTGCTGTGTGTTCAGATTAAGGCAGGTCTGTGCGTCTGTGCTGCCCTCTGCTGGACGACGCAGAGACCCACCTCACCTCTTCACTTTGTTTCTGTGTGAAGACAAACAGCTGAATAATCATGTCACTCACCCTCCAGATGCCTACGATGAAGCCGGGCGGCAGATGCATCAGTTTGATCAGCCTGTCTTTGCCGAAGAACCAACCGGGCTGAGTCTTCACGTCCAGCTTTAAAATCAGAGAGCGCCACGCCGGCCTGAAGGAGAGGAGGAAGGCGAGGTGAAGGCGTGACAGTGGAAGGGACGAGGTGTCGTAAAAGGAGGCTCTCACCTCCTGACTTCGGGGCTCTTCGGCGCCTCCTTCCGGACTCCGTGCAGCTGGATGTTGCTGATGTGATGGTATTTGGGGAAGCTTCCATCGCTCCAGCAGACGATCGCAGACGACTTGAAGAAGTACGTTTGGCTCTGCTCCATCGTTTTCTCGTGTCCGAAACAATCGCACACCGTCAGCTCCCAGCTCACGTTCAGGCTCCTGGAAGAAAAACACAAGGCTGAGATAACTTCTTTGAACACGGAGCTTCTTTGATTCACGGGTCTTTATCATGTGAGCCACGTCTCGTACCTGAGGACTCGCTCTGTGTACTTGGGTAGTCCAGTGTATGGACTGATGTCCTTCAGCTCTCTCCTCCACCTGTTCATTTCCTGTCCAGCGATGGTCCTGAAGTACAGCTTCTTCCAGTGTCCCGCCGACCGATCCTCCACCTCCACCTCCACGGGGTCAACCTTCAGTGCCGGGTCGTCCCACCACTTCGGCTTCCACACTTGCTTCCCAAACTCTGCGTTGTAAATCTTATGCCACATGACACTACAGTGAAAGAAGGTCACAGCTAGACGCTGGGCTATTGAGGCCACGCCCCCTACCTGCACAGGTGATTTCTGTACCTGGACCACACTTTAGAGCCCAGAGCACACAGAGACTATTGAAGACACACATTTGAGCTGGTGGACTACATAATATTGTTCAGTAAAATAATTCAGACTTCATAAACAGCTAATTCCCATAAATTTCCATAATTTCCAAATATATTCCCAAAATTCCCGAGCTTAACTTCCCATGGAAAATTTCCAGAAAGTTTCCTCCCCTTTGCAACACTAGTGAAAATACTGTGTATATAATGTACACTTGGACTGATGTTGCTGTTTTACGTGTTTTGTTGCAATCCGTTTGATTGGAAATTTACCGGAAACTTTCCCACCCCTTTGCAACTCTAGGGACGACAAGTTATCGAGTAAGAACTCTGCAGCCTGCAGCCACGAAACCGGCTACAACGTAACCCTGAGCGGCAATCGTCCACTGCAAAAATACCAAATGATCTGAGCTCGCTGAAGAAATGGAAGCATTGCTAAGACTTCTCGTGACGTTCTGGATGGTTTCGGACTTTGAGGAAGCGCGTCAGACGTACTCGTCGCTGGAAAGCCGGTGGAAGAGCTTGCTGACGTGGCCGACGCAGAAGAGCGATGCGCCGTCCAGGTACGACAGGATCTTGATCAGGATCTCAGACGGCAGCCTGAAGAAAACGAAACCACGAAAGACCTGACACATGCTCGAATCATTTATATTGTTAGTATGTTTGAAATATGACTTTCGGTTTAATTAGATCGCTCAGACAGTCTTCATCTGGGTTGTCCTGTTGGCCACCAGCAGTTTGATCGCAATGTTTGCAAACGTCGTTGTACTCTGCCAATTATCGTACTGATTAACTGATTATATACTCCGTCTATAAAATGCCACATCCAAGGCTAACATACGGGTGTTTAAATATCTTTTAACTCCAAGCAGCAACCTTTGAGACTGGGAAATAAAGCTAAAAACTGCAGTTCCTCTTGTCGTCCACTTGAGGCTGGCTCCAGAAGTGAGTCAGTCTCCATAAGTCCCCATGTTAAAATGTCCAACTTCACAGCAGAAATAAACATGTTTACAGCCTGGTACAAAAAACAGCTTTTGGTCTCTATAGCTAATTTCCCCATTCAGAACAACATTATAACCATTATATGGTAATATTATATATTTAAGCAACCGTTATATTAGCTAAAGTTGCTAACGTTAATAGCTAACTCACCTTTCGATGAAGTTTTCTTTGGATGAAAAAGTTTTCATTTTGTGAAAATGACTTTTCTGTCTCTCTGTTCTCGGCTCTGAGCGGCTGGATACAAATAAAATACATTAAAATACCAACATAAACTCAAATTAATGTAAATATACATTATAAATGTAAATGATGCTTTGGTGTAGCAGAAATGTAGCATGTAGCTGCCTGCGCTCATTCCGGCTGTCCGAGCTCGGAGCTCCCATCGGCGGCCGTTTCCCCCTCCTGCCGCCCGGCTGTCCTCTGCCTGGACCCGGCTGTCTTTCAGCTGGACCCGGTTGTCCTCTGCCTGGACCCGGCTGTCGTCTACCTGGAGCCGGCTGGGCGGGTTTTCTCTCCAAGCCCTCCAACAAACTCCGAAAAAACTCCCCTCGTCCCGCCGCCATCACGGAGTTTAATGAAGACATCGCCATCACGGCGACTTCCGGTCAGCTTGATTTTTCACAATAAAACACAGGTGGTCAAAAACCGCAACAAACCACTAGATGACAGTGCATTACCATAGTTTATCCCTTAAATTTCCTTAATTTACCCATTAATTAATGACTTGTTAAGTCAATGTTTGTTGTTAATTCCCTATTAATCTAGATTAAGTGTTCAGTTGATCCATAAAGGTTAATATTTAAGGAATTACACTCAATTTAACACTTAGAACATTTACAGAGTGATTAATTGATTGTTAAATGGAAAATACTTTTTTCCGCGGCCCCCAAGTGATCAACTTACTATCAGCGAGAACATACAAAAAAAACAGCAAATGATTTACCACTGGTGTTTTCCAACATAGAAAATGTGATAATGTGTCCTCCATGATGTCTTCCAGTGGAGACAATATGATTAATGTCTTCTAGGGTTTCTTCCAAAGGAGAAGACGTGATAATGTGTGCTTTACGCTGCTCTTAAAATATTGTAAATGCCATCTAGGGTGTCCTCCAGTGGTAAAATCTGCGGTAAATGGTCTCTAGTGTGCCCTTCAACTGGAGAAAGATAAAGTGCCCTCTATGGTGTCTTACAGTGGAGAAACCACGATAAATTTTTCTTCCAGCGTCTTCCAGGACATGATTATGTGTCCTCTGTGGTGTCTTCCAGTGGAGAAAACATGATAAACTGCCCACTATTGTGTCTTGCAGTGGAGAAAAGTTCCCCCTAGGCTGCCCTTTAATTGGAGAAAATGTGATAAATGTCCTCTGGGGTGTCTTTGGTGAGATGTGGACTCCTTCACACTCTGTGTAAACCTCCATGTTGTTGTTTTACATTTAAAAAAAGAAGGTGTGGTGCTTATTTCTGCTGAGTTAGTATTACTTCTGCGTGTGTGTGTGTGTGTGTGTGTGTGTAGTCTTGCGTAAGTCGCTCTGTAATTTAACTAAAAGCCGTGAAACCTGAGAGCACACACACTTACACACTTACACACACTGTGGCTGAACAAACTGTATTGTCAACACAACACTGCCCAGGAGCAACACAAAGAAAGACGTCTGCGTCTCTGATGTAAACAACTTGTTGGTCTCCAAGCAGCCAAATAAACAATCACACACTGGGTAAGCCATGATGTCCTCAAATGGAAAATGCTGGACGAGGCAGAGATGAAGAACACCGCCCGGCTTGGCTTCACCTCCAGCATCATTCTCCGTTTTCTGGGACTCAGAGCACCTAAACTCAGGAGAAAATTCATCCTCTGCTCCGAGCTGGTGAGTTTAATCATTGTTTAGTCTGATCTGACGTGGTGTGAAGCATCAGTCAATGTTCTGGTCTCCTGCAGTTTGATTTATGGAGTTAGTTTGGGTTGAAAGCTCCAGAAAATGCAGGTAAAATGTATTTTTTGCTTTTTCCAAAGTAAGAAATGAGTTTTAAAAGTGCTCAGTGCTGCAAATAGTAATATTAATCTGCTTTCTGATGGACAAAACCTTTTGATTTGTCTCTCTGCTGTTTGTTAAACCTCCTTTTAAAGCTGCATTCATCAATATTTTATAGTAATAACGGATCAAATGACAATGTGTCATGTCAAAAGGTCCAGGGTTCGATTCTATACTTTCCTCTCTTCAGTTGTATCTGTCAAATAAAGCTCAAAAATATCTTTAAAAA
The DNA here is from genome assembly GCA_033000465.1 of Sciaenops ocellatus. Taxonomy (NCBI): domain Eukaryota; kingdom Metazoa; phylum Chordata; class Actinopteri; family Sciaenidae; genus Sciaenops; species Sciaenops ocellatus. The sequence continues at coordinate 20,559,982 of CP136889.1, forward strand.
AAAGAAATGGCACCACAACAACACTTTCTACACGCAGCCACAAGTTAGTCAACAGGTTCAGCAGCAGCTGTTAGTAAAAGCCACATGTACTTCAGCTTCACATAGACGGCTGTTAAAAGGCGTTCAAACCAGGTCTCATAGTTACAGAGTGTGACTTAAAGAACCCTGTTTCTGTATTCAGTACTTCAATGAACCTTTAAAATATAAAATATAAAGATTGTTAAACATAAAAAAGGTTCTTTAACGCACCAAAAACTTCTGCAACTGTGACTCAAAGATTCATTCAGTCCTACAAAGAATCTTAAACAGCAAAAAAAGGTTCTTAAAGATAAAAAGAAAACTTAAAGTGCTCCAGAGAAATGATCAATACATCTTCAAATCAATCAATAAACAAGACCAAAAGTAAGTACTGCAAGGTGAGACATTAGAAACAATAAAAGAAGAAGAAGTATAGAAACAATATAACTTGTTTTTAAGGTGGTATTGTTGTGCAGGAATGTGCAAAAGTTCACAGTATAATGAATATTTGTAACGTGCAAATGAATAATCCAGAAGACGTGCGATAGTGTAACGCTTCTAGTTTTGGTTTCACGGTTCATTTCCTGTCTGGTTCAGGCTCAGTTCACTTTAGTTTCTTTAGTCAAAAACAAGCTGTGAAAAAAAAAAATCCACCCAAGACGACAGCAGCCAGCAGAGACGAGCCGGTGAACACAGACGAACACTCAGCAGCTAAACGCTCAGGTTTCTCCATCAGGAGGTGGTGGAGACCAAAAACAGAGTTTGAAGTTGAATATAATCAATTGTTGTTGATGTTTTTGTTTGTTTGGAAGCGGCTGCTCGAATATGTTTATTAATATCAACAGTTTTATTTGATTTTCAGGTGTTACACAACCTGCACTCAACTTCAACACAATATCATCGTATTTATTTATCTTTTTTAATGAAAATAAGAATAAAATTCTCAAACTATTTACATTACATACATGTAGGTATGTATATATGTATGTATATTGAGAGATAAAGTGTATCTTTATTGATCATCTCTTCCAAACATATCACACTGAAAATGAACCTGATGTGTATAAACAGGAATAAAAAGAGGAACTTTATGGGCAACAGTGTAGATATGAATATATATAGCAGTATATATATAAATATATCAGTATGAGTATAAATATATCAGTATGTATATAAATATATAGCAGTATATATATAAGTAGTAATAAAATAGGCTTAAACCTCAAATATATGAGAATATATTCAGCAATTTTATACATATATAATACAAAACATATTCAAAATACAGTACAAAGAATATAATACTAGAAATAATATTGTGATAATACAGAAATATAATTAAAAATAAGGTTATTTAAGTGAATAGGGTGCTCCTGCTTCTACATGTATTAGGCTTATTGACAATATTAGCACTTATATTTTTATTTGTGGTTTATCTGAGGAGCTGTGTATGAGACAAACATCATTAATACACATTAAACAATTAAAAAAGAAGCTGAGTGTGTGTGTGTGTGAGAGAGAGAGGAGTGTGTGACAAACAGTGAATTTAAGGAGTTGTCTGAAGGAGTTAGTGAACACAGGGATTAGAAAGAGGAGGAGTAGGGAGGTGGAGGAGGAGGAGGAAGAGGAGGAGCTGCAGATGGAGGAAGAGGAGGCGTCCTGTCCGCCTGTGTCCAGAGGAGAGGAGCGGCCGCCATGTTAACCAAGAAGCCCGGAACCTCGGTCCTCCCGACGGGTGAGCACAGCCTCTGTAGCCGATTTCGGGGCTACCTGAGCCCGGCCAGTGTAGCGGGGGGGTGGGGGACACGCCGCTGATCCCTCCGCTTGTGGTTCTGTGTGTTTAACGCCGTGTGTTATGAGTCAGAGACGGGAGACAACAGTGAGGGAAGGGCTCGCTAATAGAAACAGCCTCGGCTCATTAAATTACGTGTAATCTCATAAAAGGGGGACACGGAGGAGGAAGCTGTGGCCCGAATGTTGAAAGTAAAGCCGATAAAGGGGAACCGAAGCGGGGCTGCTCCAGACGTCTTCCTCCGCTGTCTCCGGAGGTTTATTTATAGCTAGCGTTAGCTAACCAACAGATGAGAAGTGACAGCAGCAGCAGCACAAACAGGTTGTGTCTGTCTGTCTGCTTGTTTGTGTCACTGTAACGCCTTTAAAACAACTACAACACGACTCACGGTGTGTTTTAGGTGTGTGTGTGTCATGTTAGAAGTGATATTTTAAGTGTTCATCGGTGTGTGTGTGTGTGTGTGTTTTTCGGTTGCTGGGTAATTTTTGGCCTCCAGCTCGGCAGACAGAAATAAAGCCCCGAGCTCTGTTCAGTCAAAGGTCAGTTTGTTTTTTATCTCTTCGGCCGTTTGATGGACTTTTTAATGTGGAATAAAAACTTGACAAACGCGTGCTAACGCCGCTACAGGGCGTTTGTTATACGTTAGTATCCGTGCTAAGTGTTAGCCTGGTTGGAGTCGTCGTTTCACAGCTTCACACGCTGCTAATGTTTCTATTTTTGAACGCTGCTTTGTCCTCTACAGGTTTCATGAAGTGTTCCCTCGATTTAAATCTAAATATATACGACGTTTCCATGGTTACAGGCTGTTGTCTAACTGGTTTATTAGCATGCTTTAGCTCATTGGTGTTAGCGTAATAGCCACATTAAAATGCTAATTTACATTGCTAATGTTGACAGCCTCAAAAGCTACCTGTAATAGCATGAATAAAAGGGTAATAACAGCAAGCGTCAACCTCTGCAGTTCCTCTTGTCGTCCACTTGAGGCTGGCTCCAGAAGTGAGTCAGTCTCCATAAGTCCCCATGTTAAAATGTCCAACTTCACAGCAGAAATAAACATGTTTACAGCCTGGTACAAAAAACAGTTTCGGTCTCTATAGCTAATTTCATGACAACTGTACTGTCAGTGGTAATAACAGGATGTAATCTAAATTGACAAAGTAAATTAAAAGCTAAGTCTGTTTGGTAACGGCTAACGTAGCCCTGATCCAGTAGCGTTGTGCTATCGTGGTTGTAGAGGCCATCTTTAGGAAGCCGGACATCTCAGTTGCCGAGGCGAATTTGAAAATACAAACTAGCGGGAGATGCTAACCACACATGGTTGTTAGGTTACTTTGCATACAAACTCCGCTAAAAGATCGTGTTGTTGCTAGCCAGCGGGTGGAGGAAGTGTGACGCTCTGGTCCGAGATCATCCGATATGTTGCCGATACGCGTGGCAGAGGACAAAGAATTCAAAGAGCTAGTCCAGTAAGTCACCTTGAGCCCAGATAACCTCATGCTATCGAAAGCTACTGTGACCAAACAACACCGAGAAGCTAAAACGTGAGCTAGCCATGGTAGATGAGCTGACACGTCCGGTAGCCGTGCGGTTGCTACACCTCAGTGCTACCCTGTAAAGTATTGTAAATGTATTATCCTGATGTAAACACAGGCTACACTCATGTGACCAGTGCTAGCCCGCTGTTAGCTGCTTGGTCGTAGCATCGTAGAGTCGATCGTCGGTAACCTCGTGGCTGCTCGTCATTGTCCGTGTGCATGGCTACAGTTACATAATGTAAACACAGACAGCTATCCTGTTATTAATGTCAACGTTAATGTAGCTCACAGATTATCACACTAATTCCTAATGTACAGGCTGCTGACTGCAGAGCTGCAGATATTCTTAAGGCTCCTGTTAGCTCGCTGTTAGCTCACTGTTAGCCCTCGATGTTAGCCCTCGCTGGGCCTCAAATGAACGAGTTTGTTCAGTGTTTTGTGTGTGTTGAATTGTGTTTGTCTCTTCAGAGGCGTTGGTGATGTTTCACCTGGTTTAGGTTCAAATCCCGCTCACACCTCTGTGTATGACTGCATGAAGTGGGTGCAGTTGTTGGATTGTTTGTGTTTTTTATTCTTGGACACAGATTTGCTAAACCCCTCCCCTGAACAGCGGTTGTCCAATCATAAGTTAGCAGCAGTAACTAGGCATGGCGGGCCCGTCAGTCGTTGGATTTGAACAGCTTGAAGCGGTGTAACCACTTTGCACTGCGTTGTGACCACCGGCACTCCGTGAAGACTCACCTGATTGGTTAGAAAGTCATAAACACAGCCTCCGATTGGTGGACTGACTCGGCTAGCGACAAGTATTCAAATGGAGAAATGATCACAGAAGTGTTGTTTTTATCTTTATGGATTTATTTTACTTAAAAACGCTGCAATTGAAGGCCAGATTATGAAACGTCTGCTCAGGTTTAACGGCACAACGTTAACGTTAGCCTTCCCCGCTCAGCTTCTAGACCGTTACTTTGGGGAAAGTTTGATTATCGATAAATCGCTTGCTGTCTAAAAAGTGTTTCAGGACTTCCCCAAGGACTTTAAAATACACTGATATCGGCTTTTAGACGTCTAATTATACTTAATGAAGTTATTATTACAGTGTGGACACGTTACAGACTCAGAAAGTCGTCTTGCTGTTTGTTTTCGTCTCACCGTCCTCGTCTGTAATCATCAGGTGGGTTTCGCGTCGCCGCCGTGCACGTCTCGTACCTCGTACCTCGTGCACGTGCGTACAGTCACATTGCTGCACATTTTCTCACCCGTCCTGTCGAGCAGCATGCCGAGCGTGCTCGCCGGCGCTCTGGCATCTCCAGCTCGGTGTCGGGTTCACATTGAGCACGCTGCTTTTCCACTCTGTTAGCGTGCATCTGTCAGGTTCGCAGCACAGAACGCTCTGTGCGTGCGTGTGCGTGTGTGTGTGTGTGTGCTATAGATCCCTGTTAGATTAACAGTATGTACTGTACGAGGCGGAGGACGGTGTCGACATGAACCGTAGAGCTGATGAAGGCCTCAGACAGTTTGAATTAGAGCATGAAGGAAGCTGCATGTTCTCAGGATTTACCATATTAATGTTACTGTGCCACTTTTAGAGGTGAGACATGTGACAGCACACACCACAAGTTATATAAATCTGCCTAAATGTATACAGCGGTACATATCTGTACATATTTGTCAGATATTTCATTTTCTGTTGACATTATCAGCTGTTATTTGTCAGAAAATGTCTCGACAGTGAAAATAAAATGATCTGGTGATGGAGGATTTTATTTAAATTGCCCGTCACTTCACGACTACTTACACCAAAACCCCAACGGGCGCGTCTCCGTCACGTCGCGGCGCTGTTCTGATCCACGCGACTTCAAACCCATCAGGAGCGTTTCTGAAGTGTTTTTTCCCGCCAGACGTTGTTAACTTGCTCAGATTTGGTCACTTTTCTGGTTTACATGCTTCTAAATCTGTAAATATGCGACGTGGTTAAATAGTTTTTATGATCTTAAGTTTGCACGGGGTGTTTTATTTTGAAAATCGACCGAATTTTCTGCGTCTAATGATCGTTTTCCGACAGCTGTTTGTTAAGTTAATGACTTTAATGTTTGTAAAACGTCAGAAAACAGTGAAGAAGAATCTTCAGCTGTGAAGGATTTAATTCATGTTCCTGTTACATGTATTCAGGTTGTATCAGGCTGCAGACGATAAGACGTCTTCGTTTTGTTTGTTTGTCCAAAATCTTCAACATAAACAGAAGAACTGTCGACTCGTCGTCCCGCCTCTCGCCCTGTCAGCCCCCTGCGACCATGATTAAGGATAAACGCTGACAGGAAGTGGATGAAGCAGTAAACACTGGACTCTGAGGCAGCTGAAGAAGATTCAGTTTGTTTCCTCCAAACTGACCGGATGATGTTTTATTTCAATCAGCTGATTGTCTGATCGGTGAGACAGTGAGTTTCTGTTGTCGTCTGCTGCTCGTGTATTGATAAGACGATCAGAGTGTATTGATCGTCGGTCATTAGCAGGATTACAGTGAAGCTGCTGCGTGTGCTCTTTGGAGGCGGCGGTGTCGTTTGCGCGTTCTTTGTCGTGACGTGGCGATGGTGCCGCTGAGTCGTCCTCATTAGCAGGATTACAGCGAGCGTTCAGATTAGAGGCGGCGAGCTGCAGCAGAGACCATCTGTCCACTCCAACCTGCACGAGAGCTGGATGGACGGACGGCGGCCTGCGAGGGCCAAAGTTTCTGATCTGAACGCTGAATCCAGCCTAAGCTCGTTCACACAGTTTTAAAGGCAGAGATAAACAGCAGTTACAGTACAGTGTGTCAGATTTATGAGGCTTTATTTACAGAACCTAATCTTCATAACTCTGTGTTCATTAGTGTTTAATCACCTGAACATGAGGCTCGTTATGTTTTTATCACCTTACAATTAGACTTTTATATCTGCATATGTGCCGCCATCTTTGTTACAGCAGTCCAGAGCAGTCAGCAGGCTCTACAGAGCGCATGGAAGAAGAAGAAGAAGAAGAAGAAGAAGAAGAAGAAGAAGAAAGTTGCATAAGGCTAACTGTGTTGTGTTTGAGCTTTAGCTTCTTACCCTGACGTCTGCTAAATCCTACACAGCAGATCTGAGCTGAAACAAAGAAAAAAAAAACTATGAAAACACACTTGACGTTCTCGTGTTGTGGCTCCTTAAATGTGAGGATTTGTGGCTCCACATGGTCACACATCATGGTAAACTGAGTAACTTTTGGATTTGGACTTTCAGTTTTTTTTCTGCTCTTTTCCAACCAGCAAACGTTAAATGCATTGAGTAAAAACATAATCTTTAGCTGCAGCCGTACTTTGGTACACATGTTTGAGATAACGAGAGTTCATGTGAGGACGCAGGATAAGACCTCGCTGGGTTTCATTTTGTTGAGTGTTGTTGTGTTCCTGATTCCTCTGGAGAAAGAAGAAGTGGTCTGTGCTGGGCTGTGTTTTGTTACGACTGAGCGTGTGTTCGGAGGCTTTGTGTCGTAAAAAAGGCGTGCTGGAAAATGTACAAAACGTCTGACTGAAGCAGATAACGGCGGTGGACGGGAAGTCGGTCAAAGTCCGGCTCTTATTATCACTTCTGTGTGTGAAGGTAGTCTACTGTGACCTCTGACCTTTGACCCCGCTCATGCTGCCGTCAAAGCAAGTGAAGCTGAAAGAGAAAGAGACGTACTCGATTATGTATCAGGGATTATGAGGCTATATTAAAACCTTCATCCTCCTTAGACTGGACTGGATCACTTTGGCCTGGGTCAGTTCGGTCTAAGACTTTTTGAGACGGGCCATCCTCCAAAGACTGTAGCCTCTAGTTTTTTTATTCAGATATTTGTACAAAGAAGAACTATCGGAACGTTCATGTTGGACCAGAGTCTCTAAAAGTCTCTTCTTAGCTTTCTCTGTCAACGTCCTCTTCAGTCTCTTCTCCTCTGCCATTGTAGAAATAGAGGCTGCTGAGCCCGGGTACATTGCCGCCTCACCTAGCTCCTGTTCTGGTGCGACATCAGTGCCCTGAGCTCAAGGTCCGGGCAACCCAGCTAACAAACTGAGCTAACTTTAGCTGACAGCAGCTAACAAACTGAGCTAACATGAGCTAACAGCAGCTACAGCTGTCAGCAGTTTACTTCACTGTCCATCAGGAAACTCTGTAAATCACAGAGAGTTGAGGCGGAGCAGCCGGAGGACATCAGAGGGAAAACCAGAAAACATTTTCTCCATAAAATATGATCCAGTTTCACCAAAATCAGTGAAATAGTTGGTGGTGTGTGACTTAGGAGGTTGTCCGAGTTCATGGTCAGTTAACGTCTGTCTGTCCGTGTGAGGATTTTATCTCAGTCTAAACATATCTTACCCTGATTGGCTGTCTCTCCGTGAAAACACCGGCGTCTTCGCTCCACTCAGATAACCCTCAGGGGTTGGACGGATTCTGAGCGCTAATGAATATTTCAGGAGATTGACAAGCATGTTTGTGATGTGTGTGTGTGTGTGTGTGTGTGTGTGTGTGTGTGTGTGTGTGTGTGTGTGTTACATAACAAGCTCTTTTTGTGGTTATGTCATGTGATATTTGGTATGTTTGCAGGGAGGCATCCACACATGTTGTACTTTGAAAGGTTGATACTGTGTCATGCTGCTCAAACCTGCTAACCCCACCGAGGTGTTCACTTTTGACAGAGCTAGGCTAGCAGTTTCCCCCTGCTTCCAGTCTTTGCGCTAAGCTAGGCTAACCTCTGTTTTTTTATTTCCAGGCAAAGTGGGCGAGCCGGTCTACTCTCCCGGTCACAGTGGCTCTCAGACGACGTCGCCTGTCGCCCTGCCGCGGCTCCGCAACAACAACCACAACCCGCTGACGGTACGAGCACACACACACACACACACACACACACACACACTTTGCTTTTTACTGTATCGTCATCAGTTTGCTACACGTTGTTGTTATGTTTATAACCCCCCAGTTCATCAGAGTTTACAGGCGTAGGGTGACATAGTGTGGAATTTATTCCTTTACTCTATTCAGGCGTGTTTATGATTACCTATCCAGGTAAATTAGATACCTGAACCAATGCTGCAGTTTAATAGCTTGACTCACTCTGGTCGCAATGGAAGTTCTGCTCGTTGGTCTCTGCACTTATATCCAAATAAATCATCCTGTAGATGTTTGACAACAGTCAGTTTTCATGTTTCTTTTCCATGAAGTCGCTACATTTGTCACATTTTTAGAAGTAAAGTCACTAAGAGGCTAACTCTAACGAGAGAGTCGCCAAGTTGCACTCTTTCATTGATTTTGTGTGTGATGTAGAGTAGCTGCTAATGATAGCTCAGTTTTTTTTAGCCGGGCTGCCCGGACTGTGAGCTCAGAGCACCGGTGTCGTGCCAGAACAGGAGTTGTGGTGAGGGGGCAATGTAACCGGGCTCAGCAGCCTCTATGGACATAATGGCAGAGGAGAGGAGCGCGAAGAGGACATTGACGGAGGAAGCTAAGACGAGACTTTTGGAGACTCTGGACTGGTCTGATCGTTTATGACAATTCATAAATTTGAATATAATAATTCAGATTTTGATGTAAACAAGCTCCAATATGTTTGAGGAACATGTGAACGATGATATATTTGACACTGATGTATTTTTGGAGGTTGAGTCTGGTTGCCTCGTGCAGCTGTACATTATATAATATTGCGTTTTATCGTCTGAATTTCTGTTCCCAGTTTGTGTTCTGAACATTGCTCGAGCTCTTTCGACGAGTCGTTTGTGTATAAAATCTGAAGCCGTCTGCTTCTTCTTTAATTCGGTATCAGAGTCGCTGTAGAGACTTTAGAAGGTCGTAGTTTGACCAGCAAGCTGCAGTTAGCGGTTAGCAATTAGCCCAAGCAGCAGTTCTCTGGGACAGTCAGCTGTAGCCACCCCGGCTAATAATAGCCGTCGGCTCTAGGATGCTTTAAACAGCTGATTGGTTTATAGGCTGGTGTGAAGGACACACACACACACACACACACACACACACACACACACACAGAGAGCTGATGCAGCATTTATTTACTCCATTACCTTCAAGTGGTGTCCTTCACTGTTAGCATTAGCAGGATTTCCTGTAACGTTATAAAGGAGGCATTTGAGTTCTGATCAGACGGTCGATGTCTGAGTGAGGCAGATATTTATTAATTTTACAACCTTTAATAACCAACATTTATATTTAGCAGCCGAAATCATGCACTCAGTCATAGACTGTCTAAAACCTGGACTTGGTCTCCGTGACGTCCCCGTAGACTGTCTAAAACCTGGACGTAGTCTCCGTGACGTCCCCACAGACTGTCTAAAACCTGGACGTAGTCTCTGTGACGTCCCCGCAGACTGTCTAAAACCTGGACGTAGTCTCCGTGACGTCCCCGCAGACTGTCTAAAACCTGGACGTAGTCTCCGTGACGTCCCCGCAGATTGTCTAAAACCTGGACGTAGTCTCCGTGACGTCCCCGCAGATTGTCTAAAACCAGGACGTAGTCTCCGTGACGTCCCCGCAGACTGTCTAAAACCTGGATGTAGTCTCCGTGACGTCCCCGCAGACTGTCTAAAACCTGGACGTAGTCTCCGTGACGTCCCTGCAGACTGTCTAAAACCTGGACGTAGTCTCCGTGACGTCCCCACAGACTGTCTGAAACCTGGACGTAGTCTCCGTGACGTCCCCACAGACTGTCTAAAACCTGGACGTAGTCTCTGTGAAGTCCCCCCAGACCGTCTAAAACCTGGACGTAGTCTCTGTGACGTCCCTGCTGACTGTCTAAAACCTGGACGTAGTCTCCGTGACGTCCCCGCAGACTGTCTAAAACCTGGACGTAGTCTCTGTGACGTCCCCTGCAGACTGTCCTGAGAACACACACATTGTGTTGTTGTGTGTGTGTGTGTGTGTGTGTGTTGTCAGGTGAGTCAAACACTTTACTCTCATGTGTCACCGTGACTAACACACGTGTGTTATTGTTTCGATTTCCTCTCTCGACTTCACTTCCTTGTTTGTATACGATGCTCCGCTCACCGGTCAGATCATTACAGGAACACACACACACACACACACACACACACACACTGATATTCTACGGTAAACAGCAGGTGTTTGAACCGTGCCGCTGTGTAACGGTGATCTGAAACCAAACGCACCTCTGTTATCTGAAAGGACCCAGGTGTGCTGGTCTCCACGGCAACAGGGAGTGACTCACTGAGCGAGAGACAAAGAAACCAAACAAGAGAGAGAGAGAGAGAGAGAGAGAGAGCTGTGTAATTAGACTGGACGAGGTTTCATTTCAGGGAACAAATTACTCATTTTGGGCATTAATTAACCAAATTTAATCTCTGATATCTGTCAGGCTCCAAACAGAGGACAGCAGAAATCTATGTCTTCTTCTTATTGCACTTTTTAACACGCCTGTTGACACTGACTGCATTACCACGCGACAATAACGTGACCAGAAATGTGAAGGAAGGTGCAGAAACAATCTACAGCTTTAAAACAAAGTCATCAGTAGATAAACAGAGATAAAACATGCTATATGTAAATTAATATTATAAAATTGAGTGTTAAAGTGAAGAAACTGGAGTGAATTTTACTTCTTATTAGTGTTGAAACCATCAGTCAATTAGTCAGTTGGTCAATTGATAGAAAATAATGCACCGCCATTTTAATATTTATGACTTATTAAATTATTTATGAAGCGTCTTTATAGCTTAAATGTGATTGTATGAATCCAGTAATGTTGATGGAAGTTTCTGAGCTTTAATAACAACAACAAGATTGATTGGTATTAACTTTTTATAATTCTCTGACTTACTTATTTGGCGTACGCTCAAATTTTTAAGTTTGGAACTACAGTTCCCACAATGCTTTGGGGGATAAAACAGGAAGTGCAATGTTGGCATTCGATTTACGATTCGATTCGATTCTGGCCGAGGCTTGCTCAACTGTGATTGGAGCACAGAGCAAAAAGGGCAGGGCTTAAGAAGGGTATGTTAATATGTTAACAAATCAAACGTTTAAGAAGTAATAATTAAAATAACGTTATTAACGACCCTCAGGTGTCCTTAACGACCCTCAGGTATCCCTAACGACCCCAATCCACAGGTGTGTCCATGAGTCACATGCCTCGGAAGGCATCAATGATCGTCAGTAGTTCTTCTCGTATTGCTCAGGCTCTGGCTGATCTGACGTGTCCTCGTGTTTCCCATCAGGGAAGCGCTAAAGCCGCCATGTCGGACGCCGTCCAGCTATCGTCACAGTCGCAGGTCCAAGTCACCCAGCTGTACGAGGAGAACACAAACAAGCGTCCGGTCCTCACCTCCCAGCCCAATGGCCTGGGTCCGCTCAGCTCCACGCGGCCGGGGCTGCCACTGCCGGACCGCCAGACCTCGGCCTCAGAGCCCGCCCACCACTGCCGGCAGAGCAGCGCCGCCTCCAATAAGTCGACAGACGGCAAGCCAAAACCCACCGCCTTGACCCCGGAGCAGGCCATGAAGCAGTTCATGTCCAAAATGTCGTCGTTTGAACACCATGAGGTGTTCAACTACCCTGAAGGTGAGTAGTCTAAATACATTTTTATTGGTTGACACTGATGAGAACAAACCAATAATCTGTCTCGTTCACCTGTTCTCAGTGTATTTTGTTGGTCCAAATGCCAAGAAGAGGTCAGGGGTCATGGGCGGAGCCAACAATGGTGGCTACGACGACGATCAGGGATCCTACATCCATGTTCCGCACGACCACATCTCCTACCGCTACGAAGTCCTGAAGGTCATCGGCAAGGGCAGCTTTGGACAGGTACGACTAGTAACGGGCTGCTCATGACAGTTAATGGAAACACAACTAAGACGTACTATCCAGCCGAAAATTAGTAAGATGATTGAGTTCATCTTGTTTCTCCTCCCCCTGCAGGTGGTGAAGGCCTTCGACCACAAGTCTCAGACCCACGTGGCTCTGAAGATGGTCCGCAATGAGAAACGCTTTCACCGGCAGGCGGCGGAGGAGATTCGCATCCTGGAGCACCTGAGGAAGCAGGACAAGGACTCGGGCATGAACGTCATCCACATGCTGGAGAACTTCACCTTCCGAAACCACATCTGCATGACCTTCGAGCTGCTCAGCATGAACCTGTACGAGCTAATCAAGAAGAACAAGTTCCAGGGCTTCAGCCTCCCGCTGGTCAGGAAGTTCGCCCACTCCATCCTGCAGTGTCTGGACTCGCTGCACAAGAATCGCATCATCCACTGCGACCTCAAGCCCGAGAACATTTTGCTCAAGCAGCAGGGACGCAGCGGCATCAAGGTGAACCTCTCAAAAACAAGGGTAGCAAGAAACTTAGGAGTCATAACCGATGACCAACTAACTGGAACGTCCTACCAGTTCCTACCAGATCAGGGGCGTCCCTCTCTACCTTAACTAACCTCCTGAAGACCTCCAGCTCTTCAGAGAGGACCTCCTCTACAACACTACCAACAACTAGACATGCTAAATCTATCCCCTCTACAACTGTCACAGTACTGCTCGTTTTTGTGCAACCGCCTTGTTAATCCATCTACCAAACATTCTTTCTGTCTCTCTCCAGGTCATCGACTTCGGTTCTAGCTGTTATGAACATCAGAGAGTTTACACTTACATCCAGTCCAGGTTCTACCGAGCGCCAGAGGTCATTCTAGGTAAGAAGAACAAACAGAAAAAATGAAAGCAGCCTCAAGTTTCAGTTCCTTTCAGCCATGAGAATCAAATTTACTGAGTCAACTTTTATCATCAGCATGTGGTAATTCATGTGAGAGCACATGCAGTCGTTTAATCCATCAAAGTGAATATTACGTCTGCATTCATAAACCTTAAAAATGTAATTTATTACAGACCTCAAATGGATTTGCTGCCATAACTCAAACGGTTTCAAAGCAGCAACTCCTGTCCACATTCATTGTAACGTCTAAGTGAACTAATAATTCAAGCAATTCAAGTGGCCCTTTGTTTTCTATCTGTAGACTCAAGCCAGCTCTCCAATCAAAGGATAAATCAAGTCACATTTAGATTAGCAAGTTAAAGTTCATGGAAATAACTGCAATGGAAACCAGTGGCTGCCCAGAAGGTAGAAAATCAGTCCATCCATCTGTGAACCGATGGATTGATTGAACATTCTGATGGCTGAATCCAGATCTTGACTTGTTGATCTTTGCCCTCTCCTCCAGGCTCGAGATACGGGATGCCTATCGACATGTGGTCTCTGGGCTGCATCCTGGCCGAGCTGTTGACCGGTTACCCGCTATTGCCGGGCGAAGACGAAGCCGACCAGTTGGCCTGCATCATCGAACTGGTCGGCATGCCCAGCCAGAAGCTCCTCGACGCCTCCAAGAGAGCCAAGAACTTTGTGTCGTCCAAAGGATACCCGCGGTACTGCACCGTCACCACGCTGCCCGACGGCACCACCGTGCTCAACGGTGGCCGCTCGCGACGAGGGAAGGTACGTGGCCCGCCGGGCAGCAAGGACTGGAGCGCGGCGCTGAAAGGCTGCGACGACCCGCTGTTCCTGGACTTCCTCAAGCAGTGTTTGGAGTGGGATCCGGCTCTCAGGATGACGCCCAGCCAGGCGCTGCGCCACCCCTGGCTGAGGAGGCGACTTCCTAAACCGCCAACAGGAACCACCACTGGGGAAAAGACCTCCTCCTCCTCCTCCAAACGGGGCACCACCACCACCGACGGCGCAATCACCTCAATCTCCAAACTCGCCACCACCTCCTCAACCACCACGTCCTCCTCCTCCAAAACCAGGACTAACTTGGCAGCAATCACCGACGCCAACGGAAACATCCAGCCTAGGACGGTTTTGCCCAAGCTGGTCAGCTGAGAGTGAATGCACCCCACTCGCTGTGGTGTCGTAAGCTCATGAGCGTCCGTGAGCAAACCAGCTGGAACTGAATAAAACTGGTTTTGTCCAGTTTTGAAGAGCGTTTGGTTTTTTCACAGCGTTGTTGGAGTGCATTCAAGACAAATGCATTCGTGGAAACTCGGCGTTTGGGGTGTTTTAAAATGTGCAGAATGGGCCAGGCTGGGATGTAAAGCTGAGCTGAAGGAAACTTATAAATCTGGGTGCGTTCAGACTCCTCAAATTCTCAGTCCTGTCTGGAAAAAACGAGAGACGATAGATGTTTTACGTTACAAGCAGCGCGACAGGAAGCGACCACGTAATGTTGATCGCGGGAAGGCTGCTCAGACAATCAGAACACACCACTCTGTAGCTCCAAACACACAAACACATCAGAAACATGGTGCTGACGGAGGGAACAAGGCTTTTTTTTATGTTTTTAGCACAGAATCTATTCAGCTGAGCTGATCGATGAATCGATTAGACACCAAAAACAACTTTTTACGACCTTAGTCTTACAAGGTTATATCTGCAGACGTGGCTCACATGGTTTACTGACACGTAAGTCAGATATGTCCTTCTAAAACTAAAAATCAACGATTAGCTTGCTAATCTTTGTGTCATATCATCATGAAATAACATATTTTGTTACGTTTCAGTCAATCAGAACAAAATCCAAGCAACCTGAACCGAACCATCTAACTAGTTAGCTGGCTAACTTTCTTAGCTCAGCTGATGTTTTACAGTGTATAGCTAGCCCGTGTTATCGTGCTAGCTTTGTGCCTGTCAGCTGGCTAACTGTTAACCGGCTGTTGGTTTTGTTAGACAGCTATTTGTTTTGTGTTTAGCTGTCACTTTGCTACCTGTTCATGTTTTCTTGTTTAAACTGGCTAGCAGTTAGCCTAGCAAACTTTTAATATCTGTCAGCTAGCTATAGCTAGCTCACTATTTGCCTTTTTTTGGCAGTCTGGTGGCTAGCCTTAGCCTTCTTTTAGCCATAGCCTGTTAGCTCTCCACTGCCCGGCCTTACGAAGCACAGATTTTAAAAGTGTTTCTCTGAAGCTTAGCATAAAGAGGAGAAGAGCGCTTTATGCTAACTTCCCTTTTTAAGCAACAAAATCTGAGTATTAAGGACACAAATGGCTGAAGGAGGGCAGAGAAGTAGGTAGGATAAAGGGTTAAAGTTATAAATCAAAGGACGAATGGGAATGTTGGGAACCAAAGTCTAGAAAATTAAGATGTTAGCAGCAGGTTAGCATTCAATTAGCTAAAAATGAGGACAGTAAAAATAATCAAACAGAAGCTGTCATAACGCCGCTCGAAGCTAACGTGGGTCAAACTATTGCCTGGATAGACGATTTATGATGAATTATCTCGCAGCTAATTCATTTTTTAACACGCCGATAAAACTCCAGGCTTCAGGAAATGACCTTCAGACACACAGAAATCACATGACCCCAAAATACCTTCTGTAACGTCACAGCATAGAGCAGTGTTTGTTTGTATAGCGCGCTGACTGTGTTTAAATGATCAATTATAATCGTCTGTACAGAGTCTGTGTGTCTGAACAACGAAGACGTTTTATGGCGGTCCTTTAAACTTTTATGTAACTTGAGCTCAGCTGTAAGCAATAGCCTGAAGGGACCATAAATATAGGTCCAATGCAGAGAAATGTGAGCCTCGAGTTGTATTTTAGGACGACAAACTGTAACACTTTGTTACTGTCATCAGTCCGCGGAGGTCAGCCCGTTATAAAGACAGAGATCCTTCTGGGTTAAACTGAGTGTAAGGTGGGAACAATGAAAGAGTTAAATTTCTACACCAGCTCAACACATCATGAAGTCTCAGCCAAGAAATACTGCAATATATATTTTTGGGACAAAAAGCCTTTTTACAGCCTCGGCTAACTCTGAAGCTAACGCGATGTTAGCACAAGACTTGACGGGTGATTGCGAGAGGATTAAATGTGAAACATATCCGGTAAAACAAAGATAATAATGTCGTCACACAGAGCTCCAGTCACATCAGGACGTGTACGGGTGTTTCCTCAGCTGCTTGCACTGGTTGTCAAAACCATAGGCGACTGATGATGAATATAATTAAGACAATGATGTCATATTAAATAATATCATAGAATCTTTTAAAAACAATGTAACAGTATAACTAGAAAATTTCTAAATACATGTTGAGTGTGCCTGACTCTGGCCCCGTCATGCTCATACATTAAATAGTTGTCAGCTGTGAGCGCGTGCTCTCTCCCTCTGACCCCCGAGAGACACAGAAAATCTCTAAATGAACCCCCTCCAACTAGTGGACACTAATGCCAAACGGTAGGTCGTATCAAAAAGCCCAAATGACCGTGAGCATCCTCATCTTGTCGACCATGTGAATGCTGAATTTCAGTGTCTAAAGTTAAAAAATGTGACCTGGGGAGATAGAGAAAGAACAGGTGCCCCGTGCTCCTTTGGGAAATTTCTCCTCTCCAGTTTACATGGGAGTAGATGGGGCTGTCGGTGGGTGATCCTGGCGCATCAGTGCGTCTCCCGCCAAAACTATAAGTCTGACAGCTTCAGCAGTGATATCGCTGCGTAGCCCACGAATTTTCCTACGTTTCTACGTATAAATTATTTCTGTAGAGTGACATTTGTGGCCACGAGAGCCGTTTGCAAATGTATTTTTTGACAGATGTTTCGCGCTGAAATTGGAATATGGCGGAATATGTCAGAATAATAAGTATGGAGAACAGTGAATAGTGGCCGTGCAGACACACTCAGTGACAATAATACGAAACAAAGTGTAAAACAAGTGAGAGATAAAAGAGTGCTGATTACAGGAGAGACTTTTATATAAATACATATCAGTGTATGTTTGTCATACCAGCTTGAATAAGTCCTGGAAAAGTCCTGGAAAAGGTGTACGTCAGGATTTATTAGCAGCACTGTGTTGCAGCGTGTTTTACAGGTCGTTTACGATAATTCAACGTCGCGTTCTCGCTCATAAAAAACAGGCGAAAGGAAACTCTGGGTTAACCACTAAAAGTCAGTCCCAGATTTACTCTTGTCCGGCGGCTTCTTGCTCGCTCACTCTCTCCTTTTCTCTTCTTAGCTTCCTCCGTCAACGTCCTCTTCGCTCTCTTCTCCTCTGCCATTATGTCCATAGAAGCTGCTGAGCCCGGTTACATCGCCAAAAAATCCGAATCTCCTCTGCAAGGACTCCCCCGAGAGTCTCGGTGCAGTCATCTCTCCGATTGCAGGTTGACTTTGTCAGACGGCAGACATTAGCAGCAGCTAACAAACTGAGCTAACATTAGCTAACAGCAGCTACAGTTGTCAGCAGTTTACTTCACTGTCCATCAGGAAACTCTGTAAATCACAGAGTTGAGACGCCGCTGAGCATGCTGGGAAAGAGTCCTGTAAACCTCTGCTGTGACTGAGCTCTGACATCATCAGACGAGATGTACAATATGAAATAAACAGATTCAAAACATAAAATGAGCAGCTACAACGAGCTGTATTGATTATTGATCAAAGGTCAGTATTGATAAACTATCAATGTGATCGGGGAGGGGAGGGGGGAAGTGTCTGAAGATGCTTCTTATTTATTTACTACAATTTAATTAATATTTATTAATCTAATCAACATATTTACTATGACGTGTAGTTCATACCGTATACTTGAATGTGTGTGTGTGTGTGTTGTATGTAGCAGTGTATGTGTGTGTATGTGTGTATGTCGGTTTTCTTAAAGCTTGTTCCCTCACACACAAACACACACACGTAAATCTATGAACACAAACGTATCTGAACGCACTCGAGTCGAGTCGTATCGTGGGGAGCAGCAGCAGGAGGAGGAGGAGGTGGAGGAGGTGGTCGTCATGGGTGCCGTCGGCCCGGCAACCATGATGTAAATGTAGCACATGAGGAAGTGGACGACGACGGCGACGACGACGACGCACGGAAGGAACTGATGATGTAGAACACACAGACACTACCTGCTCCGCCCATCTCAGGGGAAGCTCCGCCCACTCCTGGACAGGAAACAGGAAGTAACTGAAGGGGGGGGGGGGGGGGGGGGGATGGTTTCCTGTTTGTTTTCTAAAGATTTGATTGGTTGGTTGGTTGATTGTGTTTTTTTTAAGTTTTTTTAGTGAGACGAGTGCTGAGAGTCGTAACTTTGTGCCTTCAGTATCTCATCGCCATGCCACGCCCACCCAACACACACACACACACATTTACAGTGGCGATGTCATGGCAACAACATACGTAACTCTGCTCGAGTTTTGGCGGCCAAAGTTGTGTGTTGGTGATTGGCTCCCGGTTCGTTTCAGCAAAGTTTCCCAAAGATGCCCCGCAGTGAACCCGGTGACCTCTGCCGTGCCCTGAACAGAGTCTGTCAGGCAGCGACGCTCCAAGGCACCGCCAATCAAAAATTCAAATCCCGTCAACGTAAAATCGTACTATGACTCATTCACGACAGTAACGATAAAAGTCGTGTTCATCGAACGTCAGTTAAGACTGTGCCAACGCTGTGTTACTGTCGATGGACGAACAGATGAAGTGATCGTGGTCCGTATGGAAAACAATGTTTGGCTCTGTCGTGCACTTTTATCAGCTGGGGACCGGAGTCTTGATTATCCCAGTTGTCTTGAATGCAGCATTAAAAAAAGAGCGTTTTATGGAAGCCCATTCCCGCCAGGAAACTCAAAATTTTGACTTACTTTATACAGTTTCAACAATCTCACAATTTTGTCTTTTTGACTTAGTACGTCCAAATTTTGACTCAAAAACTTCAAAAACTTTGAATTAGCATCTATTTTTATTGTGAATGTCAAAATTTTGACTAAAGAACATTAGCTTGGTAGCTTTTAACATTACTATTAGCTTACAGGAGCTAGCAGTCGTTACTATAGTTCAAGCTGCCATTCCAACTATTAATAAAATATTAAATAGCTAACAAGCTAACGTAACTACATTACGTTAGCCGGAGACCGGATACTCCCGCCAAGAAAAAGTCAAAAGTTTGACTTACTTTTATACAATTTTAACAATCTTGCAATTTTGTCTTGTGTCATTTTGACTTAGTCCAAAAAGCTCAAATTAGTCTCATTTTTATTAAGAAAGCAAAATTCAGATTATCTTTCATTGTTTTTTTTATTGCCGTCATCTCTTTAATGTTTCTGGTAGAAATGGGCTTCCGTAGTGTTTACAGCGCCATCAGAGCAGACCAAGGCACCAACAACAGATTGTAGCTTTAAACTGATTAACACTGACTTCAACAAGTGTGTGTGTTTGTGTGTGTGTGTTGGGGTGTGGGAGGTCGTATATAACATGGCTGCACAATGTACAGACACATATCAGCCAACTGTCGCCACATGTCGCCTCAGGACAGACTGACGACAGGGCTAAGCTAACACTAGCCGATCGACCCGCTAGCGTCCAGCCGCTAGCTGCTGCACTGACGTGAAGCTGACACTAGCCTACTGCTAACTGACTGCTAGTAGCACCTAGCACGTTTGTACCTAGCTCGCTAACAGCTCGCACGGTCCTCCTCGGCTCACGCGAGCTGTTAGCGTTAGCATTAATGTTGTTGTTTTTTTCATGTTGGTACCTCAGACCGCTCAGTTATCATTATGATTATTACTGTTGTCATTGTTGTGACTAACACCCAGGGCATTTGGTTGAATTTACCAAAGTGCATTCCTTTACAAAGCTAGCCGAGAGCTAGCCGCTCAAACAGACAGATTTGGTAGGAAGTAGGACAGAAAGCATAAAAAGTAAGTGAACGGAGGCAAAGCAGCAGCTGCCTTTCAGACAATACGGCGGGAAGGAGAACATGTGATAGTGTTTTTGTTTTTTTTAAACAGGTTATTACGAAACAGGCCGCGGTCCGACGGGAACGCGGAGTCTGCGTTAACTTGACCTCTCGGTAGCATTCACGTGTGAAAGCAGCTGTAGCCTAACTAGCCTGCTAGCTCGTAACACACGCTAGCCAGTTAGCCTACCAGCTCGTTTTAGCCATTCAGCTTCTTATCTGGAGGTTAGCCACCGCCGCCGCTGTTAGCATTAAAGCTGCGCTGTATTTCTGTGACGTTTGCCAGCTGGGTTTTATTGTGGATTTTATCTGTAAATAATGTGGAAAAATGTTTTGAATAATAATTTTTTGTTTTTTTGGGTTGAATGCGCTGCTGTGCCACGCCGCGGCCAGTTTTACAACGTACTGTATCTACTGTACAGAACACAGAAGTCGACACTTTTTCTAGTGAGCCTTTGTTAAATTTTATTGTGGTGGAAAAAAATATAATTATTATTATTAATAAAACAGTTTTATTGTTCATGTTTGTGTATTGTTCTTTCAGTGTAAAATAATTCATATGATGCCAGCTAAAGGTATCAGGTTCAAAACTTTAAATTATATCTTATTTTGAAATTTGATCTTCTTTATTTATTTTTCAGTTCTGTGGCTGTAGCTAACATTGTGTTTTTACTGTAACTACATCACATTAAGAAGCTAACGTAAGTATTTTACTACATTTAATAACTACGTTACGTTAGCTTGTTAGCTTTTAACATTACCACAAATGTTAGCTTACAGGAGCTAACGGACATCAGTGTAGTTACGGTTGGCATTCCAACTGTTTATAAAATATGAAATAGCTAACAAGCTAATGTTACTACATTACTACATCTCGTAACTATGTTACGTTAGCTTGGTAGCTTCTAATGCTCAACTAATCACATTAGCCAGAAATGTGAGCTCAGTTGCGGACAGTAAAAAGTAATTCTGGTGGGAAAATGTTGTAAAATTATATTTCCTAACTTTAATCCCGTTCAAACACGGAGGTCGATGCTTCTCCTCCTCTTCCATCCCAGGTCGAAACAAATCCGACTGCATCAAACACACACACACACACACACACACACACACACAGAGGGATCCTGGATTAGACCCGAGGTTACCATGACAACGCAGGCTCAAACAGGTGCTAATGAATGCAGTGTTGTCAGGGAGGAGGATGTGACATCATGGCTCTGTGATGAGGAGCCAGGAAACAGCAAGGCGCATCGTCGTGACAACCGGTAATCGCACCCCAATGTTAATAACACTGTTTAAAATTATCACACACACACACACACACACACACACAGAGGAAGTAAAAGCGTCATTCAATAAAAATAATCTTTATTTACAAACTGATGTGCTCAGTGGGTTTCACGTTGGCGGTTGGAACTCTGACCTGAACATGAGGCCGACGTTTGTGCTGAAACGTCTTCAGCTATCAGATGGTTCCACATTAAACTGTGTAATTCCAGAAACCTTTAAAGGTCCGCTCTATTTACACAACGGAAAAAAGTGTTTTTATGAGCGAATAAAGATTTGTTACCTTAGAATGAGACTTTTATATCGCAGACTGTCTAAAACCTGGACGTAGTCTCTGTGACGTCCCCACAGACTGTCTAAAACCTGGACGTAGTCTCTGTGACGTCCCCACAACAAAACAAAAATCTAACATTAAATTATCTGTTAGCAGTAAATATTTTAATGTTTAAAAAGATTTAAATGATAAATAAATTAATAAATTAGCTGCAGATTAATTTTAATGTTAAGTTTTTTTTGGTTGATCTGAACTCGTCTGTGCTCGCCCTCTTCCTGCCTCTCTCTCCTGTCATTGACCAGTTAATGAATTCGCCATGGTAACGAGGAGCAGCCATGTGATTGGAGCAGCTGTGTTCCATATTAGGCAGCGGGGGAGATTAGCTGGAAGGACACGGCTGCTAATTATAGAAGCTAGCACTGAAGCTAACTGAGGCTAACTGCTCTGAGGCGCTCCTGGCTCGAGGGCAGGTGGTTTTTGGAGCATTTTACCCATAATGCAGCAGTCCTGCTGGTCACTTAGAAAAAGCATGATTTAATTATTAATCAGTTTAACGTGTTTAATACGAGGCAGCCTGTAAAAACATGAAAACAGGGTGTATGATGTATTCTTTGAGTTTTCCTGACCTCATCTAATAACTGATGATGTCATAGTGATGTCATCATATAAAATATATAATGATAATAACAATATAAAGATAGTCTTGGGCAGTCAGCAGGCCGTGGGGTCTAATGAAAGACACCACTGAGCTGAATTATGGGAAATGTGGGATCAAGAGTTTTGACTTGCACTAGTCATTATTGCTGATATTTCCCCATAAAACAAGAAGTAGAGTGAAGTAGCCAACAGCGAGTGTGCGTTACACCCCAACCGCTATGCCTTGCTATACAGCAGCTTACTAAGGAGGTTTTCTTGCCGGGTTTGGCTCCTGGCATCCCAGAGCTAAGCAAGTTCAGTTGGCTGCAAACGCATCACATCAGAGGGAAAAGCAGCAAATATGTTGTGAATAAAATCTGATCCAGTTTCACCAAAATCACTGAATAAAGTTCTAAAGTTGTGTTTAAAGTTACGTAATGTGGCTCTAACAGTGACGTGTGGACGGAGTTTAATCTGGACTTCCTTTGGTTTGGGTCGGTTCCAGCGCCGAGGTCGGAGGTTTCACCGTGTGACGCCGTCTGCAGCATCTCTGATGTCAAACAAATGAGATTCAACTCCTGGAAACGACTCCAGTGTGTGTGTGTGTGTGTCTAAAACTGGATGTAGCTCAGAGCTCAGCAGGAGATCATGACGGCCACACACACACACACAAACACACTGGTAACCTGATAGAGTGTGACTTGCTGCAAGGGATTATGGGTCCAAATTAATATCCACTTACTGTACAAATGTCAAACCACCTTCACGAAAACACACGAGTGTATGCACATACTGTCTACACTCTGCCTGCACAGGGCCGGTGGTGGGCCAATAGTTGGCCGATAGTTGGCCAGTGGTGGGCCGACAGTGGGTCAATGGAGGGCTGATAGTAACCTGCTTATCTCTTGCTAGCTCGGTGCTGTTTCCTGGCTGCAGTTTCATGTGTTTCCAGTCTTTATATTAATTCTACCTTTCTTCAGAAATCAGATGATTTAAAATCAGAAGCCCTCATCACTGCTGGCTTCACATCCAGACTGTGGACGTCAGACACAAGCGATACACTCATTTTTCCTTTGTCAGAACCGTTCTCAGACGAGTGTTTTGACGCTGAATAACTTTCATATTTTACACAGATTGCCTTCGTCTGTTGGAGGGGGCGACTGCAGGCCGAGAATAACCCAAAGATCTCCATCAGCAGTGGAAATGTTTGTTCTGCTCCAAACCCAAATCTGGGAGGTTTGGGTTGTGTTCAGGCCTCAGAGATATTTCTTTCTTGTTGTTGTTTGCGTCCATGAGTATTATGAAAATTCACCCTCGGGTTGGTCTGGTTAGTAGAGTTTTCAGTGGGTTGAAGCAGGACGGGTTTTAGACGTGGGTGTCAGCCGGTGTCTGTTTACTCCTGAGCTGTTTGTTTTATTGACTAATCTGCCAATTATTTATTCAATTAATTGATTAATACTTAATCACATTATTTTAGATGACAAACATTCCAAAAATGTTAAATTTTTTGTCATGGAAGACCAAAAAACTCACCAAATTGTCACATTTTAGAACCTAAACCCGTCAAATGTTTGTAGTGGAAATTAATTTTCCTTCAACTGACTCGATTACTCGACTCATTCTCTCAGTCAAGTCGTTGTTTGTTTGTTCATCTGTCCCTAAAATCCTGTTTTAACCTTATTATTAAATACCTTATTATTTCATTGAATTAAACGGTTGTTTACCTGCGCTCCATGACACTGAGCTGCTGATACTGACACCTGACTCCACCCACCTCGCCTAACTTGTGTTGTTTGTGTAACTCAAACCAAACGCACCTGTCGATGCTGGACGCTTCCTCAGACTTCTTTTTAGATCACCATTACATTAATAAATAACATGATTTACTGATAATATTTGTATATCTGAACTTATCTTTGTGGTCCAGGAGGTGTTTAGCCTAGCTTAGCACAAAGACTGGAAGCAGGTGGAAACTGCTAGCCTCGCTCCTTAAAAGTTGTATTTTAAGCAGACGTATATTTCCCATGTTGCATCTCGTTTACTGAAAACCTAGAAGTCCAGACTGTGGGAGAAGAGAGCCCCCGCTGTGAAGATGACAGAAAGCTAACTCTGTACCCCCCGCCAGCTCTCCCAGCATGCACTGGGCTGTCACCTGAGCAGGTGGAGAGAGGGGGGGGGGGTCTGACCTACAGACCCAGATAATGAATAGAGAGAGAGAGAGGTAGAGTCAGCTGACGAGAGCAGAGATGAATTAGCGGCAGGTGTCACACTCGTCACTGACGGCCATGTTGGCTCCACGGTCCTGCTGCGAGGCTGTTGCCGGGGTAACTGGTGGTGGGTGTCTTATTTGTGTTGCCATGGTGACATTTTGACCAAACTGTGTCTAGTTGGCTGATAGTGGGCCAGTAACAATCTTAAATCCATGTTAATCCCATTATAACCTCTCTCTTCTCCTCTGCCACTCTGTCCATAGAGGCTGCTGACCGGTTACACTGCCCACTTGCCCAGCTCCGGTTCTGGCACGACAAAGGCTCCGCTACCCATCAGCATTCCCCGGGCCTGTAAACCTCTTCTTCTTCTTCTTCCCGGTGGTCCAAAACGCCTGTGGTACAAACACTAGCAGCTAACAGACTGAGCTAACAGCAGCTAACACACTGAGCTAACATGAGCTAACAGCAGCTACAGTTGTCAGCAGTTTACTTCACTGTCCATCAGGAAACTCTGTAAATCACAGAGAGTTGAGGCGGAGCAGCCGGAGGACATCAGAGGGAAAACCAGAAAACATTTTCTCCATAAAATATGATCCAGTTTCACCAAAATCAGTGAAATAGTTGGTGGTGTGTGACTTAGTGCCGTAAAGCGTTATGTACTTCTCCCGACCCGGAGCCCAAAGTTACATAGTGTGAGAACAGACGTACGAATGACAGAGACACCATTCACCTGATCACAGGTCAGTGCAGATCAACAGGAGGTAACAGACGTCAGTTTATCAGAGGAAAGTTAAATAATCTTGATTTAAAAAGTCTAAATTCAACACTACACAACACTTTAACTGAGTGTGAAGCAGTTTGTGAGCTCAGAGCTGGTTCTTTGTCTGTTGCAGTCGAACGGTTCACCTTCTGCAGAAACACTAAATATAAAACCAGCCATGGAAACTGTCTCTACCTGCCTCCCCCTCCTCTCCTCTCCTCTCTGTATAATTGAATATAGACTCCAGCAGGCGCTCGGCGATCTGCTCGGAGGGTCTCTGAGTTCAGGACAAATGGAAAACTGTGTGTGTGTGTGTGTGTGTGTGTGTGTGTGTGTCGTCGGATGGTGTCAGATTTGTCAGACCAGAGGTCAGTTTATTTCCAGCGTCTCTCTTCATCATACAACTCTCTCTCACACACACACACACACACACACACACACACACACTCTCCCTCGGTGTGATCTGTCTGTCATTCGCTGCGCGATGTGAATATTTATTGAACAGACAACATAATTCATGATCAGCTGTCAGATATATAAACGCTGACAGGAAGTGTGTGACTGACTCTCTCCTGTAGCTACAGTTAAAGTTATAATCTGCTGCCATCTAGCAGTAAGAAGCTGGTACTACACCCACTGACATCTGACGGTAGTTACCATTTCTTCATGCTTATCAAAGTCGCAGGGGCGGGCTACACCCTGGACAGGTCAACAACTGGAAAAACTGAGACTGACAAAGAGACTCCACCTTTGTGGTTCCCTCTCCAAACTCCTCCATTCATCTACGACCCAAATTTCACCTTTTATCCCTTCCCTCCTTCCCTCCTTCCTTCATCTCTCCTACAGTACATCATCTCGTTCATCCACAACATGCAGTAAACCTGTCTAAATTTAAATCTTACTTTGTTCGTGAGACAGTCGTTAAAATACTTAAAGTACAACATCTAAACTCTTCTCCCACCACCTGAACTTCTTTAAAACAGAATCCAAATCTCTGCTTTCAGTCTTTAAAGTTACGAAATCAACTCTTCAAGTTGTGTTTAGTGATTTCAGGTCAGATTAGACTTTAATCTGATTGATTTAATCCTGTGAGAGTTGGTTGTAGTTTCACCGTTTGTCCACCAGATATCAGCAGAGACTTTAAATAAAAGTGTCAGCACTCTGACGTGTGTTTAATGTGGCAGTCGAGGTGAAGCATCTTCATCTAAAGACTTTATTTAATTTAGTTTTTATTTGACCAGGAAATGTTCCATTGAGATTAAAAACTTTATCCTGACAGGCAGCAGCACAAACAAACTATCTACAAGAGTTACTACCAGACATCATCTTCTCAATCTCTGCACAACATTTGGTACAAACATATAAAAGTCTTTTGATCACAGCGAGTACTGTCCATCACACTTCTGAAAAATATGATATAAGTGCACATATAGGAGGAGAGCAACCCAAGAATCACCTTGTATATGAATATGTTGTTAAACATGGCCATCCTCCCCGAGCAGAGTTCACAGTGGTGCGTCAGGACTTGGTGAGCTGTGTCGATCATACCAAACGTCTGAGCACGAGCACGCATGTACAAAAGATCCACATCATCCAATACAGGTAAAAATGTTGCAGCAACACGTGTTGAAACTTCACATGTAGCTTTAAAGTCGATCAGAGAATCATCGACCAGGATCCAGAAATATTTACAGGAGTTAACACTCTAAAGTTAAAAGATTAAAGACAGACGAGACGAAGGAAAACTTTCATTTAATTAACTGAGAGTGTCATCTCCTGCAACATAGAGCCTTCAGTGATGACCATTGACAATATAAACAACAGACGTAGTCTCCGTGACGTCACCCACATGTTTCCGAAGAGCCGCTGTGAAGCTCAGTGTGGTCGCGCTGGTTGACGCCATCTTGCCAGTCCGGCCTCTTCCGCCTCCCGTTGATCTAAAAATCGGTGAAGCCGCGGATCATCGGCGGGCTGACTGACGCCCGGTTGTGTCACTTTAACGCAGTCTGAGTTTTCTTGGAGCGACATCTTGTGGTCATCAGAGGAACTGCAGCTTCTGCTCACTGTGGCGGGGGTGGTGGCTGCTGATTGGACGCTTCTCGTCTTTTAGTGGCGAAATATTTGGATATTTTATTTATTCGGGTCAGAGCGAAAACCAGAAAACAGTTCCTCCATAAAATATGACGTCATGTTAAGGTAGAATAATACAATAAGTTGCTATTTATGCAACAAAATTCAATTAAAAATAATAAAACTGTTGATTTGTGATGAACTTTGTTGTTATTCAGTCTTCAGCAGAAAAAGGTGCAGATCATGCGCGTCTTTTATTTCTGCTTTCACCTCCTACTTACTATCGCTTTAAAACGAAACTTAACTGTGTGTGAGTGTGTGTGTGTGAGTGTGTGTGTGTGTGTGGTTGCTGTTAACTCGCTCAGAGCTTCCTTTGCAACAGGAAACAACACGAAACTTCATGGAAATGCCACAGTTCATTTCTGTCTGATATGTTAATGAGCTCTGTGTGTGTGTGTGTGTGTGTGTGTGTGTGTGCGTGTGTGCGTGTGCGTGTGTGTGTGTGATGACACAGAGTTATATTTGAAGAGTCAGCACATTCACTGAACTCTACCTGAAACACGACTCATCTTTTTTTCTTTTTTTTTTACCGTGAGCTCAGGTCGTGGACGGTTCATTAATAAATATGTTCAGCTGTACTCGAGTATTTGTTCTGATTACATTACTTCTGATCAAAAAACAACAGCAGACGTAGCAGCCAGCTAATATTACTGACTAGTCCAACAGCAGTCAGCCCAGCTCGGCGTCTGTCTTTCAGCCTTTTATTTCACCAAGCTCTCACCAACCACTAAAAGTCAGTCCCAGATTTACTCTTGTCCGGCGGCTTCTTGCTCGCTCACTCTCTCCTTTTCTCTTCTTAGCTTCCTCCGTCAGCGTCCTCTTCGCTCTCTTCTCCTCTGCCATTATGTCTATAGAGGCTGCTGACTGCTGGGCTTTGATTTCATTTTGGACCGCCAGTATCACCACATCTGTAAAGTGACTTCCTGTCCCACAGACTGTGTGACTCTCTTTAGAATTGGACAATAAAGTTGGCAGTGCCTCCTTGGTTGTAGGCTGACTAGCTGCTCGCTGTCGTCTTTATGGTTGCAGACCAAGCATCAACTTCTGTGTCTGTGAAGTGAAGTGCACAAAAACTGCAGTTCCTCTTGTCGTCCACTTGAGGCTGGCTCCAGAAGTGAGTCAGTCTCCATAAGTCCCCATGTTAAAATGTCCAACTTCACAGCAGAAATAAACATGTTTACAGCCTGGTACAAAAAACAGTTTTGGTCTCTATAGCTAATTTCCCCGTTCATGACAACTGTACTGAGGGTGAATTTTTATACAACTCACCTGTTCAGATTATATTAAGGCTTAAAGTTATGCAGGATTAAGAGCGTGGACGCTTTGATTGACAGGTGGGATCCCTCAGGTCCACCCACACTTTAGATTAGCCGGTAGCCGACCCGTGATGTCACAGAGAATACGTCCATGACGTTTATTAAACATGTGACGTCTTTGTGAAGCGGTAAAGAGACGACGCATTCCTCAAAATGATGAATGGAATAAAACAGTGTTGTCATCAGGGTATCGTCTGAACGTTGCTCTTAATATTCACACAGCAGAAAACGTTCTGTGCAATTTTCTCATCTCTGTTATCTCCATCGTTTTATCTTGTTTCGGTGGTTAGATAGTGATCTGTGTGAGTGTGTGTGAGGCATTTCCTGCTCCTGATATGAACCATGACACAGAAACATCCAAACTTGTTGAGATTCGTTCTGATTAATTCTTATTTTCTGTGGTTTTCTTCTTTCCGGTCACGTGAACTGTGTGCAGTCGAGACTTTGTGATGTGCCTGAACTTGATAAAAATTCAACAGTATCGACGGTCGATCAGTCTTTCAGCGTTCCCGTCAGGATGAAAACTTTGCTTCAATAAGCCTCTGAACTCTGAGAGAGATCTCACAGTTCATGTAGATGATGCGATGAAGACAAAGACCTTGAAACTAACGGCACCTACGCTGAATTTTTGGGCCATCTTTGAAGCACCGGTGAGAAACTTCGACTGCTCACCTTGTCATCAACCAAACATCCTCGGTCGTCAGTGACTGTATATTTAGGATTAGAGTTGGAGTCTTATTATTTTAGTTCATCACCTGCTCACTACCTCTGAGCCTCAACCATGCCCTCTAAACTCCTCACAAAGCCACACCTCATCCCTTCTTACTCAGGAGTCCCTCAGGGATCTGTCCTGGAGCCCCTGAAGTACTTCCTGTGTGCACATGACTGCGAGGCCACGTCTGAGACAGCCATGGCGGGCCTGGTCTCAGATAAAGAAGACAAGATCTACCTGTGAGTGTCAGAAAGATCAATGAGCTCAACAGGTAAAGAAAGCCCATCAGTGTCTTCATTTCTTCAGACGGCTATCGCACTTCAAGCTGCCGCTCAAGGTGCTGAAGACTTTCCAAACTCTGACGCCTGGTGTAGGATCAGCACCAAGAGAGACTGCACTGCACCATCAGATGTCAACTCTCAGACAGGTCCAAGACGAGGACTTAGAGGATCAATAAAGAGCCCAACAACAGATGGAGGAGATACCGCTGCCTGAAGGCCAAGATCGAGAAGATGAGGAGATGCTTCTTCCCTTCAGGTGACTTTAAAAACACATCTTAAGACCCTGACGCCCACCAGAGGTCGCCAAAGCTTCACAGAGGGTCCCAAAAACATCAGAAAAACTTCATAGAGTCGACCTGTATCTCAGCATTTCATTCATTTTATTTGAAGAACAGTGACACAAACATGACAGGACGAGGCGAGATACATTCACAGCCTCAGCTGCTCTTTGTGTTTGGTGCTTATTAGCAAATGTTGGCATACTAACAAACCCAAGATTGGTGCACCTGCATGTTAGCATTTAGCTCACAGAGTTGCCAGCACGGCTGCAGACTGCTGAGGTTGATTGTATCTAAATATATTGTTTGCTGATGTCTCGTTTGCAGCAGCAGCAGCAGCAGCGCTGTGGTGAGTTATCATTTATAGATATGCAACAACTTGTTTCCTCTCTGCAGCAATCTGCAACACGCTGACTCACACTGAAACCGACACTGAAGAGCAACCACAGAAGAAGTTGACTTGCAGCCTCTCTCTCTCTCTCTCTCTCTCTCTCTCTCTCTCTCTCTCTCTCTCTCTCTCTCTCTCTCTCTGTCGTCATGGTTTCCATCGCTGTCCTGCAGCATCAGTCCGCCCCCTCGATGCCCCCCCCCACAGTTACAGATGAGGTCTATCTCCTCATCTGTAACTGCCTTCCACCTCCATCCTCCTGCCACTTATTCATCGTTTGACTGTTTTGCTCTGTCTTTAGATGATAATCTGCAGACTAAATGTAACCATTTATGAATCATGATGTTCAAACTTTAACCACAGCGACGTTATCTGATTGTATAAGCTGCTGTGTGAAGCTCGCTGTGTGTAGACGTTTCAGATAAAGTGTCACCTCATTTGTTCTTTGCAGATTTAACGTTGTGCAGACGTCGTTATTATTCCTGACGAGAAAGAAGAAGAGCAGTTTGTTTTTCTGTCTGTCATCCGTACGTCTGTTCTCACACTATGTAACTTTGGGCTCCGGGTCGGGAGAAGTACGTAACGCTTTACGGCACTAAGTCACACACCACCAACTATTTCACTGATTTTGGTGAAACTGGATCATATTTTATGGAGAAAATGTTTTCTGGTTTTCCCTCTGATGTCCTCCGGCTGCTCCGCCTCAACTCTCTGTGATTTACAGAGTTTCCTGATGGACAGTGAAGTAAACTGCTGACAGCTGTAGCTGCTGTTAGCTCATGTTAGCTCAGTTTGTTAGCTGCTGTTAGCTCATGTTAGCTCAGTTTGTTAGCTGCTGTTAGCTCATGTTAGCTCAGTTTGTTAGCTGCTGTTAGCTCATGTTAGCTCAGTTTGTCAGTTGCTTTTAGCTCAGTTTGGTAGCTGCTGTTAGCTATTGTTAGCTCAGTTTGGTAGCTGCTGTTAGCTAATGTTAGCTCAGTTTGGTAGCTGCTGTTAGCTATTGTTAGCTCAGTTTGGTAGCTTTTGTTAGCTCAGTTTGTTAGCTGCTGTTAGCTCATGTTAGCTCAGTTTGTTAGCTGCTGTTAGCTCATGTTAGCTCAGTTTGTCAGTTGCTTTTAGCTCAGTTTGGTAGCTGCTGTTAGCTATTGTTAGCTCAGTTTGGTAGCTGCTGTTAGCTAATGTTAGCTCAGTTTGGTAGCTACTGTTAGCTATTGTTAGCTCAGTTTGGTAGCTTTTGTTAGCTCAGTTTGGTAGCTGCTGTTAGCTAATGGTAGCTGCTGTTAGCTAATGTCTGATGCTGTTGCCCCAACAGATGGCTGCAGAGAAGATTGCACTTGCAGCAACAGACTGATAAAACATCTGCAACATCTTGCTGCACACATTAAAAGACCAGAGCTTCCTCAGAAAGTCTGCTCTGTCCTTCCTGCAGACAGCCTCAGTGTTGCATCTTCAGTCCAGTCTGTTATCCAGGTGCACGCCCAACATACTTGTAGTCCTGCACCGCCTCCACCTCCTCACCCAGGATGGAAACTGCGCTCAGGTCAGACCTCCTGAAGTCCACAACCATCTCCTTCGTTTTGGCCACATTCAGGACGAGGTGGTTGCTCCCACACCACGCCACAAAGCGATCAACCAGAGGAGATTTGGCGATGTAACCAGGCTCAGCAGCCTCTATAGTTCATCTGTCATAAGTTTATTTGTTAGTTTCTTGTGTGTGTTTTATCAGTCAGTGTTTAATAAAGAAGCATTTCCTCTGAAGAAGTTATCTAATTCAAATATTCTTCTTTGTTTGTGTTTCAGAGCGGTTGTGAAGTCCCTGTGAGACGTTCACTGACCACACACAAACACAGCGCTGCCTCTCAGCTGCTGTGGGGGAAGCACAGCTCGGGTTCTTAGAAATCACAACCTCAACAAAACACACAGCACGCCGGGGTGCATTATGGGTAAAAGGGGCTGCAGCAGTTACAGTAAAAGAAAGGCCACCTGCCATTTACCAGAAGTGATGTCACAGGAAGTGACATCGCCGCTGTGGGTTGGGGGTGTAGCTGCAGAATTACTCTGACCTGCCTGCAGAGGATCAACAGTTAAACAGATAAACAGTTTGTTTAATTTGAGTTTATTTTGATGAATTACTTTGCAGGTTATTATTTGACATAAAACATGTCTGATAAGATTATTAAATTCAACACATTAAAGCTCTTTTGTTCTGTTTTTATGCTAACAAATGTTTGCAAGTGTGCATGCACCAAAGATGCACCGACATCTGACCACATTCAGAGGTGGTCTGGACCACATCGAAGGACCGCCTATATGAAGCACACTGTCTCATTAATCAGCTTCACTGTGTTTGTCCTCTGAGACTGCAACATCTCCAGACCCCCTTTAAAAAATCTCCTAATTTTAAGAGTTGTTGAGCGAGAAGAAACTAAACCGCCTCAACAAATTATTAATTATTTGTGTCTTCTTGTACATTCAGTATTAAATGAAACACATGAACTGTCTGAAGAGGCTTTTATTGGATAGGACAGCTGTAGAGAGAGAGAGAGGAGATGACTAAGCAGAAACCTCTGTGTCAGTGAAGTGAAGCCAAAAACTGCAGTTCCTCTTGTCGTCCACCTGAGGCTGGCTCCAGAAGTGAGTCAGTCTCCATAAGTCCCCATGTTAAAATGTCCAACTTCACAGCAGAAATAAACATGTTTACAGCCTGGTACAAAAAACAGTTTTGGTCTCTATAGCTAATTTCCCCGTTCATGACAACTGTACTGAGGGTGAATTTTTATACAACTCACCTGTTCAGATTATATTAAGGCTTAAAGTTATGCAGGATTAAGAGCGTGGACGCTTTGATTGACAGGTGGGTGTCGTTGCAGATGGTTTGTTTGAGCAACCAGGCGTCATTCAGCCCGCCTCAGGTCCGCTGATGATCCACGTATTTGTTGATTTTCAGATTAGCCGGTGCAAGAGGCAGGACTACAAACATGGCGGCGGCCAGAGCGACCACACTGAGCTTTACAAGGACTCTACCAGGTGAGCTACCAGGGCTTCCCTTTACCTGTCAGCGTTTAGCAGCGAGGTGTTTGAACATCATTTATACTAAATTTGTATTGATGGTAAACATGTAACAGTAAGTGGGCATTCAGGATCAGGGAAACCGGAGGGCTTTTCATTCATTTCAGTGGAGAGTCGGGCGTTTCCACACCGGCGTGCGGCAGAGAAGTTGAGCCAGATCCAACTTTTGGGAAACTGGAGCCCCATGTCAGACACTCAGATCGGTCAAACCTCCACAGACAGCCTGAAATGTCTCTGAGACTGTCTCTGAGACTATCCAGGTGTATTCACGGACTAAACTCTGATAATCTACCTGTGTGTGTGTGTTCTGACTTTGTTTATTTCATGTACCAGCTTCTAAATCTGAGTCTGACTCGCAATTTACGCTGCAAAATATAATGACACGAAGAAGTTTAATTTGATTTGTGTCCGATGATTAGAGAGAGAGAGAGAGAGCTTTGGTAGAGAGACATAGAGTTACAACAACAGAGAGCGAGCGCCGACCTCGATAAAGCCGTTATTAATCAGAGAAATAAAAAGTTGTTTTACATTCAGCAGGTATAGTCACGCCCACAGCAACCCACCTCAGCGCCCCTCGCCCCCCCACCGCCGGCTGCCGGTTTCAGTGATCCTGTCTGAATGCGCCTAAAACAGTAATCAATGTAGGCGACCAGACTCAAACTTTGTGAAACTCCTGAACCGTCTTCTCTGCATGATAAAGTCATTGTGGTAGTTTGTCACGGCGTGTTTGGGCGAGCGACCTTCAAACTGCTGATGAAGGTCGTGATACGACCTTTGAATCAAACCTTCAGGTGAGATTTTTTTTTTTATATCAAACTGAACAAACATTCATCATCGTCCGTAGAAATTACAACAAGAATCTGAAGTTCATCATGTTTTTTAATTCAGCTGCATTTGTCTGCATGTGCCAATTAATAAATACACAATTAATAAATAATCAACAATCAGTCACAGTGATTCAATATTAAATAGATACATTAAATTAAAATTAAAATAAATTAGAAAATTACAACATGTTAGAAAAATACAAAAAACTTGTATGACAGCTGCAGAAGAACCTGAATGTTCCGAGTACGTCAGCATGAAACTGTGGTATACTTTGGACTGTAAACATCATCATCAGCATCATCATCATCATCATCATCATCATCACTTCCTTTCAGCAGTACAGTGGAGGCGTGGGTGGAGGCCAATCAGAGAGCTTCAAATTTGAATTCACTTTCGGGATTTTGGATTTTCTGGGGACGACGTTTCACGTGTTTAACGTAAGAATTTCACATGGAGTACGTGATTTTTTTTTTTTTTAAATTTAAATGTAATATTTCTGCTGTTTATTAATTTTAACATGGGGACTTCTGGAGCCAGCCTCAAGCGGACGTTTGAGGGACTGCAGTTTTTTGGCTCTCCTGTCAATCCGGCACCGCCCAAATCTCCACCACCGTCCAATCAGAGTGCATCATTTAAACTACTGCTGACAATTAAAGATATGATCATTTTATCTGAGCTTAAAAATCAAGTATTTCCAGGTCTCATCGATAGATTGATACTGTGATTGATGAAGTGAGTGAACACGATTAGTTATCAGCAAACCACCGTGCTGATTTCAAGTATCGAACCCCAAACTTCCTTTAAATTATCAGATTTTTACCACATTTATTATCACTGTAATATATATATATATATATATATATGAAATAATCTCATTTATAAACTCTACAAATATTCTATAAAAAGTTGGCACACTGGTTTAAATTTGGCTGTATTGTTTTTACTTTCTCGTTCGTGTGTTTCAGCCTCATGCGTGGTTTTTGCTCGCCTTCCGTGCTTGCCGCCGTCGTCGCTGCTGCTGCTTCCTCTCCCTGTCGGTGCTGCTGGACAGCGAGCTCGCCTCCTGGTAGAGGTTCGACAGCTCCCACATTGCTTTGGCCTGAACGACAGAGTCATTCAGCTAGAAGAAGGAGATAAAACGTTTTGTAAACCTTCCATGAACATTACGTGAACCTTACTACAGCTGTACAACCTTTTACTGAGCTTAGCCCTCGATAAACCTGATGAACATAAACTTCCTTTAAGCTCTTCCTACCCCCCTAAATAAACCCTCCATGAGCTGTACTTCAAGCCCACGTATGCCCTAAAAAACCTTTCCATGAGTCTTACTTTAGGCCCTCCATAAGTCCCCACATACACCTTTTAAAGGGGTTGCATAAGCTGAACATACACCCATTACAAACCTTTAATAAGCCTTAGTTTAAGTCCTACATAAACCTTCTAAGCCGATGTTTAAAGCATTCATGAGGCCTCCTTAAACCAGCCAACCAGTGTCTTTACCTGGATGTGTTTGAGGTGATGCAGTCCCTCCAGGACCTTCTCCGGCTCCTGCTCCTGGTAACGGTGTCTCTTCAGGCCCTTGATCTTATCCAGGATGTAGTTCAGCTCTTTCCTGATGTTTCTGTCCGATCCCCCCTGAGGTTCGCTGGCGGTCCCGGTGCTTCCAGTCGTCGGGGGACTCAGGGTGGGCAGGCCCTTCAGCATCTGGTTGATGAGCTTCTCGTACATGTTCAGCACGCCGCCCATGACTATTTTCTTTGCCTGAGAGAAAAACAAAGATGAGATCAGTGAGTTTTTTTGGGAGTTCATTAGATGAGAAGATCTACAGAGCTGGAAGCGATTAGCCTAGCTTAGCATAAAGACTAGAAGCAAGGGGAAACTGCTAGCCTGGCTTTCCAGAAATACAACTAAAACTCACAAATTAACATGTTATATCTTGTTTGTACGTAAACAGAAATACTATTTCAGAGTGCCGTCACGGTTGCCAGGTTGCTCAAAATTTGAACTATTCCTTTAAAGTGTGAAGCCAGTACAGTATCAGTAGTGTTTTATAGATATATTTCACTGCATTATTTGGACACAGGAACTTGAACATTAAAGTACACATTTGTACTTTAATGTTCAAGCTTGACGAATTTGTACCAGTGTGGAGTAAACTGAAAACCTTTTTACACAGTGGAAAGACTCTGTGGTTTCCCTCAGACGAGGCCTTAAAAGGAAATGCATTCATTCACGGTGAACGTCCAACAGAGCAAAACAGTGAAACTCATTTGGACGTAGTGACTCAAAGACATTTTATAGATCAGTGAAGACATATTTTTACACTGCTAAAACATATTTTCTTAAATAATCTACTGCTGTCTTTAAAGGGTTAATGAGCTCAAAGACCTCAATCACCTCAAATGAGTCACATGAAGATGCTACACTGGAAAAAATTCAAAAATGATGAAATGGACTGGGAAAACCCAGAAGGTGTGTGTGGGGGGGGGTGGGTGGGTTTGGCCTTTAAGTCTATGCCAATGCCACTGCTGGTCCCCTATGTGCCACCGTGAATATCCAAATGTGATGAATTTGTGTTGTTTGAGTTGGCATGTGTCATTCAAATGTGCCACGTTGGGCCAAGACAACATCTCATTGCTGATATCAATTCAAACAATCGACCAAAGCTTCGTCCAGGTGACGCAAATTAGCTACAAAGTCCAAATGTTGGCGGGCCAGAGCGACTAAGCTGGATACCCATTGTGTGTCTCTACAGGTACAAGTATATTTTCTCAAAGATCAACATGATTGTTGTCTTTATCATCAGAAACAGCATAAAACAAAATAAACATGCTCAAATTCCAGCAGTTCATCATTATACGTATTAATTGTATTTAATGTGACCAGCATGACAGCCTGAACCAAAGCCGGATTCTGCAGCTCGTTTTGTAACGCTCATCCCTCGATCTACTCTTTCTTTGATATGGGCTCGATAATCACACAAGACTTCACTTCCAAAAGCGGCAAACAACCAAAGCGAAGCGCTGCGGCCTGTAACATGTGAAGACGAGCATCGTCTCGTCACTGAAAGAGAGTGAAAGTTTGATTCGGAGCCTGAGAATAGTTGCACGGCGCCGAGCCAGCAGGAAGAAAAGGACGCCACAAAAACCTCAACACAAACTCCAGAGCGATAAAGAAACTCAGCCAGCTGCTGACTCAGAGACTAACAGTTAAAGATAAACAGGAGAACATGGAGAACTGAAACACTCCTTTACATTAAAACACCCTGAAGACCCTGAACGCATCGTGAGGTGCTTCTTTTTTCCCTGATCTGTGTATGCTAGGCACCAACTAATCTTAAATGAGTTCAACATGTTGAGGAGATTTTTATTGGGAGTTCGTTAGATGGGAAGATCGATACTAATCTCATCACTTTAAGTACAGAGCTGGAGGCGATTAGCCTAGCTTAGCATAAAGACTAGAAACAAAGGGAAACTGCTAGCCTGGCTTTCTCTAAAGTTCAGAAATACACCTAAAACTCACAAATTAACATGTTATATCCTGTTTGTACGTAAACAGAAATACCTCGTTGAACCATCAGAGTGCCGTCACAGTTAGGTTGCCAGGTTTGGTACAATTGTGCCAACTGGCAACCTGTATTGTAGTCGGAGATGGTGTACAGGGAAAAGTACTTTGTGGATGGATACACTGATGTTTGAAGCCACAAAGAGCTGCTGGTTGGTCTCACTTTTAAAAAAAAAGCCATGTTAGCTGTTTCCACCTGCATCCAGTCTTTATGCTAAGCTAGGCTAATCACTTCCCAATCGCTTGGACGTTTAAAGAGACTGTGAGGCTAAAGGCAGCGAACAGATGAATCAAACCCCGACCTAACAACTTTGTTTCCATTTGTGGACGTATGGAAGCGGTTATTTACCTCCAGTTGTTCGGGCATCATTTCTTTGGGGAAGACCGCCTTCCCGTTGAAAATCAGTCTCTGTCGAATGTTCTGCAGAAAAAAACAAAACAAAGAAACTTTTTCAGATTTTCACATTTTATGTCAATAAAGTTTCTCTCCACCTTTAACGAACCAGATCATTGTTTTTTCGCGAATTGATACAAATCAAACAAAACTACTTTTAAACTGTTAATTGGTGGTACGTTCATGGACAATCAAACATTGGAGAATTTAGAGCTGCAAAGCATTAATTGATGAGCTAAAGTATTAAAAAGTATTGAACACATCTGCTGTAACTGATGCACTTTGACAACAAGTCACAAGTTGTGAGAAAGATTGCATGAATTGGATCTTTTCTGGACTTTTACATAATGTTCATGGTGCGTTCGAGGACACTCACAAACTCAAAATCAATCCAATGTGGTTGTTTCTTGTGTTAAAAAGGCTGCTGTCTCTCAAATCTCAGAAGTTGGAGAGTCCTTGAATGCAACATCAGAGACAGTATAACTATAGTGTCATTTAAAAGTTAACTTAAAAAATATAAACATGTTTGTAGCTGATGACTGAAAACATAAAAAAAAAAAAACACCACAACACATATGAAAGTGTGTGTGTTTGTGTGTGTGTGTGTGTGTGTTTGTGTGTTTGTGGTGAGAGCATCAGTGTGTGTGAACGCAGCAGGAGGAAACACAGGGCTTGTACCAGTGTCTGAAGTGCTGCACACACTGCAAACTCTGATACTCTAATACTTGTAGTATAAGTACAAGCAGTAACACCAGCGGTAGAAGTAACAGTACTCGTACTCGCAGTACTGCAGATACTCACATAGTGCTGCAGGATGCTCTGGATGGTTTTGTTCATCTCCACGGGGATGTTGAAGCCTCTGACCTGACACACAGCCAACCACAGAGACAGACAGACCACTGCCCTCACCATGGCAACCATTGTAACACCACTTAGTATCAACACCGTTTGCAAGTTCGATTCCCAAAGTTTGTCCGGAGCCCGGCGTGAATGTCGGATTGAATCCCTGTCGAAGCGGTGTGGAGGTCCGGGGTCGATTCAAACGCCTGACTGACTGACTGACTGACTGACTGACTGTGCGGAGGTCTGACTGACTGTCTGACAGCTGTGTGTCTTCTGCTCTGATGTTGGTTCGAACTTTTATTTATATCTCCAAGTGAGAGAGTGAGGCAGAGGGGCAGAGAGACATAGACACACACTGGTGAGAGAGAGAGAGAGAGAGAGAGAGTGTGTGATGCACGGATGATCTAGGTGTGAAATTGTGGTTGTGGCAGTTTCCTTTAAATCAACAAACTTCATAGAAGTGGGTGAGGGGTCTCCCACACATGCATGTCAAACACTAATCGTCAGCGTACTGCAGAGATGCATGCAAGGCGTCGGGGGCCTCGCTGGTCAAACTGGGAATGGGAATGAAGGCCTGTGTGTTGCATGCATCTCAATGGGAGTGCCACGGAGGTTCCACCATGTTGGAAAGACATCTACCTGAAGCAGAGCGCGTCAGAAATCATTAGATCCAGCAGAAACGTAACGGAAACTATTACGAACCCCTGACTAATCATTGCACCTGTGGTTTTATTAGGAAGCCCTCTGACGGTGGTTCGTGCACCTGAAACACTGACAGCCCATCAGTTCACACCTGAAGAACCTAAACCTTTCATCAAAAACGGGTCAGCTGGGAACTATTTTCCAGTAGTGGATTTACACACCGGGCCCTTCAGTTGGTATTTCCCACAGTGGGATGGTGTTTGTTGGATTGAGGTAATATAAAGACATGAATTACCATTATGGAAACCATTACAACATCTGTGGTTTTATCTGTGGTGGATGAAATATTCAGATCCTTCACCACAGTAAACGTACAAGTACCACACGGTGAAAGTACTCTATTACAAGAAAAAAGTCGTTAAAGTATTAAAGCTAAATTAAATCTCATTGGATGGTTCATGACTGATGCATTCATGTAAAAGCAGAGTTTTGCTGTTGTTTATTAGTCGATGAAGTCTGTGATGACTCCCCCTGTACTTCTGCTCATTTCCTTCTGATTACACATCGATACATGATGGCGGTATCATCAGAGAACTTCTCTAGCTTTGTTGTGGTGGACCTCATTTTAAACCAAGGACTGAGCCTTTGTACATGGGAAGCATGTACTACCTGGTGAGCTATCTGTACACACCGTAATGGAGTATTTCTACTGTGTTTGGCTACACAGTGTCTGTTTGGCATTTTGGAAGTTGCACACCACCTCTGCAGAACTATTAAAGAAACTATTTATTACTTATTGTGGACGAATCCTGTAAAAACACTAAAATCACTAATATGTTAGTCCATCTCTTGACACCGTCTGACTTGCTCCAAGCCCATTGGTTCCTACTTAACACGTAAATCTTTAAAAACACAAATATATAGTTTAATTTTTGACATGCAAACACCGCAGTTAATTTCCTAAAACAGCTGCTCACTGTAGTTTTTATGAACATTACTCAAATATGGATGGAAATGGTGCATTTGTTGGGGGCAACTTTCAGTGGTCAACAAATGCAATGAATGCTAGTAGAGCACAAGTTAGCCCACAAATGGGGCATGGCTCTGGTTAGCAAGCGTGCTAATCACACGTGTTCATCATAAAGACACTGCTAGTTCTGTTAATTAGCTGAGATGAATTGACTGGTGTTCAGATTTCTCTGAAATGTGGGATTTCCAACATTGCTGCCAGCCGTACATCACCTGAAAGCTGTCTGCATTTTTACAGGTAGTGATGATGACAGTGGTTTCCATGCAGGGGTACCTGTGCCATAGCTGATACGTAAAAGGAAATTGCAATTTTATTAAAACAGTAAATGCAAAGTTTTGCAATTTTTGGAAATACAATTACAAAATGGAGAAAACTTTATTAAGTTTAGTGCTGAAAACTAGTTAGAAAGTGAGCAGAGAAGTTGAAAGTTAGAAATAACTTATAGATAAGTGGTTTGAATATGAATAAAAGTGTGAAATATTTAGCTACAAGATGGATGAAAGGTTATCTTAAAGTGATAACATTAAAAGTTGTAGTAGTTGGCCAGATGTGAAGGATCAGCATTGAAAATGCTTTAGCCAAAAGTAATGGGTAAACAAAGGTTGTACATTGGCAACGTATAACGTTGGTTGTAAGAAAAAATATTGGAACAATGTCCTTTTTTTCATATGTAATGGTGTTACCATCCAGTTTCAATTCATTCATAAGAGCACTGTATTATGTTGTATGATGGGTGATACAGCAGATAGTGACAGGCCAAACGAAGACAGGCAATAATGTCACGACTGGGTGTGAGGTGTTACTAGTGAGTAATGCACAGACAGAGCAGTCCCCCATTTAGCTTAAAGGAAAGGATATGAAGTTTTTCTTGTCAGCTATTCACACCTTTACGATGGTGACATAATTACTTGGAAACAAATGGAAATAAACCCCTGGGCAGCAGAAAACATTAAATATGAAGATGAGAAAAAACCCCACTGTATGCTGCATTCAAGGTAACAAACAAACTAAGAAAGTGAAAGCAGAGGAGCTGTGCTTCAGAGAAAGTGTTTTATTGTAAATGGGTGGAAGCTGCAGTGATGTTCGGAAGCCAGACATCCGGATGAATGTGACTAATTTATCTGACCAGTAGCAATATTTCACCAAGCTTCCTCCATCAATGTCCTCTTTGCTCTATTATGTCCATAGAGGCTGCTGGGCCGGTTTACATTGCCTGCTCGCCCAGCTCCTGTTCTGGCACGACACCGGCTCCGCTTGTCATCAGCATTACCCGCCCTGAGCCTGTAAACCTCTTCTTCTTCTTCTTCTTCTTCTTCTTCTTCTTCTTCTTCTTCTTCTTCCCGGTGGCCCAAAACGCCTGTGGTACAAAAACTAACACTCCCCCGGTGCTCTGAGCTCACAGTCCGGGCAGGCCTGAGCTAACATTAGCAGCTAACAAACTGAGCTAATGTCTTAACTTTGAGCATCTTTGCCTTAAGTTCACAAACCTGGAGGAAGCTAACGCAGCAGTTACGGGACAGAAGTCTCGTTACAAATACGTGTTTCAAACAAAGTGTATGAACTTAATGTCCCGATAGTGACCAAGCTAAATAGCTTGTTAGCAAGCAAGGGTGCTAACTAGCTAGTTAGCTTTTTCTGAATTAAGTTGAGAACAAAATTGCCCCCCTCTGTGTTGTCACTATGTCATCAGTGTAATCGCTATCAGAGAGGAAATTTAGTGCTAAGCTCAGCAGGAAGGAGACCCAGACATGCAGGAAACAGGAAGACAAACAGGAAGCAGACAGGTGTTGATGTTCAGGTGTACAACACGCGGGTATCCCCTACACACACATACACAGAGCCAAACACAGGAAGAGGTTTCACAAGTTTGTTTCTGTTTGGAGGAATTTCTTTTCTGATATCAGTCCATCTAAACTTGAATGATCTTCATCTGAATTTCTGCTGAAGCTTTGCTGATTCTGTGAAAGTCTGGGTGGGCGGCAAAACACTTTCACAATGTTAATACGACATTGAGTTGCACTGATGATGTCCGAGTTATTGCCAAGAAAGTCATCCTTACAAAATGGAAAACATGGAATGTCAAATTTTTAAATCATGGAACTAATTTATCACAAATCTCAATCTTAATTTTAAATTTTGCCAGCTAGCTGAACCCCCTAACCTACCCTCTGCGGTGGAACATGGCGGAGATTTTCAGCTTCAAAACAGCGTTTCAGAAACCTGTGGGGGGCTTCATGCTCTGGGTACCCCTGGAAGTATCCCTGGAGGTATCCCTTCGGCATCCACTAGGTATTCCATAGATATCCCTGTAGGTATCCTGTAGGTATCTCATAGGTATTCCGTAGATATTCCTGTAGGTATTCTGTAGAGATATCACTGTAGGTATCACTGTAGGTATCCCGTAGATATTCCCTGTAGGTGTCCCGTAGATATCCCTGTAGGTATCCCGTAGATATCCCTGTAGGTATCCCGTAGGTATTCCGTAGATATTCCTGTAGGTTTCCCAGTAGATATTCCCTGTAGGTATTCCATAGATATCCCTGTAGGTATCACTGTAGGTATCCCGTAGGTATCCCGTAGGTATTCCGTAGATATCCCTGTAGGTATCCCGTAGATATCCCTGTAGATATCCCTGTAGATATCCCGTAGATATCCCTGTAGATATCCCTGTAGATATCCCGTAGATATCCCTGTAGGTATCCCGTAGGTATCCCGTAGGTATTCCGTAGATATCCCTGTAGATATCCCTTTAGATATCCCGTAGGTATCCCTGGCTTTAACTTTTATATGAACGTAAGCTTTGATATAATGTTTCTGTATATTAATGCATTTAATGTGAATTATATAATGAATCGTGTGTCATAAATACTCATTAGAGCACCAAATGTGGATTAATCCACTGCTGAAAATAGTCCCCAGTTCAGGTCACTTTTATCTTTTAAACGTTAATCCATAAACCAACACTTCGGTACGTTAATGTTGGACTTCTGTCCGTGTTCATCTGTCAAACAGATGATTCAGTTTTTCTAAACTTTTGGAGAAACCTGGAACATTTTTCCTTCACCTTACATCACTTTTTCTCTTCTCTCAGTTTTCAAAAAGTCCCGTCATCTGATTCGCTCTGAGGGGGAAACCCTTCACATCACACATGACACCTGACCCAAAAACTGTGGTTTAAAAATACTATTCAGACACATTAAGGGAAGAAATCAGAACTCAACGCCTTCAAGGTGTCTTGAAGATAACACTGAATATTTAGTTTCCATTTCCACTCCACTGCATTTCAATTTATCTGACAGATATTAGTTCATAAAGTCAAAATTTAGCATAAACAAACACAACAGCACCTGAAATTTGACTTTTGTTGTTACCTGACAGTTTACAGATAAAACAATTAGCTGATCAATCAATTAAGTTGATTGAAATTTTAATAATTTCAGGCATTTATCAAAAATATAAAAAATAGTTTGTTAAGTTTGAGATTAAATTCCAAAGATTTGAATTGTACAGAAACATGATTGATAAATTTAAAACATGTCAGAGTGAGAACACTGAGAGAACATTGAGAGAACATTGTAAGAATTTTGAAGTGAATTAATTAATTAATTAGTTGTGGTTAAAGAGCGGGTAGATGTGGACGGGATGGGGTCGTGGGCTACTGACTCATTTACTCACAACCATCGTAACCACTGATTACATCATGAGACGAGGGGAAATCCCTTCACGCGATTGGTGGAGAACACATGATGTCACAGGGATGACAGCAGAAATTTCCATTCGAAACCTAAAAAGTCTCTTTAATAAACTGTAAATTGTGTTCATGTTTGTCACCCTGAGCACGT
Source organism: Sciaenops ocellatus (assembly GCA_033000465.1). NCBI lineage: Eukaryota > Metazoa > Chordata > Actinopteri > Sciaenidae > Sciaenops > Sciaenops ocellatus. The sequence continues at coordinate 20,604,509 of CP136889.1, forward strand.
CATTAAACAGTGTGCAGACACTTTCTAATTAAGGGTACTCTTAAAGGGGAAGTGTTTGGGCGTATGCAGATGAAAAATATGTAACTTCCCGCTACTGTTGGCCAAATATAGTATTGACAGTAACTGTGATATTTTTAAAAATGACATAATGATTGAAGTTAATGAATAATCTTAAAGAGACATCTCGTATAAATCAGTGTTTGTTGTGATTTGTTGCCTGTAATGTGTAATCCCACTGCGGTAACTATGTTCAGCTGTACTCAAGTATTTGTTCTGATTACATTACTTATGATCAAAAAACAACAGCAGACATAGCAGCCAGCTAATATTACTGACTAGTCCAACAGCAGTCAGCCCAGCTCGGCGTCTGTCTTTCAGCCTTTTATTTCACCAAGCTCTCACCAACCACTAAAAGTCAGTCCCAGATTTACTCTTGTCCGGCGGCTTCTTGCTCGCTCACTCTCTCCTTTTCTCTTCTTAGCTTCCTCCGTCAACGTCCTCTTCGCTCTCTTCTCCTCTGCCATTATGTCCATAGAAGCTGCTGAGCCCGGTTACATTGCATGCTCACCTAGCTCCTGTTCTGGCACGACACTGGCTCTGCGCCCCGCACTAAGACTTTCCCCCGTGCTTTGAGCTCACAGCCCGGGCAGCCCGGCTAACAAACTGAGCTAACATTAGCTAACAGCAGCCTTTTATTTATACTAACACTTGATTCGTAAAAACATGAAGAAAATGTATTTTTTTTTATGGCCGTATTTTCTGATTTATGGAGAGATAAACACTCTTTGACACTAATATGGATACCTCGATTTATGTTCACATTTCTGCTCTGGAAATTTCTAACAAATTAGCAACATTTTTAATGCCTCATTTGCATAATTAACTTGTTGTTTTATCAGCACTGTTCATATTCATAACATAAAAATCCATTTCATGTGGGATGGATCACTGAAAAGCTCTTGTGGCTGAATTTGGGAATCATATTTCCATTCTGTTTTCTTTTCCATCTCAGTAAATTCACATTTTTGTCTCTTCAGTTTAAATTTAGACTTTTCTTCTCGCCATCATCATTTTCACACCTATTACCTGATAAATATCGAAACCATTAAACAAACCTGCTGATCGTTTGGTGTGAAAGCTTGAGAAACACAAAACAAAGTGGAAATGAAATTTTGAGTTGGTTTATGATTTGTGCTTTTATTCAAATAAAAACAAAGAAAAATAAATTAAGTTAAATTAATCCTAAAAATAAATAAAATACATTAAATTATCACAAAAATAAATATAACTAAGTTAAGTGACTGGATTGAGAAATGACCTGAAGTAACCCCCTTAAATGAAAATAAATATATGGTGCTGTAGAAGTGTGTCTGACGTTGTCATGGAAACAACTTAACTCAGTTATAAATAAAAACATAAACAAAGAAAAGAAGAAAAAAGATTAACTAGATTAGATCATGCTAATGAGCGAGGTGCGATGATCGTGGTGATTCATCAGCGGCGGCGGTGTTGGCGGTGGTGGGCGGGTCCACATCTGCTGCGGATCACGGACGCCGCCTGGTAGATCTCTTTGTACTGAGCCAGAGCCTGTTTCTGAACCAAGAGGTCGTCGACCTGCAGGGACGAAGACAAACAGCGGGGTCAGACCTCTAAATGTTTTTAATCAATTAAATATGAAACTGTGAGTGAAAGCCGCTCACTCGTTAAGAAGTCTGAAATTATCCTTTAAAGCTTCCTCCGACCCGCCAAAATAAAATACCAGAGGAAGAAAAATGAATCCTTCATTTATTTCCTTTTATGTTGGACTGAAAGTTCTCAAATTTAATATTTAATTATATACGATTGCGATGTGATTATAGATACATATAAACAACTGATCGAACATTCAAAAAATCAAATATTTATCAATTATTTTGATCGTCTTTAATCATTCAAGTCATTTTTAAAACTTCATTTCTTTGTGTCATGTGATCATAAACTCATAACATACGTTATTTGTCACGTTTTTCTTCGCTGAGCTGTTTTTTTTTAATTTATTCACATAGTGATTAATTGAGAAAATACTTCGTTAGTGCTCTAGTTGAGTACTGATGACAGAAGAACTTTAAATATTATCTATATGTCTGTATATCAGTATATTATAGATGTCTGAGCTCTGATGTTTTGTTCAAACATCTGTCGTCTTTCTTTGTTTTTTGAAGTTCAAGTGTTCTTTTAAAGGTCCAGTGTGTCTTCACACTTGGAACGAGCTGTGCTGAGTGGAGGGGGTTGTAAATCTGCACCTGCACCTCTAGATGCTGCTAAATCCTAAACACTGGACCTCTTAACACGTGTGTTTTTGATCGACGTGCAGCCGCCGAGCATTACGTGACATTATGAAGCAGTCAGATATGCAAAATAAAGAATGTATGGGAAACAAAACTTTAACAGCGCCTACACAAAAGAAAAAGAAAGTTTCCATCTGACGTGCTGTCATCAGTCAAAAGTTCATTTGTCTGTTTCTAATCACTCACCTTGATTTTGCTCAGGTTCCTCATGACGTCCTCTCTGTCTTGGTTCAGGTGGTTCAGGCGCTGTTTCAGCTCCTCCATCTTCTTCTGGAGTCCCTTCAGAGCCGACTCCACCCGAGACCTTTCTGAGTCGGTCATCTGGCCCAGCAGAGTCTGGGCGCCAAGCTTGTCGTGGAGCAGGATGCTGGAGAAGATGCGCATGTAGATGTCCAGGGTGACGTTCATCAGCTGTACGTCTTTTCTCTGCGAGGAGAGGAGGGAAACGCCTGACAGTCAGTACGCAGGGATTATAATGCAAGGGTTCGAATGTGGCCACCTGACTGAATACTTCACGTGATTCTCCAAAACTTCCAACTTTTCACAAACTTTAAAGGAAAACATCCTTTTTTTATGTACCTGACATGAGGTGTTGATGCTCCTGATGACAGAAATTAATTGAGGATTACTGCTGACCTCCGGACTCTTCAACCCCTGAAACACACAACACAGCTGAATACTTCACATATACTCAAACTTTTACTTAAATGTCACTTTTATTAAACTCTTATGTTCCTGTATGAGCATTTCAGGCTCCAGGTTTAGGCTTAAGGCTAGCGTTTGGCTTCTTTTTTTGGCATTATTTTGTTACAAAAAGGTAAATTTCTGTGTCCATATACAGCAAAGCGAGTCTTTTATATCTGTTTTTAAATTAAAGTATTGCAATGGCACAAATTACTGAAGATTTGCCCTGCAGTGTGTACCATTAATTCCAAGACATCTAATGTTATTTAACATTTTAACTCCCCAAGTGTCATTAGAGTACATGAAATGTGTGTTTTCATGAAGTATCCTTCCAGAAGACATTAGTCAGTTATTGTTTCACAAGAGACTGATATCACATAATCAGATAACGTCTATTGTTCTGATTTGTTGCTTTGATGATCATCACACTTCATAAAATCAATCATGATGCAGATAAACCAGAACAAACGTTTGAAGATGTGATTAACTAGATTTGTTTGCAATAATAGCTCATGAGCATTTCAATGATCCAGTACATGTACAATAATCTGTGATGAAAAAGTAAATCTGAAAGTGAAAGTGTGGGTCGCTGCAGATGACATGAATCTGACATTTGTAGAAGGTCATGGAGGCCTTGTAGGACATAATGTAAACATCCCTTTAACATTTCATCACTTCTGGGGAGTCAGTTAGCTCAGTTGGTAGAGCGTCCGCCCCGTGAAGGCTCAGCAGCAGCCCAGGGTTCAAATCTGACCTGTGGCCCTTTGCTGCATGTCATTCCCCATCTCTCTCCCCACATTCCTGTCACCCTTCAGCTGTCTCTATTAAAAATAAAGCTTGAAAAGGCCAAAAAAATATCTTTAAAAAAAACGTAATTCTTAATTTAGGTGCACATCCCTTGGTAGGAACTCAAATTTTAACTTCTGTGTGATCTTAAAAGACAGGTTTCCTAAATAAACTCTGAATTTAGCAGTTAAACACAAGCAGACGCTAAACTGTAAGAAAAACTACAGAGGATCCGAAACGCAGCCCTGTGGGACGCCACGGCTCAACTCACCAGGTCAACTGCGACAGATTCGTGGATGTTTGTCAGGTCTTCAGACACGTACTGGAAAAGATTCCCAGATGCAAACACAACTCCCAGCAAGACCAGTAGGCACACAGAACCAGAGCACGAAGACATAATGGACCGCTTCAATACAAACTACCTCCGACTGTACCGCAAAAAAAAGATCCTCAGAGAGCTGAGAGAGAGTTAAGAGTGTGAAGACGAGTTCTCTAATCACTGAAGCTCTCTGTTGACCTGTGGGTCTATATATACAGCTGTCTGCATCCCTGTCTGTCTTATTGTGTGTCTATGAGTGTGTGTGTGTGTCTATGAGTGTGTGTGTGTAGTTGTGCATCTCTGTGGTCTGTGGGCTTTCAGCAGCAGCACCAAGAAACGGCAGCATCAACAACAGTTTTCCTCTAAAACTTACTCTGCTGCTGCTAATCGACCCGCACAGGAGACTCCCTGGTCAGGTTTTTCATTTAACTCCATTCATTGAACACACACACATGCACACCGTCAGGAGACTCCCTGGTCAGAGTGGTTTAAACTGGAAGAAGACCAGTTCATCAAGTTTTATGTGTGTATGTATTTGTGTGTGTGCAGCAATGCACATCAAGCAAACCTAAGGTTAACCAGTAACATCACCCAATGTAAGCTTTATGAAACTATACAGACCTGTTTGCATTTTGGATGCATGCTTTTTATTTGTGCATGTAAATGTTTGTGCATGTCGAGTGTTTGCAGGCACTTCAGTTATCTGAAAGATCTTATCACAAGCCACCCGCCTGAACGTGGCTGCGAGATACATGTTCAGAACAGCCATGATTTGAACTTTTATAGCATTTTCTAACCTTCAAATGATTATTTAATGAAAAATATCCAGCTAATCAGCAACTAATTATGTCAATTTCAAAGATTTTCACTGTAAACTGAATATTCTTTGGAGTTTTGGAAAAACAAAATACGACACCAAAGATCTGTGACATTTTTATTGGACATTAAACAAGAGAAATAATGATTAATGGAAAATAAAGCCCAAATAAAGTCACCTGCACCCTGGAAAATGTTGCTTTAACTGAAAACGTTCATACAGCGTCACACAAACTGGAATCGTGGCTTCTCGTGGTTGCATGACGTAGTCTGATCTTTTACTGAAGAAACGGAGACAAAACCCCAAAATGAATCTACCACAGCAGACGTAAAGGTCCTGCATGTTTAAAAAAATATTATCTGTGTCATTAAAGTACCAAAAGTACTCATTTTGCACCACAAAGACTCATCATTAAAGGTTTGTTGTTGCGGGTGCATTAATGTGCAGCACGTCTTGTAATTCGCTTTAGGCGCCTCGAGCTGCAGCGACATCCTCGCCCAACGATTAAATCTAATTAACCAGAAATAAAAAAACAAAAAGTGTGTCACAGTGACCTTCTAACAGTCATCTCTATACAGCAAACATAGTAACAGGCCACCCTGATGACGCTGTAAAAAGGTCAACCAGGAGGATGTGTGTGTGTGTGTGTGTGCGTGGACCCTCGTAGCCGTGATCTTTACATGTTGTGTTAGTGGAGTGTAGTAAAGCCCCCACTCACTGTCTTGTTTCATAATGAATAAATCGGGCAGGTTTGGATTCATACGTTTTTTCCTCATTTGATAGAGCTAAGCTAACAGTTTCCCTTTGTTTTCAGTCTTTGTGCTAAGCTAGGCTAAGCCTAACTTCTCTTGGTCGAAGATGAAAGTGATGTTACGTCGTCTGATTCTGATTCAAGTTCAACTGTAGTTTTTCATGCATTGTTTTAAAGGGTCCACGCCGCTCTTCTTAACACTTTTCATTCATTATGTGTGTATTTATATGAAAATATAAATATATTATATTTATATTTTTATTATGTTTGTAAATAATGTATAAATCATGGAACATGATTTATACATTATTTACACACTAAACAACAAAGACATCGTCAAACACAAGTTATTCCGTTGACTTTATCAGCCCAACCATGCCTGTTCTTTCAGCCCTTGGTAGCAGTAACTCACACTTGTTTGGCACTTCTGTGTCACCAAATCAACATGCATTGTGGGAGATGTAGTTCATAATCAATGCACGCTTTAAAGCGTCATCAGACATCAGACTTTTATTACACTTTTTAAGTTCATATAAAGTGACGTGACCGGCTGGATTCGCTCATGTCGGCCACCGCATCAGATTTACCTCCAAGTTAATGAAATGAGGCGTTGGAAACACACCGCTTTTGTCTACAGGAGTTGCCCGAATCATCCTCGTAGAGGCTTTCACTTGACCCTTTACTTCTAGTGAAGAGATATCTTAATGCTACCTCGTGTACGTGATATTTTAGGTTCCCAACCTTGGGGTCAGGAGGGGTCGTAAGATTTTCCTCCTACAGAAAGTCAGGCTTTTATTTCTTCTTTTTTTCATGTGAAATACTGGAAAGTCTTCACTCTTCAAGTGTTTAAAATTGAATCTCCAGAGTACGAGAGGTCACTTGTCAGTGAACAGTGTTCATGATTGGCCTGCACAGAGCCCTGACCTCAACACCTTTAGGATGAATTATGATCCAGACATCAGGGCCGGACCATGATGCTCTTGTTGCTGAACCTGCAGCAGGTTTAACATGTGGTGGAGTCTGTTGGAGCACCACGGTGTCCGAATATTCAACCATCACATGTCCACAGACTGTTCAACATAGAGGTTACACGTGGAAATGTGACTGCTGCTGCTGGAGGTTAAAGTCTGTCATCATGTCGTCAGAGCAGGAAGAAGCCTCATCGCTGCAGGTGGAAATGCCACCACAAGGCGTACAATGAAACCTGAATCATCACTGCGGGTAGAAACACCATTACTATAAGTAGCAAAATTGTTTCTAGAGATTCCCTGATCAGCTTAATTCGATCCACATCCGACTCAGTGGGAGTATTTTATAACTGATGACTGGTTTAGTTCACCGCCGTTATTGAGTGACCATGGCAACGACATGAACAGTACCAAGAATATAATGACAGCGGCTAACCGCTGTACCAAGAAACCAGTTCAAAAAAAAGAGGCCTTAAACTGCAGCTTCAGTCTGCAGAATTTACTGTGAAAACTCAAACCATGACAGCAAAAGACCGTAATATATGCCACTGATATGCCACTTTTATATAAGGCACTTTAAGGGAATTTATACAGAATAAAGTCGTATTTTATACAAGAGACAATTGTACAGTAAAACACTGTAATATTTAATGGATTATTTTACGGTCTTTTACTGTCATGGCAGTTTTTCACTGTAAAATCTACAGACATGTTAAAATATGGAATAAACCTAAAACGTGAAATCAACAGCACTAATATCCTTTTACCGTAATATTAGAAAAAAATTTACCGTTTATTATGGTAAAATTCTGGCAAACACAGCTGACAGTTTTTTAAAAAATATAAAAATATAAAAAATAAAATTTGTCTTTTTTACAGTGTACCATTAAAATAAATAATACTGTTTATGATTATAGTAGAGAAACCTCACTTTAATTGTCCATTAGCTTTAGCAGATTAACCTTTAAAGAGTCAAACGAGCGACACCTGGAAACACCTGGACAGGTGAGCTCGTTTGTGGCAGAGGAGAAGAGAGTGAAGAGGACGCTGACGGAGGAAGCTAAGAAGAGAAAAGGAGAGAGTGAGCGAGCAAGAAGCCGCCGGACAAGAGTAAATCTGGGACTGACTTTTAGTGGTTGGTGAGAGCTTGGTGAAATAAAAGGCTGAAAGACAGACGCCGAGCTGGGCTGACTGCTGTTGGACTAGTCAGTAATATTAGCTGGCTGCTAGTTGCACATGCTCGATGGTGTTTGGCTTATCTGTGCACATTAACACACTGCTGATATTTGTTTTTTGTCATTAAAGGGTAAGTTCTGAGCTGGGTTTTGATTATTTGATTAATAATTAATGCGTCATTTACTAAAAAAGTCAAACCACAACCACACACACAGTTATCATGAGTCTACAGTTCAGATTGTGCAGCTTCATATTTACAGTTAATCTATGCTGCATGCATCCTGAAAACCAAAATGCTGCAGGAGCATTTTTTTTTCCATTCACACACACACACACACACACACACACACACACACACACACACACACACACACAGGCTATTGGCTTTCTAGGTTAATTAACTGGAATTATCTGGTTGTCTACATTTAAAAAAGTGTCTTCTGTGTGTGTGTGTGTGTTTCCTAGAAGTCTTAACCAGGTTTTTCCTGTGCGCCAACCGTCAATAAAAACACCACACACACACACACACACACACACACACACACACACACACACACCACATCCTGTCTTTGAATTTCCCACTAAGCAAACGCTGCACACTGATTGGACAATCTCATCTGCCTCGTTGACCCGTGACCTCTGACCTCTCGCCGAGACGAGCACGGTGACCCACGACGCCTCCCGTCTTCGATCGGTCAGAGTGAATTCTGGTGAACTGGTTTCATCGACTCATACGACCCGACGATCGGATCTCGAGTGGACTGGACGAGTGAAACGGCTGCAACGCCTCCACGTTGTTCTCGTTCTTAGAAAAGCAATGTCATCAAGTGGCCCAAACTGAACCCAGATCTGTCCCGCAGACCGTATGTTTGACACCCACTGCTCTAAACTTTTTCCATTTTCTAAGTTTGAGGCGTTGTTCATTGTCACTGTGCTGGAAGTTTAATGATTTGTGCTGCTTGTCTGTGTACAATATGTAACTGTGCAGCTGCAGCAGTCGAAGTGAATGTTTTAATGATTACAACAGTAAAAGTAATTTTACAGCCTCATTTCATTGTACACAGTCCTTTATCCACATTTGTAGTTCTTTCTCACATTTTTATTTCTATTTTTTATATAGTCTTTGTATCGATGTTAGCACGGGTTAACTTCTTAACACAGTTATATATTTATCTTCTATGCAAATGTTTAACTCCTCTGCACATATTTAAATTCAGATCTATCTCAGGTTAATTTTAACATATGGCTCCTGTGTTATAGGTTCATTCTAATGTATGTTTAATGTCTGTTTGCATGCTGCTACTGGATGCTTGAATTTCCATCGGGATCAATAAAGTATCTATCTATCTATCTATCTATCTATCTATCTATCTATCTATCTATCTAATGGCAGTAGTAGTAACACTAGCTACTAGCAGCAGGAGTAGTGGTTCAATTTTGATGGAGCTAGGCTAGCAGTTTCCCCCTGTTTCCAGTCTTTGTGCTAAGCTAGGCTAAACTATGACACCACGTTCTCATCTGACCCCGGATAGGCCAACGACGCCCTTCAACAAGGTAAATGTGGCCAATAAGATGCCAGAATTTGCCATTTGGGAGATTATTTCACCCTCTGGACTCATGTTTGTGTCCACCTGATGAATCTATTCGAACACTTGAACACAAACATCTCTTTAGCTCAATGCTCAGCGTTCACCAGCTCGTCTCTAACGGCGTCCGTTCAATGTAAAACAGAAAGTAAACGCGCCGCAACACGAAAAAAAAAAACAGCAGCTAAAAGTGGCTGACGATGATGATGATGATGATGCGTGCAGTTCAGTGTTGTGTCATTGCGTGGGGGCGGAGTCACGGGGGCGGAGATCTCACTTTCAGCGGTTGTCCTCAGCGACTTAGCGGTGGTTTCCACATGACAGGTAAAGGAGCAGATCGACGTGAGTCAGTTCTGCTTTTGGGTTTAATCCTTCCACTAAGTCACACTAAGGGTTTAAATTTAGGAGACTCCTTGTTTCCTTTCCTCAACTCTCTCTCTTTATTTTCCTTCTTCTTCCATTTTTTTAGTCTCCTGTAGTTCCGTTTCCTTTTTTGACGTTAGTGTGGTGTGGTGGTGTGGCCTCCATGGACTGGACTTGTCAGTCCGGCACGTCCCACAGATGCTGGACTGGCTAGCAGTTTCCCCCTGCTTCCAGTCTTTGTGCTAAGCTAGGCTAAATGTAAAACTAATAAGAGACTAATAAGTTTCCCCCTGCCTCCAAAGTTAAGTCCTGTAAGTTTGAAGATGTGGCCTCCGTGGATCGGACTTGTTAGTCCGACACATCTCACAGATGCTCGATTTGGATTGAGATCTGGCGAATCTGGAGGCCGAGTCAACACCTGGAACCTGCTGGCGCTTTCTGCAGTGGACGGGTCAGCACGGACACCCTGACTGGCAACCCTATACCCAACAAACTGTGATGCTCTGTGTGTTCTGACAGCTTTCTATCAGAACCAGCATGAACTTCTTCAGCCATTTGAGCTACATTATTTTATTTCATTTACCATTATGTATTTTTAATGGGTTTCATTTTATTTCTTATTTTTATTCTATTTTATTTTAGTTCAGTGTTTTTTTAAGCTGCCTCCGGTGTTTCCTCACTGCAACATGTTGAGATGGCGCTTCCTCAGTTTGCACAGTTTGCATAGTGCCTTGTTTATAATAGGGTGGAGGTGGTTGTTGGGGTGGGCGGTGGGTGTCGGGGTTTTATTGTGTGAAGCACTTTGTGTTACATGTTTTGTATGAGAAGTGCTATACAAATAAAGTTTGATTGATTGATGATTGATTAGCTCGTCTGTTGGAGCCTTCGCTCACCACGTGGATCAACGAGCCTTGGCCGGCCGGGCCATGACCCTGTCGCCTGTTCACCACTATAGACCGGGAACAGCCCACACGAAGCTGCAGTTTTGGAGACGTTCTGACCCAGTCGTCTCGCCGTCACAGTTTGGTCGAACAAATCCAGACGCTCGCCCATTTTCCAGCTTCTGACATGTCAACTCTGAGGACAAAATGTTCGTCCCACGGGGATAATCAGTGTGATTCACCTCACCTGTCAGTGATGTTACGGCTGATCTGTGTAAAGAGACACTCCACCAACATGTGAACATGTATGTGTTGTAGTACCAAATGTTGACCAGCAGAGGGAGACAACACTCCAAACTCAAAAAATCAGTCGACAGGCTGATAAAAAAAAAAAATCTAGTGTAATTCATTTGATTGACAAATTCACATAAATATAGCTACAATAATTCATATAAAAATATGTTCCTTCATGTTGCTGTAAATTAAATACATTAAAGTTAACACGCTGACAACGATGACGTTGATGATGATGACGACGATGACATGATGACGGCGACGATGACGATGACGATGATGATGATGACGATGATGACAATGATGATGATGACGATGATGATAATGACGATGATGACGATGATGATGATGACGATGATGATGACGACGATGATGATGACGACAATGATGATGATGATGATGATGACGACGACGACGATGACGATGATGACGACGATGACGATGATGATGACGACGACGACGATGATGATGACATGATGACGATGACGATGACAACGACGATGATGATGACGACGACGCTGACGATGATGATGATGACGATGATGATGACAACGACGATGATGATGATGACGACGATGACATGATGACAACGATGACGACAATGATGACGATGACGGCGATGATGACGACGACGATGATGACAGTGATGACGACGATGACGACAGTGATGATGACGATGACGGCGATGATGACGACGACGATGATGACAGTGATGACGACGATGACGACAGTGATGATGACGATGACGATGACAACGACGATGATGACGATGACGACGACAATGACATGACGATGATGACAACGACGATGATGACGATGATGACGACGATGACGACGATGATGACGATGACGACAGTGATGACGACAGTGATGACGACGATGATGACGACGATGACGACGATGATGACGATGACGACAGTGATGACGACAGTGATGACGACGATGTCGATGGCAACGATGATGACGAAAATAAATATAAGCTAAAAAAGGCCAAAAAAAAAAATCACATATTTTTGTATGAATTATTGTACTGTAGCTATATTTATGTGAATTTGTCAATCAGATGAAATAAAATAGCTTTTTATTTTTCATCAAAGTGTCGACTGATTTTGTGCCTGATTTCTTTTTTTCTTTTGGCCTTTTTCAAGCTTTTTATTTGACAGAAACAGCTGAAGAAGGAATGTGGGGACAGAGAGACGGGTCATGACATGCAAAGGGCCACAGGTCGGATTTGAACCCTGGGCCAAGGACTGAGACTTTGAACATGGGGCCGAGGCTTCTTCGTCAAAACCTTCAAAATGGTTCAAAATCATCAAAACTGGAGAGAAAAATTAAAAAGGTAATATTTATTGTCGTTGTTGTCGTCGTCGTCACCATTGTTGTCATCGTCGTTATCATCGTCATCCTCGTCACTGTCGTCATTGTTGTTATCGTCGTCATCGTCATCATCGTCGTCATCGCCATCATCGTCGTCGTTGTCATCATCGTCGTTGTCATCTTCGTCATCGTTGTCATCATCATCGTTGTTATCGTCATCGTCATCGTCACTGTTGTCATCATCGTCAGCATCATCGTCATCATTATTGTTGTCATCGTCATCATCCTTGTAATCATCGTCGTCATCATTATCATCATCATCATCCTTGTCGTCGTCATCGTCATCATCATCATCCTTGTCGTCGTCATCGTCATCATCATCATCGCCGTCGTCATCTTCATCGTCATTATCGTCATCGTCATCATCATTTGCCGTCATCGTCGTTGTCATCATCATCGTTGTCATCATCATCATCATCGTCGTCGTCATCATCAAAAGTTTTACTTTTATTATTATATTTGATTACAGTAATCTCATTAGTATTACAACTGGTATTTAATAAGCATGTAGCATGTATATTTTAAAAAGTATATTTAAAGTAATATAAACAGTTGCAGTACTACAATCTGTAAATATTAAATATATACATTAAATATTTACCTTTTTAATTTTTCTCTCCAGTTTCTTGATAATTTTGAACCATTTTGAAGGTTTTGACGAAGAAACCTGAAAACAAAGTACACAAACTACATCACACACAAAGTACACACAAAGTACACAAACTACATCACACACAAAGTACACACAAAGTACACAAAACTACATCACATGCAAAGTACACACAAAGTACACAAAACTACATCACACGCAAAGTACACAAAACTACATCACATGCAAAGTACACACAAAGTACACAAAACTACATCACACGCAAAGTACACAAAACTACATCACACACAAAGTACACAAAACTACATCACACACAAAGTACACACAAAGTATACAAAACTACATCACACACAAAGTACACAAAACTACATCACACGCAAAGTACACACAAAGTACACAAAACTACATCACACACAAAGTACACAAAACTACATCACATGCAAAGTACACACAAAGTATACAAAACTACATCACACGCAAAGTACACAAAACTACATCACATGCAAAGTACACACAAAGTACACAAAACTACATCACACACAAAGTACACACAAAGTATACAAAACTACATCACACACAAAGTACACAAAACTACATCACACACAAAGTACACACAAAGTACACAAAACTACATCACACACAAAGTACACAAAACTACATCACATGCAAAGTACACAAAACTACATCACATGCAAAGTACACACAAAGTACACAAAACTACATCACACGCAAAGTACACAAAACTACATCACATGCAAAGTACACACAAAGTACACAAAACTACATCACACGCAAAGTACACACAAAGTACACAACACTACATCACACACAAAGTACACAAAACTACATCACACGCAAAGTACACAAAACTACATCACACACAAAGTACACAAAACTACATCACACACAAAGTACACACAAAGTATACAAAACTACATCACACACAAAGTACACAAAACTACATCACACACAAAGTACACACAAAGTACACAAAAATACATCACACACAAAGTACACAAAACTACATCACATGCAAAGTACACACGAAGTATACAAAACTACATCACACGCAAAGTACACAAAACTACATCACATGCAAAGTACACACAAAGTACACAAAACTACATCACACACAAAGTACACACAAAGTATACAAAACTACATCACACACAAAGTACACAAAACTACATCACACACAAAGTACACACAAAGTACACAAAACTACATCACACACAAAGTACACACAAAGTACACAAAACTACATCACACACAAAGTACACACAAAGTATACAAAACTACATCACACACAAAGTACACAAAACTACATCACACACAAAGTACACACAAAGTACACAAAACTACATCACACACAAAGTACACAAAACTACATCATACACAAAGTACACAAAACTACATCACACACAAAGTACACACAAAGTACACACAAAACTACATCACACACAAAGTACACACAAAGTACACACAAAGTACACAAAACTACATCACACACAAAGTACACAAAACTACATCACACACAAAACTACATCACACACAAAGTACACACAAAGTACACAAAACCAGTCGACAGTTTGATAAAAAAAAATCTAGTTTATTTCATCTGATTGACAAATTCACATAAATATAGCTACAATAATTCATATAAAAATATCTTCCTTCATACTGTTGTAAATTAAATATATTAAAGTTAACACTCTGGAATCTTCAGTGAATACTCAAATATAATAAATATCTCCTGACAAATAACTTATTTTGTAAATAAAGTTGAACACATTCAAAAACACGAATCAATATTTCAAGATGTTCACAAGCTCGGAGCCGACAGCTGTTGACGATCGTGACGAGCATCAGAAAAATATTTTTGTCTTCAAGGTGACGAAGGCGACTTTTCGAGATTTTGAAGTGAATTTTTGGTCCGAACACGTCCGAAGTTAACGAGCAGAGCTCAGTCGATTCTTCGTGACGAAAAGAAATGAGGAGAAAATAACAAAACAATGAACCCAAATAAACAAGTCCTGATGATGATGCTGCTGGTGGAGGTGCTGACGACAATACTGATGATGATGATGATGATTACAACGATGATGATGATGATGACGATGAAGGCACTCTATAGGACGTGGTGCTGTGCCAGCTCATCGATCCACCTGAGGATGAAGGTGAACTCTCGGGCGGCCTTCAGTGCTCCTTCGTCTCTCCTCCTCTGCACACAGAAAGTTTTACTTGTATTATTATATTTGGTTACAGTAATCTCATTAGTATTACATCTGGTATTTAATAAGCATGTAGCATGTATATTTTAAAAAGTATATTTAAAGTAATATAAACAGTTGCAGTACTACAATCTGTAAATATTAAATATATACTTATTAAATATTTACCTTTTTAATTTTTCTCTCCAGTTTCTTGATAATTTTGAACCATTTTGAAGGTTTTGACGAAGAAACCTGAAAACAAAGTACACAAACTACATCACACACAAAGTACACACAAAGTACACAAACTACATCACACACAAAGTACACACAAAGTACACAAACTACATCACACAAAGTACACACAAAGTACACAAACTACATCACACGTCGTTGTGTACTCACACAGCGTTGCAGTGTGTGTTGCGGTGTGTAGTCGTCGTTGTGTACTCACACAGTGTTGCAGTGTGTGTTGCGGTGTGTAGTCGTCGTTGTGTACTCACACAGTGTTGCAGTGTGTGTTGCAGTGTGTGTTGCGGTGTGTAGTTGTCGTTGTGTACTCACACAGTGTTGCAGTGTGTGTTGTGGTGTGTAGTCGTCGTTGTGTACTCACACAGTGTTGCAGTGTGTGTTGAAGTCGGTACAGCAGGTCGTTGTAGTGGAGGGGGAGGAGCTTCTGGATGACGTCTCGACTGAACACGCTCCTCTTGTAGACATCAATCAGTTCCTGCATCTCCAGCCAGCCAATCTTACGCTGCAGAGAAGAGCTCATGTTAACACAGGTACACAGTCATCAGGTACACCTGCAGGAAGTCCTGACTGAGTTCCTTTTTTAGGAAACAGGGAGACAGGAAATGAATGAAGTGAACGCAGAACTGCCAAAAACATCACGGAGACTACGTCCAGGTTTTAGACAGTCTGCGGGGACGTCACGGAGACTACGTCCAGGTTTTAGACAGTCTGCGGGGGCGTCACGGAGACTACGTCCAGGTTTTAGACAGTCTGCGGGGACGTCAGGGAGACTACGTCCAGGTTTTAGACAGTCTGCGGGGACGTCACGGAGACTACGTCCAGGTTTTAGACAGTCTGCGGGGACGTCACGGAGACTACGTCCAGGTTTTAGACAGTCTGCGGGGACGTCACAGAGACTACGTCCAGGTTTTAGACAGTCTGTGGGGGACTGCCCATTGACGAGCTGTGTCTTTTTGTTGAAGCCATAAATAAAGACGTTGTTGGACAGACAGCTGAGAAAAACCCGGGAGACTAAAATAAACACTCGCCCTCGTTTGACTGCCCGGGCGTGTCAGCTCGACGTGTTTGGAAATACCTGTGAGCCGCTGGTCTGACACGTGTTTAGGAAGAAATTACAGGAGGAGTGCTGCGTCGACGTTCATGTCGAGCTTCAGTGTCAGGTTTAACGTTAACGACGTGCAGGTGACACGAGTATCGCCGGAGGCTTAAAAACCTCAAAGAAAGATGAATGTCCACTTCTGCAGCAGCAGAGAGCGATCAACAAGAACACAAAGACGACACTGGAAAGTCCTGAAGACAAAGCTTTGACAGACAGGCCAACAGACAGACAGGCCAACAGACAGACGGGCCAACAGACAGACAGGCCAACAGACAGACGGGTTCACTGACCTCAGGACATTTAGTGCAAAACTTAGGCAGCAGTCTCCGGAAGTATTTCTCTTCTCTCTGCAAATGAAAATATCAAAGTGATTAGTCATAATCACTTTACACACACAGTCCTCATTAAAACTTTCAATGCAAGAAACTTTCAAAATAAAAGCCGCAACATTAAGAATATTAAAATGAGAATTTTCATCTATTAAACATGCAAATAATACAAAGCAGACCTCAGTAAAAATTACATCAAATAAAGTTTTTTTTTAAATGATACGTTCTTATTTCAAAGTTATTTAATAGAATCCAGTTAGATGAGGCAGCTTCTGAATCTGAGTCTGAAATTTACGCTGAAAAATAGAAACAAGAAGTTTAATTTGGTTTGAGCGAGCGAGCCGTGGTCGAGTGACATCGGCAGTGAATGACAGCGAGCGAGCCGTGGTCGAGTGACATCGACAGTGAATGACAGCGAGCGAGCCGTGGTCGAGTGACATCGACAGTGAATGAGAGCGAGCGAGCCGTGGTCACGTTTTCAGCCTTTGATCTGATCGAGATCTTTGATCTGCAGCTTTCACTTCCTGTCTGACACTGAACATCAGAAGAACATCAGAAGAACGTTACTCATCAATATGAAGAATGAAGAAACGCTGGTGTGAAACTGTGTCGTGTTTTAAATAAATCAGAACAATAAAAGACTATGAAAGAGACTTTTATTTTGAAAAAACTGATCATTGCTAACCATTATTCTGAAGTCCTTTTCCACGATGTGCTCACATTATTCTGACCACTCTGTTTGATCGATGAGTTATTGATAACTGTAAGCTGATTGATTCAGTAAAAACACTCAATTAACTAATCAATAATCATTAGAAGTTATTGATCAGTCAGCTGTTGATTCATCAATATTTGAATGAAACTTAATTATTGATCCTTTTATTTAGTGTCCTTATGAAACAAAAAACACTGATCAATAATAAGCAATCAGAATCAGAATCAGAATCAACAATTATGTTTGATTGATCATTGATAGAAATAATTAATCATTTATTTTATTATTGATCTTTAATTGATAATTAACCTGATCATCCATTATTTGGCATTTTAAACTGACTGACTGATTGACAGACTAATCAACAGGAATTATTGGTGTTTAACTGATAGTAAACTGAAATATTGATTAGTAGCCTAATCAATAGAATTTATTGAAACTGAAGTGACATATTGATTGGGAAACTGATCAATCGACGTTATCAAAGTTTAAAGGTTGTAAAGCGACAAATTGATTTTGAAAGTTTTTGATCTTTAATCAATCTTTCATAAAGGCTAATCAGTAGAAGTTATTACTGACCACACAAATCAATAACAGTTATTGATTGATAGTCAGGTGACATATTAATCAGAAATCAGTATTTCATTGATTTTAAACTGATATCTGAGTTCACAGACAGACAAAGTGTTTGTTGATAAACTAATCAATAAGAGTTATTGACAGGTTTGTGTTGTGATCAGCTGACTGATCTGTGACCTGATAATTGATAATTATTGATTATTGATCATCAAACAAACAGATCATCATGAGTCGTTATTGATCTTCTTACCGGCAGTCTGTCGATCAGCTGTCTGGTCCGGCTCCACAGGTCTCGGATCAGCTCGGCGGGGATCTCCTGTCGGCAGGTGATGCCACGCTCGTCGGTTGCCGCGGCAACCGGCCCGACGTGGCAGTGCAGGAGGCTGAGGAGGAGGAGGAGAGCGGCAGACGTCCTGACGAGGAGGTGAAACATGTTGAAGTGCAGCAAGCTCACTCCCCTCTGCTGCATTTATACCTCCTCCTCCTCTCACCCACCGCCTCCCCCCTCGCTCGGCACTCCTCCTTTTCTTTGTCCTCCTCTCCTGTTTCAGAAATTTCCTAATATCACTCACTGAAATTTCCAAGAGTGCTGATGTCACGTCCCCTTTCTTTCTTCCTCTCCTCTTTTCTTCCCATGTCCTCTGTCCTTCCTCCTCCTTTCCTCTTCATCCCTCTCTCCTCTTCTCCTCCTCATCCTCATTCCATTTTCTTTTCTTAGTTTCCTCCTCCTCCACTTGCTCTCTTTCCTCCCTTTCTTCCTTCCTATCCCGTCATTCCTCCTTCCTCTTCATCTCCTTTCTGTCTTCATTTCCTCTGTTTTCCCACCTTTACTTTCTCCTCCTCTTCTTCCTCTCCTCCTCTCTTCACTTCCCTCATTTTGTCAGCTCTTCTCTCGTTCTCCTCCTCTTCTTTCTCTCCTCCTGGCCAACTTTCTTTACATCCTTTCCTGCCTAGTTTCTCCTCTTCTCCTCCCTTTCTCTGATGTTTTCTCTCATCTTTCGCTTTAGTTTCCTTTTTCCTCATCTTTCTCTCCTTTCCTCCTCCTGGCCTCCTTTCTTGATATTCCCTCTTTTTTGTCTTTCTCTTCCTTTCCTTTCTCCTGGCCTCCTTTCCTAAGATTTTATCTCTCTCCTCCTTTGTTTATTTTCTCCTTTTCTTTGACTCCTCTGCTCCTTTCTTCCTCTCTCTTCTCTCCTTGTCTGTTTTCCTCACCTCCTTCCTCCAACTTTTCCTTCTCTCCTTGTTTCTTTTCCTCTTTTCTTGCTTCCTTCCTTCTCCTCACTTTAGGAAAAAAGGACAGGAATGATCCTTCCCTGTCTCCTCCTCTCTCCTCGCCCCAGCGGTGAGGTGATGTCACTTCCTGTCAGTTTTGTGTGTTTAGATGTTCAGTCAGATAAAACTAGGTTGTGGCTTCAATCGGCGCAGCTCGAGGAAAAGGTGACTCTGCAGTTTTTTGTTTTTCCACCTCGCTTTCAGAAAGCGCCGAGTCGCCGTCCAACCCAGATTACAGACGGTGTCTGCAGCTGTCAGCAGGTTGGCACCACCGAAGAAGAAGAAGAAGAAGACGTAGAAGAAGACCTGCAGCTGCAGATGCACACACAAAAATGTTGGCAATACTTCCTGGAAGTCAGAGCGGTAACCAGGTCAAGCAGCCACAACAGCACACTGTCTGTCTCTCTGTCTGTCTGTCTGCACCGTGACACTTTAGAAGTGCACACTCGCTGATTTTTGTCAAATCATCCTGTGCACTGCATGCAGACTACAGACTGTCTAAAACCTGGACGTAGTCTCCGTGACGTCCACACAGACTGTCTAAAACCTGGACGTAGTCTCCGTGACGTCCCCGCAGACTGTCTAAAACCTGGACGCAGTCTCCGTGACGTCCCCGCAGACTGTCTAAAACCTGGACGCAGTCTCCGTGACGTCCCCGCAGACTGTCTAAAACCTGGACGTAGTCTCCGTGACGTCCCCGCAGACTGTCTAAAACCTGGACGTAGTCTCTGTGACATCCCCCACAGACTGTCTAAAACCTGGACGTAGTCTCCGTGACATCCCCGCAGACTGTCTAAAACCTGGACGTAGTCTCCGTGACGTCCCCGCAGACTGTCTAAAACCTGGACGCAGTCTCCGTGACGTCCCCACAGACTGTCTAAAACCTGGACGTAGTCTCCGTGACGTCCCCGCAGACTGTCTAAAACCTGGACGTAGTCTCCGTGACTGTACAGTAAAGTACTGTATCATGTTGAATTAAATATCTTTGAATTTGGGATGTTTAAAAACTTTTTTTTTTCAGTTTTCTGACATTTGTAGCTGAAATTATCAACTCATTAATTAAAAAATCACTGACAGATTCATTGATTATAAAAATAATCATTCTGCTTTGATCTAAATAAATTTGGTTAATTGGATTCAGTGGTTTGATGTCTGATCCGTGGCAGTGACGTCATCGGTGGTGTTTTAGCATTCAGGTGTGTGGTCAGACAGAAGTAGGTTGCGGCTTGTCGACTTTGTCGCCGGGAAACAGTGACAGCGCAGCTTTGTTTTCCACGCAGTACTTTTCAGAGTGACTTCGACCCATATTACAGAATGAGTTCATTTCTTCTGGTCAAACCGCTTCTTTCCTAGGCGGCATCCGCCACCACACGAGTTCAGAGTTTAAACACGTCGCAACAGGAAGGTCCTGAGTTTGGAGTTTTCTTCATCTGCTGTGGGGTTTTCTCCAGCTTCCTCCAGCAGCACTGAGTCGCCTTTAATCACAAGACAACCTGTAATACACAGAGGAAGTAAAAATAGGTCACTGAACAGGAGCTGACAACAACTGAAAGCAAAATTTCCAAGGTTCAGTTTTCCTCAAACGGTGTCATGTGGACGTGAATACCTGCAAAGGTCTGCATGCTACAGTACAACTTCTTATTAATTTTATGTGTCTCCAGTAAGTACTAATACTCCACTACAAGTAAAAGTCCTGCATTCAAACCTTACAAACTACACATTTTAAAGATGGTTAAAAGATAAAAAACTATAAATTAAATAACGGATGTGAAAAACTTCCACAGCCACTCCGGTAAACCCATCCACAGGTCAGTGTTTGTAAGTCCATCAACCGAAAACTTGATCTGCTCGTAACGCTCGGACATATCAGACATGCAATCAAGCTTAAATTTGACCCACAACCAGATTGAGCATATCCAAAAAGACGACAACACGCGCGACAACATTCTTGAAGTTCCAGCTCGAATTTCCCTCAGACGCCTCAAACAACGTGACGTGTTGCGTTCACAGCCTCGGTAACGGTACAGATAAAGGCCCGCTACAAACAAACAAACTCATGAAAAGCGAGGCGAACGATGAAGAATGAGGGAATGTATCCCATCATGACAGAACATCAGAAATCAATATAAAAGCATACATAGTTAAAGTTGGTGTCCCTATATGTTCTTTGTCTTTCTCACCCATTTATCCATCTTTGTTCAGTTTTCTGTATTTCTTTGTCTTGTCTCTACTACCCACCCACATACCTATCATATAACATGTACACGCACCCAAACACATCGCCCATACATCCACCATGCGCTCAAGTTGCATTCATACCCGACATAACCCTCAAGAGTATCTGACGACATTGTCTGTGCCCCTGTTTTTTCTTTTGTATGTGACCCTTAACTTTTATTTCATGAAATGTTTGTGAGCCACAGTCAGCTGTTTCTAAAGATGATCGAAGCAACATTGTGTAGAAATCAGTAGTCGACGACTTTGCTAACAGCCAATCATCAACAAGGTCACCAACAGCAGACATAGCAGCCAGCTAATATTACTGACTAGTCCAACAGCAGTCAGCCCAGCTCGGCGTCTGTCTTTCAGCCTTTTATTTCACCAAGCTCTCACCAACCACTAAAAGTCAGTCCCAGATTTACTCTTGTCCGGCGCTTCTTGCTCGCTCACTCTCTCCTTTTCTCTTCTTAGCTTCCTCCGTCAGCGTCCTCTTTGGTCTGTCTTTGCCTCTGCTGAACACAGCTGCATTGCCCATTTGCCAAGCTCCGGTTCTGGCATGACACCGATAGAATGCCCAGCATTCCCCCATGGCCTCTTCTTCCCAGTGGTCCAAAACACCTGTGATAGAAACACTAACAGCTCTGAGCTCACAGAGTATATACGAAGGATTTTATACGGACATTGAAACAGACTAAACTTCTGGATTTTTGACTTCTTCGAGCCAGGAGGGCTGCTGCACTCTGTGGGGGATTGTCTTGGTCTGGAAAACTTAAATCGCTGAGGCCGGAAAGATGTCGTCAAGCTCTGGGAATCAAACATGAACATGACGATCGAGAAAATGGGACGTGAACAATGAACATTTTTATCACTCGGCTGCTCATGATTAAGGTCTAAACGGTGTGATGTGAACGCAGCATCATGCCGCTTCCTAACTGGAGGCGAACAGGCTGAGCGACGTGTTTGTTTGGGTCTATTTTTCCAAAGTTTCGTCCAACCTGCTAAAAACAAAGTGTGGAGGTCAACGGTCAACATCAGCATGTGGAGGAAGTTTCAGCCTTCAGGGACTTCCTGCCAGAAAGCATGATGGAGGAGCAGCACGTCTTACACCATCCACAGCACCTTTTTTATAAGGATATATTGATCCTCTGAGGACCATGAATGACTGAACTGAATTTCAAGGCAATCCATCTGTTAGGGTCACCGACGTCTCGCCCTGTGTATCGCGGTGTCTTGCGTATTCTGCTACGTAAAAACAGGTGTGGGATCCCCAGGCTCCGATTGGTCCCCATCTGAGGGGGGTGTGGTCCCAGATGGTGCCGGCGACTGGAAGTCTGGAGGACTGGGATTGGCGCGGCAGCCTCGGTGGACGGGCCAATCAGCGGGGACCAATGGCCCCATCACGGGCATTTTAAACTCGAACCGCTGAAGGATCAGGGCGGCTTGTTGTGTTTTGTGTCTTCAGCTCGCCTCGTTGTTACTCGAAATCGTAAATTTAACAGTGGTTAACTTGTTCATTATTTGTGGAGGTTTAATTACTGGGACTGGGCAGGGTTTAGTTTTGTATATAATACTGATTACACGTAGAATATTTCTGTTAGACCCATTAGTTCAGGGCTGCTGTTTTTGATGTGTTTTTTGTTTTTGATAATTAAATTAAATAGTGAGGTTTTTCTTTCTCGTTTTGTTTCTACTAAGAATAGTACAGGCTCTGTTTAGAGTTCTCTTTTTGTTATATTTCTTTGTTTTGTTGAACAGCATCCGCTCGCTCTTTGTTCCCTTAGCTCCTCACCTCCTTTTGTTACAACAATCTGAATTTTCATTTAATAAATACCTTTGTTTATTAACCACAACACATTGGTTTTATGTTACTTCCTTTTACCCCTAAGTCAGGTCATAACACCATCCAATGGATGTTGAGATGTTTGACTCTCTGTGGACGGACGATAGCGTGACGTGATGCCTTTGTTGTGGATCTGAACTGGAGTTTTTGATGACGAGCTGATTATATTTTATCATCGCAGCATGACATCACTTTTTTTATTATTAGCTAGTCTATTATTGCACCATTATGAATGAATAAATGACATACAACTGTAGACGAGACAGCCAAAAATAACCACATTCCTGCAGTATCAGCTGATAGTGAAGCGATCAAAAGAAGAGTCGAAAAGTACAACACCGTTTCATGACGGGGCGGTTCAGAAACGGGTTTTACGTTTACTTTTTGTTTACATTCAAGGAACATTATTACGACTACACCATAAACGACATGACATGTGGTGGCAGCCGCCGGAAAGTTTGGAAACAACAATGAACTTCCACATGAAACAGGACGTAGAGTCTGTTTACGTCCTCATTTTTACGTGTTTCCTATAAAAACGGTGGACATGTCGTGCATATTGATTGCCGTTTACCAATGCCAGTAACAGAACCTCTGAACCAGCAGTGTCCAGTCTAACAGTGAATACAGTAACAGAACCTCTGAACCAGCAGTGTCCAGTCTAACAGTGAATACAGCAACAGAACCTCTGAACCAGCAGTGTCCAGTCTAACAGTGAATACAGCAACAGAACCTCTGAACCAGCAGTGTCCAGTCTAACAGTGAATACAGTAACAGAACCTCTGAACCAGCAGTGTCCAGTCTAACAGTGAATACAGCAACAGAACCTCTGAACCAGCAGTGTCCAGTCTAACAGTGAATACAGTAACAGAACCTCTGAACCAGCAGTGTCCAGTCTAACAGTGAATACAGTAACAGAACCTCTGAACCAGCAGTGTCCAGTCTAACAGTGAATACAGTAACAGAACCTCTGAACCAGCAGTGTCCAGTCTAACAGTGAATACAGCAGCCTACCGAGGTGGTTTTCTTGCCGGGTTTGGCTCCTGGCATCCCGGGCTGAGTCAGTTCAGTTAGCTACACGGCTGACTGAGCTAACCACAGTTAGCAGTTTACTACTTAGCAATCTTTACATCAAGTAATGGTAGCTAATGTTAGCAGTTAGCTGACTTGCAGGAAAAACTAATTAAGTTCATAACATTAGCTAAAGTTAGCTTTACATCCAAGCTAACTAAAATAGCTAATGTTAGCAGTTAGATACATTAGCACTAGCTCCAAACCAATTGGATCCTCAGTGTTAGCTGTATATTAGCTTTATTATATTAGCGTCACCGCTACTGCTACTTAGCAATCTTTCCATCAAGTAATGGTAGCTAATGTTAGCAGTTAGCTGGAGGAAAAAACTAATGTAATTAAGTTCATAACATTAGCTAGCGTTAGCTTTACATCCAAGCTAGCTAAAATGGCTAATGTTAGCAGTCAGCTACAAAACTAGCGAAATCTACAACATTAGCTTGTATTATAAGTTAGCTATGTTAGCCTTTTCTCAAAACTAGCGAGTTACATAACATTAACTTATGTTAGCAGTTAGCTACATTAGCACTAGCTCCAAACCAGCTGGATCCTCAGTGTTAGCTGTATTAGCTTTATTATATTAGCTTCACCTCTACTGCTACTTATCAATGTTTCCATCATAAAGTCTGTAAATATACCTGAACATACCTGAAAACATGACCGTGTGTCAGTGTTGGTCAGTATATTGATTATCAGTGTATTGATCGGACTTTATTGACACTCATGTTCAGTCAGATTATCTTTACAATAAACCTCACCAGGTGAAAAGTTCAGGTGCTCGTCATGTGATCTGTTTGAGCGCCCCGCTGCTGTCCGTTCAACACAAAGACGACGGCTAAATATAGATTCCTATCACACACACACACACACACACACACACACACACACACAGTGGGAAGTTTGCTGTTGTTTGTTACTTCCTGGTGTTACCTGTGTGGGGAAATCCCCTGTGATGACATCACATCAGGTAGAGCCCTGCTGACCACGCCCCCCTCTCCCCATGAGAGGTAAATGATTGCAGGTAGACAGGTATGGGTGTGTGTGTGTGTGTGTGTGTGTGTGTGTGAGTTCTTGTTCTTCTATCTATGTGAGGACATTTTGTCCAGTCTTTGTTTAGTTTTAATGTTTGAGCTGGGTTTAAGTTTAAGTTTAGTTTTTAAGGTGTGGCTCAGTGTTGTAGTGCAGATATATGAAGTAGACTTACTTATCTTTCAGCCTGCATACCCACCTTTAAATCCCTGAGCAGTTTGTCATCATCTAAAATGAATAAAATAAGAGAATATTTGCACGACATTCGTTTCCATTTAGGCTTTCTGACTCAAATCTTACTGTATCAGGATATTTACCCTCGTTAATGGACATGCTGCTGAATTTAAGCCACAAAATGGGCTTGTAAATGATGTTTTACAGACTCTACAGAGGTTGCTAAGCCCAGTTACATTCCAGCTCCAGTTCTAGCATGACACCGGCTGTGTGGATAATCTCAGATCTTCTTCAAAACTGTGAATTTTGTTCGATTGTGAGTTGTAAAAAGTGCGACGGACAGAACGATCTGAAATCTGTAGTTTTTACTAAAGAATAGACGATTTAATGTGACGTCGACTCTGTCGTCTAACAGCGATCTATATCTTTTATTAACTCATGGAAACATGCACGAACATGATCGCAGACTGATGACTGTTAAAAACACGTTTCAGTTTTACTTGTGACCTTTTGTGACTCAAGTTTCGAGTACATGATCTCTCTCTCTGATTGTTTAGGCTGTTACCTAACAAACACACAAGCACACACACATGCACACTCATACTGTATATATCTATATATATAAATATATATAGACACACACACAGCGAGCTGAAACCAAGCCTACACCATTGAAAGTAGGTAAGTAGGCCTCGTCTCCTTGCGGTATCTGCAGAACTCTGCACCAGTTTGATGATATAGGTCAGGGTGTGCCATCGGGTGAGGTTTGATCTGATCTAAAAAAATCAATCTGAACGACAGATATCAGATTTCTTGATGGTTTTAGTTTTAATAATAATATTTAATATGAACATTTTATAACTTTCCTCTCATAAACTAACGTCTGTTGATGTCACACTGACTTGTAATCAGGTGAATGGAGTGTTAGTGTTTGTACCACAGGCGTTTTGGACCACCGGGATGAAGAAGAAGAGGAAGAAGAAGAAGAAGAAGAGGAAGAGGTTTACAGGCTCTGTTTGGGGCAAAGCCAGTGTCGTGCCAGAACCGGAGCTGGGTGAGCTCAAACATTTAAAAAAAGTAACATTTTATTGTAAATAAAATAAATCAATAAAACTGTATTCATAAAACTCCTTTAAAAAACGATTTTACAGAGACAGACAAACACAAACAGGATAAAAATAAGATTTAAGAACGCAGTAATGACAATAAAGAAATATAAAAAATATATATATTCTTTATTATTGTTGTTTTATTGTATTTAATGTTTATATTAATTCAGATGATCAGATTTTATTTGGCTCGTTGGCTCCTGAAAAGTTTTATTCCTGATTGAACCATGTCAAACACTTTATTTTGAAAAGTTCTGTATAAAATATAAAATAAAATGTATTATTATACAATTATATTACACAAGGTGGACAAGAAGAATACTAATAAATCAAAATATAATGGAAAAATCAAAGACATGGTGGTAACATCATCATCAGGAGGTGGATTTGATCAGTTAGGACTTTTTACAAGAGGACTAACAGTCCGAGGTTAAACAGTTAAACTGATCTAAAGGGCAACACACACACACACACACACACACACACACACACACGTTGTTTTCAATGTTCAGCTGCACGCTGGCAGCAGCTCGATACACCGCTGTCCTATTTTCCAGCTCCAGTCGACCTGAACCTTTAAGAAGCTGAAAGATGAAAGTGACGTTTGGGAGCAGCCGAGCGGCCGATTTGAAGAGACTGAAACGTGTCGGATGAGTTCAGAAAATGACATGACTAACTTTGAAACACTCCGAGCTGAGATGAATTCATCTCTATCTCTCTCAGGGTGGCCTCAGCGTGTCATCGAGCCACCCTTTAAGGACCGCCCACAAAATCCTGTTTGAACCTCTGACTTCACATGTCAGTGATATATGGCTCAAAGTCTTTTCACGTGTTTTCAGCATTTATTTTACAACATACAGTATTTAAAGTGTTTAAAGAAATCTCAGAATTGACTTTACACAAATACTTCCACCACCAAAGTTTTGGGTTTTATTGTTTAGTGTTTCCTGTTTTATTTTGTAATTCTCCTCACGTCTGTAGCTTTACTTCCTGCTGTTGTTGCGTTTCCCGCTGTTTTTGATAAGTCTGTTTCACCTGTGTGTTGTCATCCTGCCTGTATTTGTGCGTTTAGTCTGAGTGTTCTCTGGTTTCAGGGTCAGTTCGTCTTCGTTCTACATGTTTTGGTTTCTTGAACGTCGCCTGACCGTTTGGACTTGTTTGGATTTGTTTACTTGTTCTGCACCGGTTGAATTCGGGTTTGGTCGTCTTCCTGGTTAACCTGCTTGAAATCGTGACGCCAACATGGAGAACATGAACAATGTGAGACTTTTTTAAAGAGCTGACATTTCCTCTCCGTCTGCCCGACACAAAGACGATAATTACAAAACTTCAGAGATCCGTTTTTTGTGCAACAAAGCTTTGTTTGACGTCGTTTGACGTTTCTTATGGACTATATTTAGACCCAAAAATATGAATCTGCTTCGTCATTGTTATCTGGATGTTTTGTTGATGTTTGTTGTTGGATTTCGTCTTTATCGACGAGACAAACTTAAAGAAACAAAAGCAGACCGACGAGCCGACGTTTGTATTTAAAGCAAACTTTATTTATTTGAAGTAAAATTTGTATCTGTCAGTAACATTCAACACTGAAATACTGTCACAACTTCGTCATAACAATCAGCCATAACATGGCAACAGGATCGATACCAGAGTTTTGGTATCAAAAACATTCTGATAAATAAATAGATCAATAACTAATCAGCCATACTGGAGTCAATATAAATATTTTGCATAAAAAAAGGTTAAATACATGAATAAATAGCAGTATAAAAGTTGTCGGTATAAAAGTTGATAAATATGATAAATAGAAACGGCGTCAGTAGAAACAGTCGAGGCGTCACTGCTGGGCGTCGGTGGAGTTTCTCGGCTGGACGCAGAAGTCCTGCAGGTACGTGAACAGGATGTCGATCTCTCCCAGCGCTTTGTTCATGCCTTGCTCGGCGCCCATCTGGAACAAATAGAGACACGTTAGAAACAGTAGAGACACAAGAGGAGGGACGTCGACTGTCGCGTCCTGCTGCTACGAATGAATGTGGATTCATCCACCGCTGAAAGTGGTCCCCAACAAATAGATAAAAACTACAGTGAAACAGCTGTTTACATTACATTAATTCACCTTTTATTGGTCTTAGACACAGAACTTCACTGCATAATACTTAATATACTTAAAAAACATCTTAAATATTCTGCAGTGAACATAATCATTGTTTGTTTCTATCTTCTAGTAGATGATTTTGTATCTTTCTTGTACGATTACTTTCTGATTTACTGATTTTAAAATTCTTCTCTAATGTGACATTTTGTCCAATCAATGGTCTATAATGCAAAAATATTAAGTTTATTATCACGTAAAAACAAAGAAAATATGCAAATGATCACCTTTGAGAAGCTATTTGTACTTAAAAATGACAAATCGACTGATTAATTGACTAATTAAACTATTAATTATTAACTATTAAACTTTAATGAGACGCGAGAATCTCTGCTTGAAAACTGACAAAATCAGACAGACGGTGCTCTTATTTATTAATTTAAGTTCATTATCTTAAGACTGTCTGTCACTATGAAGTTTAATAATGTGTCATTATTTTATTTTTAATTAATTATTTACATGATGATGAGCAGCCACAGCAGCTCCGAGCTTTATTGTGAAGAGCAAACTTCAAAATAAAATGAGTTTAAAGTTTAGTCTTACTTTGGCGAGCTTCTTGCGAAACTCCACAGCGTGCTGATGGTCGTGGTAGTGAGTCACATTCTGGAGAGAGAGAGACAGGTAGGTTAGACAGATATCGGCTGTTATCATCTTCAATCTTTCCTCCGTCTGTGTTCGTGTCAGACTGTAACCACCGAAAGTCGCTTATCAATTTTAAGCAACCACACCGCCACCACACACACACACACACACACACACACACACTCCATAAACAGCTCCATCATAAAACGTTTGAAAATAGCGGCAAAAAAACGAAAGGCAAAAAAGAAATTCATGTTTTCTGAATAATTATCGCCCCTATGAACAGTTTTGGTAATTTTGGGAAGTAAGCTAATTCACCTTCTTCCTGAGAGTTAGCTGAGAAGATTGATACCTCACACGTGCTTTCTTGTGCTAGGCTAGCTGTTTCCAGTCTTTATGCTAAGCTAAGCTAAGTCGTATTTAACTTGAAAACACTCACGCAGCCATGAGTCTGCAGGTCCTCGCTGACCCGGCTCAGGTCGATCTTCAGCCTCTGCATGTGAGGATGGCTGTTGTCGCGGTGACGCAGGATGTTGTTCAGGTAGAAGTCGAGGATGTTGGCGTGGAGGCAGCAGATCTTCAGGTGGTCCTGAAAGGAGGCGGAGATGAGGTTAGAGGTCGGGTCGGGTCGGGTCAGGGTTACGGGAACGTTACTTGGATGGAGGCGATTCTCACCTGGGTGGTGTCGACTCTGGGCATCAGTCTGGTGTTGGAGTCGTTGTGCAGCTGCAGATTCTGAGCCTGACGTGCACAAAACCAGATTAGCATCCAGAACATCCAGATTCCCGCCAAAAGTTCAAGAACTTGAGCTCAGTGTTTAGCTCGAGCGCTAACGGATGAGACACCTGAAGTACTGCTTAAATCTACGGAGTAACATCGGCGCCAAAAGAACTCATTTAAATTCAAAGTTTAAGTTGGTGCCGACACGAAGCTGAAATCTGCAGATTTAAATCCAGATTTCTGATATTAAAGTTCAGTAAAAACATGTTTGAGTACTGCACTGCAGTATATTTTTAAAATACTTCACACTTGAACTCGTTTTACACATAAAATGTGACGTGTTTGTAAAATTTGAGTGCAAAAACATCAAAATGCTGCACATTAACGGACAAATAGTGATAATCTGATCATGCAATATATAATATTTTAACACTAAGAGGGTATTTTCTGCTGCGTACTCACAACTTTTGATACTTTGAGTACATATGTTGTATTTTTACTTCAGTGCACAACATTTATACATAAACTGTCTACATAAAGTGTCTCTGAATATTAAATAAAGAACTCTTCTCGTGCACTCACATGTTGCGACACCTCCCGGACGGCCTGGTACGTCTCTGGGTTTCTTAGCGGCTGACTGAGCGGCCGGTCGACAGGCAGCGCCACCGCCTGTTCAGCCCAACCAATCAGGAGCAGCGGCAGCAGCACGACTGCAGCCAGACGGAGGAAGGAGGCGATGGTGGTGAGCTGCATCGTTGGTGGATGACTGAGTTATCTGAATCCTTACAGACTGAGGAGAGAGTGTGTTCACCTGCAGACAGACACACAGATTATTACAGATTATTATTACAGATTATTACTACAGATTATTACAGATTAAAGTCATAAAAGTGTTGAATGGATCTGTCCGTGTGTCCTCACCTGTCAGGAGATGCTGTTGTGAAGACGTCTCTGTGGCCTCTCTTTTTATACACATCAACCCTCCGCCCCCTCTGTGAAATATAGGACAGGTAACCATAGAAAAAAACCCCAACACACACACACACACACACACACACACACACACACAGGTCACTGCTGAGCTCGTACAATCTGTGTTTACTGTCACTTACATGGAGGAAATTAACTGTCACTCAAGGTGTGACGAAATTACGTTTGTCATCAATTTTAAAAGAGAAATTTTAATTGTCATGACATCATTTCCTCCACACATGTGAGTGTGTGAGTGTGTGTGTGTGGGTGTGTGTGTGTGTGTGTGTGTGCGCTCCCTGGTGAATTATAACCTGGAAATCACTTCGTTACGTCAATTTCCCACAAACGGGAAAACTGGTCCGACCAGCCCATGATGGCGGCGGCGGCTCTGCCCAGATTAGATGTTTATTTTTATCATTAGAATTATGCAACAGGCTTATGTAACCGAGTGCTGTCATTATTTTCTATGATAGGGCAATTAAAGTCACTACAAAGGTGCAGTTATGTCATTTTGTGATACATTTATGATTTAATGACCCAATAAAACAACAAATAACTTCATAAATCTTTTATAATTTCTGTTTTCAGCTGCGAAGATTTGATTTTTTTTGTAGATACCAACAATTTAAAACCTGATAACGAGCTGCAGATGATAATGCTGAAAAACATCATTAATGATCTTTGTTAATTAACCCACAACAAGCCGTGCATCTGTTAAAAAGTCTGATTAAAGCTGCAGTTCCTCCAACAGCCACTAAATTAAGATGCTACGTTGAAGTGAACAGGAAAAATAACATCTAGATGACAAGTTGCTGGTTAGTGTACTGCATGTTGCTCATACTGAAGGTGAGGCAATCAATACAGGACATCAGGGTCGCATCTTGAAGACATTGTTGTACTGCAGAGGGCCGAGTC
The DNA here is from genome assembly GCA_033000465.1 of Sciaenops ocellatus. NCBI lineage: Eukaryota > Metazoa > Chordata > Actinopteri > Sciaenidae > Sciaenops > Sciaenops ocellatus. The sequence goes on from CP136889.1 coordinate 20,636,691, forward strand.
CAAGAGAGCCCGAGACCAGCGTCAGCGTTGAGAAAGACGTCAACCTATGATTGGTCAGAGACTAACATGTACTCTGACATTTGAACCACAGTACAGTATAAAGAATGGACAGCGTATGCGAGATGTGAAGCCACCATGTTTGCACCTGTCAATCAAAGCGTCCAAGCTCTTAATCCTGCATAACTTTAAGCCTTAATATAATCTGAACAGGTGAGTTGTATAAAAATTCACCCTCAGTACAGTTGTCATGAACGGGGAAATTAGCTATAGAGACCAAAACTGTTTTTTGTACCAGGCTGTAAACATGTTTATTTCTGCTGTGAAGTTGGACATTTTAACATGGGGACTTATGGAGACTGACTCACTTCTGGAGCCAGCCTCAAGTGGACGACAAGAGGAACTGCAAGTTTTCACGGAGGTTGCCGCCTGGTCTGAACCCAACATAACGTTCAGATTCAGAGTGATAATTCTCTGCAGGTTCGACCACCTTCACATTTGGATGTTGTTTTATTATTAAAGTATAAAAATCTGGATTATAGTTTAAAATAATGAACAATGATGACGTCTGGATGAGAGGCAGACATCATAAGGAGCTTGTGAAGTTTTGGACATGCAGCAGTTCATTTCAGACACAGATATTATTATTATTATGTAACAGCAGGCGTTACCTGGATTAATAGCGGCGTATCATCTGCATAAAAGTGAAATCGATGCTGTGTCTGCAGATAAATACCTTAAAAAAATGATAGACCCCTGGGGGACGCCACGACGGAGCGGGCCACTTTCACACCACTACGGAAGAAGAAGAAGCTCAATGGGAGAGGTTAAATTTCATCAAATAACGCCATATCAGTGATATCGAAGTAAAGTTTGCTCTCCTGAGGCCAAAGTGAAAACCCCTGATTGATACCAACGCCCTCTCAGTGTCCTCCCTGTCTCAGCTTTTTAACGTCAACATTTTCCTGTCAGGATTTTTCCTCCTGTCAGTAATTTGTCCTCGCAGTTCCTGGTGTGGAGTGGAGTGAAGGATCGAGTGGCAGGGTCCATTTTCTACTTAAACTGGCATTTATTGTGTCTCGCTGGGTGTGTGAATCCCTCGGAGACTTTGGGTTAAAGGCTCGAAATGAGCTGCACGTCTCCTTCAGCTGCACTTCAGATGCTAAAACAGATTTTTACTGTATTCACAAGAAGATTATTAATCTGAATAAACTCAATCAGAGAGAAAACGCTGAATTAACGCATTCGTTAGAATAATTGCTCGTGTTTCCAGTCTGTGGCAGATTATTCTGATCAGACTGTGGCTTTTTTTTCTGCATAAACTCATCAGATCTGGTGTTACATCATCTCTGTGTGTCATATATCGCAACATGTCGCAATCTAAAGTGGAGCACCCAGTTTAGGAAAGGAAGGGAAATAACCAGCACTGACACTCTGAACAGCAGTGAAATTATCACAGCTGCTCGAAGCGTTGACAGAAATCCAGAGAAAATTTAACGACATGTTAAATTGTCACAGGAAGTTTAAGTGTTTAAAAATAATCTTAAATTACAAATGACGTCGTCGTTTTGACGTGTCAGAGATCAAAAAGTTGCATCAAACGTCTCTTTAATATTTTAAGTTTTTTTATTAAAGCTGATTGTTCAGATTTTATTTTGACATTTTTTTGTGTTTAATTTCTTCATATTTTATTCTTTGTATTTTTATTTGCTGCACTGAATTTATCAGAGATCAAGATACACATTTACACACATGCACACACATATATATATATATATATATATATATATATATGTGTGTGCGTGTGTGTGTGTACATGCCGTATATGTGTGTAAATGTGTATATATACATATATAGTACACACACACACACACACACACACACACACACACACACACACACACACATATATATATATATATATATATATATATATATATATATATATATATATATATATATATATATATATATATATGTATACACATAAATATGTGTATACATATGTGTGTACATACTGTATATATACATATATAGTAGCTCCTCTGGGTGCTCGTGTTAGCATTTAGATGAAATTATCGCTGTACTCGACCGGATACTTCTGTTAGTACTCCTCTATGTAGTACACTGTGTACTCTGTGTACTTCCTGGCGTAGTGCGGTAATTTCTGCAGCGTAGCGTTGTTCAGTTCGTTTGTGCACCAGAAATGCTGATCACGACTTTTTTACTGTTTAAGATGATTCGATGCTTCGTTTAGCGCTGCACAAATCGTCTCGTGTCCGTGAAGCTGAAAATAAATATTAAAGATGATGGAAACGTTTTGTTGTTTGATGTTTTTTGCTGACGCGAAGCTTCGAGTCATTTGTGTATTTTTGTGACTGATGATGAAACCTGCAGGACGACTTCAGAAAACTTTTAGAAAACCAGCAACGAAAAAAAAAACTGTTAAACAAGAATTCACATATTTGAGTTATTTAAAGATTAATCAAATTAAACGAGATCATTTCATGATCAATTCAAACTTTGGAGGCGACTCAGGATACGATGAGTCAGCTTTGCTTTGTTTGCTTTGGTCTGTTTATCGTTATGAGGGGAATTCACAGTCAGCTCCTTCATCACTTCATACCTGGCTGACCGTGTGTGTGTGTGTGCGTGTGGTGTTTAAACAGTGTGTGTAGTTGCCAGGTGATTTGTCCGTTCTGTCCGGAGGAAGTGATGACGATATTTGTTCCGCTCTGTGACGTATTTATTTCATTAAGACTCACAGCAGTGTGTGAAGACTCTGAGTGAGTATTTCTACACCGGGTCGGATTTGGTCAGATTTTCTTTGAAATGAACGAAACACTTCAGCTTCTGTCCACCGGGGGCGCCAGAAACAACACGTGAAAGTTCATCGTAGCTGCTTTAAGTTAAAGATCTGATTCAATCTTAAATCTTAATTTCTGTCGCCTCACAGCAAGAAGGTTCAAACCTCAACAGGTTAACTGGTGACTCTAAATTGTCCGTAGGTGTCAGTGTGAGTGTGTTTGTTTGTATGTGTCCTGTGATAAGCTGGCGACTTGTCCAGGGTGTACCCCGCCTCTAATGCAGTCAGCCAGGATAGGCCGCGCCCACCGTGACCCTGATGAAGGTACGCGTTCACGGTAAGAAGATGTAACCTGTTTGTTACAGGTGTTTTACTTTGAAAATCGACGAGCAGATGAAGCAGTAACACAGAGCGCTGACTGTTCACCGTTAATGTTCTATACACTGAGCTGGAGGTTTTCTGGAGGTTTTCTGGAGGTTTGTGCAGAGGAGGAAGAACAGGCGACTCGTCAAACGTCTTTCGAAGAGTTCAATGTTTTTTTTTGTTTTTTTTTTTCAAGTTTATTGTACAGACAGCCGAACAGTAACAGGGATGTGGAGAGAGAGAGAGAGATGGGGAACGACATGCAGCAGAGCTGCAGGTCGGATTCGAACCCTGGACCGCTGAGCCTTCGTACACGGGGCGGACGCTCTACCAACTGAGCTAATCGACACCACACGTTTATTTTTTCTGCATGGTTAAGTTTGTTCATTTTTTTTATGTCGTGTGTGAATGAAATAAAAACAACATGGAGTCGTCTTTAGTCACTTTATTGACTCTGATCTCAGCGAGCAGCACGATGACTACATTTATAAAAACATGGATCACAAAGCGCCTCTACAAAAATAAACTTTAAATTAACTCTGACGTCTAAAAATCACATGATTCCTTCTAATTATCCTACAAACATGATTCACCTGCTAAGAAATCTAAAAAACAACACGCTGGTTTCCATGGCGACAGCAGTGACCGCGGCCCGGTGGGGGTGGGGGGTCAGAGGTCATCTCTTCCCCCAGAAATTCTCTCGTCTCTTCTGAGCGCGCTCCAGCACGGCGGACGCCATGGAGCAGGAGGCCGCCGAGCGCCACGACATCACCGACAGCCGGTCGTCTAGGCAACAGGAGGACGGATGTGAGGTGATTAAAAACAGAAGAAGTCAAATTATTCATTTTATTTAGTTATTTATTTATTTACCTTCGTCGGAGCCGCAGCCTCCGCCCGAACACGGCAGCTCTCTGAACCTCAAACCGAGCTCACCTGCAGAGACGGAGCAAACATCATCGACCTCCAAACTACACGACAACAACGTGCTGAAAATACTGATCCATCGACGGAAAAACAACTTTTATATTCATGTTCGGGTCGAGCACACTCAGACGTTTCCCAGCTTCAACATGAAATCTGATCTGTTGAGAAAAACTGGATGAAAAGAAGACGAGCAGGAAGTGAAGAGGAGAGAGGGGGAGTCCCTGTGTGTGTGTGTGTGTGTGTGTGTGTGTGTGTGTGTGTGTGTGTGTGTGACACATGGCTGGGGTTGACGTGTCGCGTTAAAGGTCCGGTCTGCACGATTTAATGGTTCATGTTCTGGTGTAGTTGCTGATTGCAACCCCCTCATGTCACCGTAGCTTCTCCTACACACCTGGACGTTGACTGCAATCTGCAATTTCACCACTAGATGCCGCTAAATCTGACACACTGTGCCTTTAAGGAAACTGTTTTCCAATAATCCGAGAGGATCGTAGATATTACTGGAGCTCACCGTTGTGCTGGAAGTCGGGGTGTCTCAGGGTGCCGTGGATACAGTGTGGGGGCACCGCAGGAGGCGGGGCAACAGGGGACGGCGGCTTCATCTTGATTGGTTTAGAGGGCGGACTGGCGGCTGGTCTGTGGTCAGGGGAGGGGCCAGAGGAAGGGAGGCGGGTGGAGTTATTCTCTGGCCATGCCTCCTTCTGTTTGACCGCTGTCTCCGCCCCTGCCGCCATGGAAACGGCCGACCCGCACCTCTGAACGCAAAAACAGTCACAATATGAGCTGACATGACATGATATATAACATTATAAAGTATATAATATTACCTGTTGTTTGGACGGAGAAGAGTCGTCGCTGCTCTTCAGTTTTCCCACCAGTATGGCGCCTCCTGGAGGTCAAACAGAGGTCAGAGGTCATCCAGAGAAGGTGGAGTGTAACTGAGTACATTCACTCAGATACTGTACTGCAGACTGGAGGTATTTCTTCATCGTTTGAGTCACAGAGGATGTTTTTAGGACTTTTTGGTGTTTGATCTGATCTGGTGAATTTAAATATTCTTTAACGTGTTCGATAACTTCACATAAACGTCTCTGACAGCGTCTCCGTTCTCTCACACGCGGTCTGTAAATCTCAGCTGGATAAACTTTGTGACACTGATACCAAAATATCACCACAAACACTTTCTGCTGCCTCACACGGCGGAAAACAACGTTTCCATATTGATCTTATCAGACAGCCGAGATGCCGAAACAGATCTGACACCACACTGATGTGAAGATACACTCTTCCTCTGTGTGTGTGTGTGTGTGTGTTGTTATCAAAGCTGTGATTTGTTTATGAGTCACTCTCAAGAGGCTGTGAAGTGAAGCCAAAAACTGCAGTTCCTCTTGTCGTCCACTTGAGGCTGGCTCCAGAAGTGAGTCAGTCTCCATAAGTCCCCATGTTAAAATGTCCAACTTCACAGCAGAAATAAACATGTTTACAGCCTGGTACAAAAACAGTTTTGGTCTCTATAGCTAATTTCCCCGTTCATGACAACTGCACTGAGGGTGAATTTTTATACAACTCACCTGTTCAGATTATATTAAGGCTTAAAGTTATGCAGGATTAAGAGCGTGGATGCTTTGATTGACAGGTGGGTGTCGTTACAGATGGCTTGTTTGAGCAACCAGGCGCCATTCAGCCCGCCTCAGCTCCACAGGTGATCCACGTCTCTGCTGATTTCTAGATTAGAAGATGCAGGACTACAAACATGGCGGCAGCCAGCAGCAGAACTTCACAGCAGCTCTTCAGAAACTTGTGAGTGATGTCACGGATCTTCAAACTGTCATTGGTCGCTCTGTCTCATTCACGAAGATGAGTCGAAGATTTATTTGGACCGAATCAGTCACACACGTACTAATGAGTTTGATCATGTGATCACCGGTTTGATGAATGAAGTCTGAAGACAGTCTGAGACGCTCTACAGTGACACCTAGTGGCAGAGAATGTTTTATATAGAAGCTTTAACATCTAGTGTGTGTGTGTGTGTGTGTGTGTGTGTGTCTTAAGCTACCTTTCTGTGTCGCGTTCATAACTTGTAAAAATCAGATTTTTGGGTCAGTGGTTCAGGTCAAGACTTTAGTGGTTGTAGCTGTGTACTGCCCCCAGAAATAACTAAATAAATAAAGTAAAATAACAGAAACAGTATAAAATAACAGTAACAGTGTGTGTGTGTGTGTGTGTGTGTGTGTGTGTGTTTGTGTGTACCAGTGGCAGGTGTGGTGAGGTCATGATGAGTTCTTTGAACAGGCAGCATCTTCAGCCTCGGAGTTGGTAACCTTCCCTCCTCCCTACAAACACACACGCACACACAAACACGCGCGCGCGCACACACACAAACACACACACACACACACACACACACACACACACACACACACACACACACGCAGTGTCAGTTCCTGCAGAGAAGCTTTGATGTGACTTTGACAGGATGTCAGGTTAACAGATCGACGACAGACTCCGCTGTTTGTCACGTTCACGGTACGACCGCACAGCCTCACACTGATGTCGCACACACTCTTAAACACCTCTACGGTACGAATGTGTACTGTCACGTCCACTGTTGTCCACAGGAGAAACATAAAGTCAGTCTGACACGTTCAAGTCAATGTTTCAAACTCCACCTGAAGCGTCCCTCCTCTCGGCTGACGGACGCTGCGAGCAGCCCGCTTCAATCTGCACAGAGCAACCAGCATAGAGAATCATATTTAAAAGCACACAAACGAGAAAAACAACCAAATCTGAGCAAGTTAACAAAGTCCGAAACGCTCCTTCTGTATGTAACACGTTAAATATGACACGTTAGCTTAGCATAGCAAAAAGAATGGAAACAGAGGGAAACAGCTAGCCTGGCTAGTGACAAAAAACACCAACTGATTTTAATCTTTGTTCAGTTATAGTTTGTTGTAGTTTGTTCCTGACTGTCTGAGCAATTATTAGTATTTTTAAATTAAAAAAAGGACGGCGTTTTTGTCAGCAACAAGAATTCAAATGATATGTTGGAGCTCCGTGACCAGGCCAGCGTCCCTGAGTCACATCCAGTCAACATGGCGGACTCCGTCAAGACGACCTGCGGCGTCTGTAGATATTAAAGTTTCATTCTGAGGTAAGAAAAACAAAACCTGTGTGTCTGACTGTGGCCCCGTCGCGCCCATACATTATTATTGACACTGCAGCAGCACAGAGACTTCAATAAAGTTAGTCAAAGGCAGGCTGGAGGTTGCCAAGCAACCAGGGTCAGCTGCAGGTCAGAGCAATTAACTGCAGCTGTGCTCTGTCTGTGTGTGAGTGACTGCTGAGAGACACAGAAAATTTCTAAATGAACCCCCTCCAACTAGTGGACACTAATGCCAAACGGTAGGTCGTATCAAAAAGCCCAAATGACCGTGAGCATCCTCATCTTGTCGACCATGTGAATGCTGAATTTCAGTGTCTAAAGTTAAAAAATGTGACCTGGGGAGATAGAGAAAGAACAGGTGCCCCGTGCTCCTTTCGGAAATTTCTCCTCTCCAGTTTACATGGGAGTAGATGGGGCTGTCGGTGGGTGATCCTGGCGCATCAGTGCGTCTCCCGCCAAAACTATAAGTCTGACAGCTTCAGCAGTGATATCGCTGCGTAGCCCACGAATTTTCCTACGTTTCTATGTATAAATTATTTCTGTAGAGTGACATTTGTGGCCACGAGAGCCGTTTGCAAATGTATTTTCTGACAAATGTTTCTCTCCCTCTCCACTCTAGCGATGATGTCACCCACTCTAGCTCTGGAACATTCTACCAATACACACCCATTGTAAATTTTGGTGTGTTTTTTGGTGATTTTTGGTAAAACCGTTTGGTGAAACTCTTAGAAAAGTCACAGCACGCCATTCCCGGCCGAGCCGGTCGTTTTGATACCTTTTTTGTGTATGTGCGACCAAAACTGAGGGAGGAGTAGCGCGCTGAAATTACTGGAATAATAAGTATGGGGAATAGTGAAGAAACACTCACTCATCTGTGTTTCCTCCTTCTCCGTCTTCTTCTCCTCCTCTTTCTCCTTCTCCTCCCCAGGCTGTTCGTCTTCCATCAGCTGCTTTTATTTGTGTGTGTTTGTTCGTGTGCTGACTTCCTCCTGATCCCGTCGCAGACGACCTCCTGCTGGAGAGACTCGAGCGGCTGAAAACACAAAACACACACACTGAAACTCTGAGATCAACTCTCAGGCGGCGTCCTCTCCCTCTCCGCCGGCCGCGTGACTCACCTGGCCAGGTCGAGGGCCTCCAAATGTGAAGTGCTCCAGCCGTCCGGATCCTGACAGAGGTCAAAGGTCAGGCGTGGGGTCGGGGGGTCGGTGGGTGAGTCGGCGGTGTCCGTCGGCTCCCACAGAGCGTTGTGTTCGGACAGCAGCTGGCTCAGGTGATCTCTGGAGAAGTTAGCGCCCCACGCTCGACGGCGGTACGACAAGGCCTGCTGCCTCAACTCCTTCACCTGGACGGGAACACAGCAAGACTGTGACTGTCTCAGACTGTCTCAGACTGTCTCAGACTCTGATATTATCGACTCACATTTATAGCTGCAGAGTCTGAAAATCTCTGTGAGAGTTTTCTGGTTGTTTTTCTGCTTCAGTTTGTAACCACGCTGTTTGAACCGAGTTTCACTTCATCACTTTCTCTTTCAGCCGCTCGCTCGCTTTGTCTTCGCTTCACACATCGAGCTCGCTGAGTGAAGCGAAGAATGGAGGTTTGTGTTTGACCACAGCCGTGTTCCTCCAATTAAAACCTGTTCATTGAAGAATTTTCAATTTATCCAAAGTGCAGCGCTGAGTGAGTGCTTGTTACAGAAACATGAGGTAAACATGAGTACGTAGCAACAGCAAAAGATGTGAACTGGGTGAAGTCTTCACGGAGTCTGGAATGCATGTAGAAAAAGACGCCACGCATTTCACTGAAGCGAGTATCTAACTTTCTCCAATTTGAAACAGGACGTGACGTCTTCTAGCCGTCGTGCATGAGTGTGAGTGGAGGCGTCCCTCCACCTGACCGGGATCAGTCGTCTAGCTGGTCGTTTGTCTACGGCTAACTCCACCTCCGCCTCCGCGAGCCCAAACAGAGCAATCGGAGGACTCGGTTCCAACCTGATGTTCCTACAACTGAAACACTTCTTAACTACACACTGTGAGTCTATTAAAGCAGTTTGGATGGAAGTCGACACATAAACTTGTCAGCGTCATTCCTCGACCATCGGAGAGTAAAACCTCGAGAGCAGGAACAGGAAGTACAGAACAGGAAGTACAACTAGAGCCGTGTTCCTCCAATTAAAACACAAACATTTCCTAAAAACTCACTAAAACTGTTCAGACCAGGTCAGACCAGGTCAGCTCAGAGAAGTCTGTTGAAGCAGTTTTCATGGACTTAGACTCTAAAAACAGGCTTAATCTTCGATCTGAACCTGAACATGAAGAAGGCTGGATCACCAAACACTCTGAGGATTTACTGAGTTTCTTTGTCTTATTTGTAGATATTCACGCTACTCAGAGGTTGACTCTTAACAGATTTGACGACCTTTCCTCGAGCACCACAATGAGATTTATTCTCATGAAGTAACGCTGACCGGTCGGCTCAGGAAGCAGGAAGCTGGTCGTCCGTTAATCGGACGATCAGTGGTTCGATCTCCGGCTCTGCACGGTGAAGTGATACTGAACCGCAAATCCACCATGTGAGTGTGTGTGTGAGTGTGTGTGTATGAATGGTTAGCTCCTAAAAACTGAGCCGTCGCTACCTCGCATGGCAGCTAATGTCGTGTGTGTGAATGTATGTATGAGATATGAAGAGTTAAAGCGCCTCGAGTGATCAGAGGACTAGAAAGGCGACACCCAGGATGAGACATTAGCACAAAATACTGCCAAAATAATACATTTATTAAAAATACTGATTTATTATTGCATGGTTGGTGAATTTAAACTTTTATCTGTCAGCGGCTCGTTGGTTTTTTCCATCAGTTCACACTGAGCCTGTCAAATATCTGCCACATCAGTTCAGTGCAGATCATTCAGTGATTCTTCGGTTGATCATGTGATCAGTCTGAGTTACAGCTTTTACAGAAACCTCTCACTTTGGAAAACCCAACATTAACCTAAACCTGACCCCTGTCCAAACCCCAGATAACCCCGGCCCTGTTTTCAAAGCTAACCTCAAGCTGAGCTCAGTCTCTAGCCTAAACCTCAAACCCCCAACAAGACGAAGCGTTCGCCTGACGCTGCACGGCTCCACCGCCGGCTGCCTCTCTGCTGAATGACAGCGACTCTGAGTCTGCAGACTTTCTCTGATTTCCTCTGAAGTGACAGATGGCGCCTGACGTCAGCTGACAGAACTGAAACTCTTCACAGGCCGGCCTCAACGTGGGGATGGAAAGTTAAGCTGGACGGTTACACCGCGCCCACACGTTCATTCATTTACTTAGAAGAGACAGACTGTTGTGCGTGAGCACACGCATCGAAGAGACACAAAACTGACACAACCGCGACACGTCCATCGTGGAGGTTATCATGAGAGACTGCAGCCGGGCCGCTCAGCATCAACACATGGGGCACAAACTGAACTGAGCTGTGTGATAATATTTGACCTCAATGAGGGCACGAGGGTGAAGGTTTGGTTTCACAAGTTAGAGGTTTGTTAAACCACATTAAAAAACTTTATTCATTCAGATCAGATCAGATCAGATCTCTGAATGAACAGGACAAAATCCTGCAGCAGGTTGAAGACTGACACCAGAGAGCTGGAGGCTGTTGGTGCAGCAGGTGGATGAACCTGGTGTTGTTCATCGGCCAAATAAATATAGTGAATGTGTTTGATATGAAATGTTCAGTCGTCTCCTCTTACTGAGCAGACTGACGTCCTTCAGAGTCTGCAGGACTTTTCTAAGACTCTGTGATGTCATCTGTATCGTTCGATGACTTTATTCTATAGATTTATGATTTATGAGAAACTTCTTATCAACCTAATGATGTTAACGAGCTGCTGTAAATCATTAAAGTCAATCTTGTCTTAACTTGTCTTAACTTGTCTTGTCTTGTCTTAACTTGTCTTGTCTTGTCTTAAGTTGTCTTATCTTGTCTTAACGTGTCTTATCTTGTCTTAACTTGTCTTGTCTTAACTTGTCTTGTCTTAACTTGTCTTAACTTGTCTTGTCTTGTCTTAACTTGTCTTGTCTTGTCTTAACTTGTCTTAACTTGTCTTATCTTGTCTTAACTTGTCTTGTCTTGTCTTAACTTGTCTTGTCTTAACTTGTCTTATCTTGTCTTATCTTGTCTTGTCTTAACTTGTCTTAACTTGTCTTATCTTGTCTTATCTTGTCTTAACTTGTCTTGTCTTGTCTTAACTTGTCTTGTCTTAACTTGTCTTATCTTGTCTTAACTTGTCTTGTCTTGCCTTAACTTGTCTTAACTTGTCTTAACTTGTCTTGTCTTGTCTTAACTTGTCTTATCTTGTCTTAACTTGTCTTGTCTTAAGTTGTCTTGTCTTAACTTGTCTTATCTTGTCTTAACTTGTCTTGTCTTAAGTTGTCTTGTCTTAACTTGTCTTAACTTGTCTTAACTTGTCTTGTCTTGTCTTAACTTGTCTTGTCTTAACTTGTCTTATCTTGTCTTAACTTGTCTTGTCTTGTCTTAAGTTGTCTTGTCTTGTCTTGTCTTATCTTGTCTTGTCTTACCTTATCTTGTCTTAACTTGTCTTGTCTTAACTTGTCTTATCTTGTCTTGTCTTATCTTATCTTAACTTGTCTTGTCTTGTCTTAACTTGTCTTATCTTGTCTTAACTTGTCTTGTCTTATCTTGTCTTGTCTTAACTTGTCTTGTCTTATCTTAACTTGTCTTGTCTTATCTTGTCTTGTCTTAACTTGTCTTGTCTTATCTTAACTTGTCTTGTCTTGTCTTAACTTGTCTCATCTTGTCTTAACTTGTCTTATCTTGTCTTGTCTTATCTTGTCTTAACTTGTCTTAACTTGTCTTGTCTTAACTTGCCTTGTCTCGTCTTAACTTATCTTGTCTTAACTTGTCTTGTCTTGTCTTAACTTGTCTTATCTTGTCTTGTCTTAACTTGTCTTGTCTTGTCTTAACTTGTCTTGTCTTGTCTTGTCTTGTCTTATCTTGTCTTAACTTGTCTTGTCTTGTCTTAACTTGTCTTGTCTTAACTTGTCTTATCTTGTCTTATCTTGTCTTAACTTGTCTTAACTTGTCTTGTCTTAACTTGTCTTATCTTGTCTTGTCTTAACTTGTCTTGTCTTAACTTGTCTTGTCTTAACTTGTCTTATCTTGTCTTAACTTGTCTTATCTTGTCTTGTCTTAACTTGTCTTGTCTTAACTTGTCTTATCTTGTCTTAAGTTGTCTTGTCTCGTCTTGTCTTATCTTGTCTTGTCTTGCCTTATCTTGTCTTAACTTGTCTTGTCTTGTCTTAACTTGTCTTATCTTGTCTTGTCTTATCTTGTCTTAACTTGTCTTGTCTTGTCTTAAGTTGTCTTGTCTCGTGTTGTCTTATCTTGTCTTGTCTTGCCTTATCTTGTCTTAACTTGTCTTGTCTTGTCTTAACTTGTCTTATCTTGTCTTGTCTTATCTTGTCTTAACTTGTCTTGTCTTGTCTTAACTTGTCTTGTCTTAACTTGTCTTATCTTGTCTTAACTTGTCTTGTCTTGTCTTAACTTGTCTTATCTTGTCTTGTCTTATCTTGTCTTAACTTGTCTTGTCTTGTCTTAACTTGTCTTGTCTTAACTTGTCTTAACTTGTCTTGTCTTGTCTTAACTTGTCTTAACTTGTCTTGTCTTGTCTTAACTTGTCTTGTCTTGCCTTAACTTGTCTTAACTTGTCTTAACTTGTCTTGTCTTGTCTTAACTTGTCTTATCTTGTCTTAACTTGTCTTGTCTTAAGTTGTCTTGTCTTAACTTGTCTTATCTTGTCTTAACTTGTCTTGTCTTAAGTTGTCTTGTCTTAACTTGTCTTAACTTGTCTTAACTTGTCGTGTCTTGTCTTAAGTTGTCTTGTCTTGTCTTGTCTTATCTTGTCTTAACTTGTCTTGTCTTGTCTTAAGTTGTCTTGTCTTGTCTTGTCTTATCTTGTCTTAACTTGTCTTGTCTTAAGTTGTCTTGTCTTAACTTGTCTTATCTTGTCTTAACTTGTCTTGTCTTAAGTTGTCTTGTCTTAACTTGTCTTATCTTGTCTTAACTTGTCTTAACTTGTCTTATCTTGTCTTAACTTGTCTTAACTTGTCTTGTCTTAACTTGTCTTGTCTTAACTTGTCTTATCTTGTCTTAACTTGTCTTGTCTTGTCTTAACTTGTCTTATCTTGTCTTGTCTTGCCTTATCTTGTCTTAACTTGTCTTGTCTTAACTTGTCTTATCTTGTCTTGTCTTATCTTGTCTTAACTTGTCTTGTCTTGTCTTAACTTGTCTTGTCTTGTCTTAACTTGTCTTATCTTGTCTTAACTTGTCTTGTCTTGTCTTAACTTGTCTTATCTTGTCTTAACTTGTCTTGTCTTGTCTTAACTTGTCTCATCTTGTCTTAACTTGCCTTGTCTTGTCTTAACTTGTCTTAACTTGTCTTGTCTTAACTTGTCTTGTCTTAACTTGTCTCATCTTGTCTTAACTTGTCTTGTCTTGTCTTAACTTGTCTTAACTTGTCTTGTCTTGTCTTAACTTGTCTTAACTTGTCTTGTCTTGTCTTGTCTTATCAGTTTTACACAGATATTATAATAAATTAAATCGACCTTTAACAGAAAACAGATTTTTTTTTTACTTTAATGTATTTTCATAATTTTTTGTCCTTTATGTTTAAATCATACTAACATGATGTGAACAGTGTTGATAGGCAAACATACACTCTGCTATAACATCTGTTTAATGTAAAGTGACTGTGTTACAGCATTAAAGGTTCATTTAACTGGAACTAATGCAGCCAAACGGCCGAGTCCTCAGTATGCGACCAGGCGAGTCCTCGTACTTTATGTTGCATTAATCTTTAGATATCAGGAAAAAGTCAAACTAACAGTCGTTGGCACTTTTCTCCATCCTTGTGGAAATTATTTGATAAACTGAATTCAACTAAAATCTGCAGATTTGAGCTTCATGCTGCAGCAGCAGCTGTTCTTCACCCTCAGCAACACTTTCCACATGGTGGTGGGAACGTACCTGTTTGTATGTGACTAACAGTCTGTTGTTTCCCTGAAATGAACCTCTGTGGTTTCACCGCTGACACTCAGCACTCTGGTTTTCCATCAGTGACACACACACACACACACTCACACACACACACACACACACACACACACACACACAACAGTTTAGCTAGCAGACGGGCATTGCGCAAATACCCCGACTGCCACTTCAGTGAGTCTGATCAGGATCCGACGAGCGCTGAGGTGGATTCAGTGTTTAAATGTAGCTGACGCCTTCAGTTCTTCTTCTGTGGTGCCACACACACACACACACACACACACACACACACACACACACACACACCCACACACACACACACACACACACCGGCCTGCTGACACTCACTAGAGCACCACATGTGGATTAATCCACCGCTGAAAGTAGTCCCAGACAGAGACGAGAGCGAGCGGCTGTTTGAGGAAACGACTTTTTTACTTTTTTAAAACAATCGACGTTGACCGTGACGTTCACACGGGAATCAAACCCAAAACCCGACCCGATCATTTGACCTGCGCCCACACTGAAGCTGCATCAGACACGATCAGGCGCTGTAGTGAATCGCTGCAGGGCTGTGCAGGAAATCACTTTTTATTTCTCTGATTAACGACTTTATCGAGGCCGACGCTCGCTCACTCTCACACTCACTGTCGATGTCGCTCGACCACAAACCAGATTAAACTTCTTGTTTCTATTTTTCAGTCAAACTCAAATTCAGAAGCTGTTTCATGAACACGACAGGTCGAGCCTCAGAGTTGAATTCAACGCGGAGCCGGTGGAGGCCCGCTTCTGGGACGCTGTTTTTATTTTTGACGGACGCCGCAAGCAGTCCACGTCATTTTATCACAGAGCACCTCGAGCTGACAGGAAGTCAGACACAGAAACAGCGTAGAGAACCCGGTGGATTTTCAAAATAAAACACCCTGTGCAAACTGCCGGTCGTAAAAACAGACAAAAGAGAAACAAATGAAGCACGTAGCATATTTCCACATGTAGAAGCATATTTAGAAGAACATAAACCAGGAAAATGACCAAATCTGAGCAAGTAAACAAAGTCTGGAGGGAGAAACGCGTCTGAAACGCTCCAGGTGGAGTTTTCTCCTGATTTATCTGAAAAACATCATTTTAGAAGATTTACTTCAGTGACTCTGAGGAGGAAGAGTCGCTCATAATCTGAGCTCACGTCCTCCAATCAGAGTCCACAGACTCAGGACACAGAGACAGGAAGTGACACGTTGGTGTTGGTTGAGGTGAGTTACCCCTCGTCACTGTGACTTTCAGTATGTAAGATCAGTTCAGCTAAGATAAGTTGTTTGGAGTATTTTCTCTCTGTAAATCATGCTAGGCTAACAGTTTCCCCTTGCTTCCAGTCTTTATGCTAAGCTAGGCTAAACATGACCTGTCCTTCTCGTCTAAATATTAAAATATTAATAATTATTAAGTGACCCCGCCCCCTCGTTATGACACATGCTTAACGAGGCTGAACTCTGACCTGAGGGGTGTCGCCGGCAGCGGCTCCGCCTTCCTCCGCGATCCTGTAGAGAGGAGAACGAAAGCTGGACTCATACTCTGTCAACATCCTGTCAGACAGACAGACGACGTCATCGACGTGATGAATTCACGATGACAACACACACACACACACAGATAGAAACACACCTGTGTCCTCTGTGCATCTGAGGAGGAGGAGGAGGGGGCATGGCATCCTCTTTCGTCTGGACGGCGGCATCCTGTTTGGGGCGGGGCTTCTTCTCAGACTCCTCCCTCCTCTTATTGGTCTGGAGATGAAAACAGCTGAGTCAGCACTTCAGTTAAATCCCTGTGTGTGTGTGTGTGTGTGTGTGTGTGTGTGCGTGTGTGCGTCGTACACACCGTGTGTGTGTGGAACAGGGGGATCCTTTGATGTTCCAGGTGTTTGCGGAGACGGGGCTCGGTGGGCGGGGCCAGACCCTTGAAGCTCCGCCGGTACTCCGTTTCCAAGGAGACGGGGTTGTTCTTCTTCTTCTGGGAGGCGGGCACAGAGTGGAACACCTGCAGGGTCAAAGGTCACATGATCACACCTGAACGACTCATTTTTAAAAGTGACTCAGCAGATTTTCATTCAAAATGAAGTCGTCAGTTTTTCTTCACACTGATCTACCTCCACCTGGTGGACACACCGCTGAACTACAGCTGTAAACTCACACAGTAACACACGTGTGTGTGTGTCGTACCTGTTCTGCAGTCAGTAACGGTGACGTCGTAGCTTTCTTCCAGCTGAACTGTCTGAGGTACTCTGACCTCTGACTTCCCGACCTTTGACCTCCTGACCTCAGGCCCGCCCTCCACCGCAGAGCGTGCTGAACGAGGTGACGAGGAAACGCCGTTAAGTTAACTGAGGTGTGTGTTTCACACACAGACACACACATCTGTGATGACTCTATAACTATGTTCAGCTCACCTCATTGGATGAAGGCTGCTGTCCATCAGGTGCTGCTGCTGCTGTCACGGGTCGGCTGAGCTGTGGTTGGCTGTCATTGTTGGAGGGGTGGGGCTTCGCTGAGGAGAGGGACAACACGGTTCAATAGGGACAGTCCAGAATGTAACAGGTCAGAGTCAACGATCTGTGTGTAAGAAGATGATGTGAAGGTACCAGATTTTCCAGCAGGGCCCGGTTCTACTGATGGTCCGGGGTCTGCTGCAGGTCTCGGTCCTGCTGGAGTCTGAGGCTCGGCAGGAGATCCAGCCTCTGCTGGAGGTTTTGGCTCCTTCCTGTGGGCTGAAATGAAGACGTGTAAAGTTTACAAAGTACGCTAACATACAAAGAAGATGTTAGAAGAAGAATGAAGCTGATTCTGGGTTCTTACTCTTCTTATGAGTCTGTGATGGAGACCTCCTACCAGCAGGAGGTGCTGTTCTGTGTGCATGAGGCTCAGCGAGGGAGCTCTGAGGATCAGGTGGACACAGCAGAGAGCTGCAGGAGCGAGCGAGCCCGCCGGGATCGAGCCTCCTCCGACGCTGGAGGCCCGGTTCTCTGCTGATACCTGAGAGGAAGACGGAGAGTTTTTTTTATCATCTGTGAGACGATGAAAGTCAAATTTCAAACATGTTACGACGATAAAACTGCAGAGCAATAAACAGAATGATAACGACTAAAGTTTGTCCAATCAGAACTCACGTCGGGGTTCTTACCCATCTGATCGGAGCGCAGGCCGGCCAGTGGAGCGCAGCGTCGAGGAGATACGCTCCTGGAGCGGGAGACTCCGTAACTCTTCTGGTACTCACTCTGACACTGAGACAGACAGAAGAAGATTTCACTGTGACATCATTTAACGCCAAAGTCCGTTTAAAGGGACAGATCAGTTTTTTCTGACATGTCAGCAAAGTCGTGGATCATCTGACGACCTGAGGCTGAATGACGCCTGGTCGCTCAAACAAACCATCTGTAACAACACCCACCTGTCAATCAAAGCGTCCACGCTCTCAATCCTGCATAACTTTAAGCCTTAATATAATCTGAACAGGTGAGTTGTATAAAAATTCACCCTCAGTACAGTTGTCATGAACGGGGAAATTAGCTATAGAGACCAAAACTGTTTTTTGTACCAGGCTGTAAACATGTTTATTTCTGCTGTGAAGTTGGACATTTGAACATGGGGACTTATGGAGACTGACTCACTTCTGGAACCAGCCTCAGGTGGCTTCCTTCAGTGTGGTGACACTTTTGGCAGTTTAGTTCTGATATGAAACTGGAACGAGACGTCGCTCCGCGGCCGATATCTCCAAAACTGGACAGGTCAGAGGAACAATGTGTGTGTTCGATTTTGTCTCTTTACGGTTCAGTCTGTCAATCAACAGCTAACAACAACTAATAAACACGTTGTTTCTGTTTATATCTGTGTAATCTGAATATTCGGGATCAAACTCAAACTCTAAAGAAATGTGATGAATATTTTCAACATTTTCTGACATTTACGAGCTTCATGATGAACTAATTAACTGAAACATTGAATCCTCAGTTACAGGCTGAATGTCAGAAATAATGACTCATAAGAAACAATGAATGGATTATTATGATCATCGCTGACGTTAAATAAACACACTGATGGAGCTGTGTGTCAGTTATTGTGCAGACAGGTGGACGTTAGCTCACACACAGTCAATCTGAACCTGATTAGCTGGATTAGCTCATTACAGCAGATTAATCCTGACTCTGCTGGCTCGTGCAGGGTTCTGTCCGGTACACCGGGTCCACACGCTCGAGCTAAAGCCGCCGTTAATTCACGTGCTGCTACTACGAGCGCTAAAGTTACCCTGTTGCTAATGCTAACACCTGTTTGTTTGTTTGTTTACCTTGAAGCGGACCGTCATGGCGCGCGCGCGCTCACCCCGCCGGGGAGTCACTGCTCAGTCATCCGGTAACGAGCTGTGCGTGTTAGCTCAGCTGGTTAACGTCGTATAAACTAGTTTACTGACGGTAACCAGCTAACCAGCCGCCCCGCTTCTCTGCTCAGCTTCAGCTGCTGCCGCCGTTGCCATGGCAGCTGGGCGTCTTGCGCAGGCGCGTTCGCAGCACGGCAGGTGGTGGTTGCAACTGACGTCATATATTTAATATGGTTTATATGTATAAATATCTTTAATATACAGTTTATATATAAAAATATATTTAATACGGTTTATATATATAAATATCTTTAATATACAGTTTATATATAAAAATATATTTAATATGGTTTATATATATAAATATCTTTAATATACAGTTTATATATAAAAATATATTTAATATGGTTTATATGTATAAATATCTTTAATATACAGTTTATATATAAAAATATATTTAATATGGTTTATATATAAAAAATATATTTAATATGGTTTATATATAAAAAATATATTTAATATGGTTTATATGTATAAATATCTTTAATATACAGTTTATATATACAAATATATTTAATATAGTTTATATATAAAAAATATATTTAATATGGTTTATATGTATAAATATCTTTAATATACAGTTTATATATAAAAATATATTTAATATAGTTCATATATATATAAATATATTTAATATGGTTTATATATAAAAATATATTTAATATGGTTTATATGTATAAATATCTTTAATATACAGTTTATATATATATAAATATATTTAATATGGTTTATATATATAAATATCTTTAATATACAGTTTATATATAAAAATATATTTAATATAGTTCATATATATATAAATATATTTAATATGGTTTATATATAAAAATATATTTAATATGGTTTATATGTATAAATATCTTTAATATACAGTTTATATATAAAAATATATTTAATATAGTTTATATATATAAAAATATATTTAATATGGTTTATATATATACATTTATTTACTATACAGTTTATATATATATATATAAATACTTCTTCCTCACTGGTTTTAGACAGTTTGTTGAATAAAACAAGTCATTTCATGATTATCATAATCATCTTTTTCTTTTGTACTATTTTCTTTGAAGTTAATAGTTTCATTAATTCATTTAGAAAATAATTGGTAGATAGATTAGTAATGAATATAAGCCTGATATGTTTAGATTACTGTCACATGCTGGATTATATATATAATTCTTTACTGTATTTATTTTCAGTTTAAAGATGTTTTTCATTCATTTATTGTTTCTCTTCAGTCTGGATGGATCCCGCTCAGCCACCAGAGGGCGATGTGTCTGTCTGTCTGTGAATGACTCCACGTCTCAGGTTGCTGTTACAAAATTGCACCACTTTTATTCATTTAAGGCTTTTTAGTTTTTACTTTACATTTGGCTTCACCCCCCCTCCCCTCCCCTCTAACCTCCCGCTGCTGCTGTGGGTTTCTGTACTGGAAGAAGAAACCAGTTCAGACCAGCTTTCATACCAGTTTGAACCTCCTGAACGACGATCCGTCCGAAGGGGAAAACGAGGTGTTTGTAAGCTGATACTGGACTGGTTGAACTGGTTCCTTTTACATTTCACTGGTCGTCATGCCATACAGAGAAAAAGAAGCAGATTTATTTCAGTAACATAAAATCATT
The DNA here is from genome assembly GCA_033000465.1 of Sciaenops ocellatus. NCBI lineage: Eukaryota > Metazoa > Chordata > Actinopteri > Sciaenidae > Sciaenops > Sciaenops ocellatus. The sequence continues at coordinate 20,657,052 of CP136889.1, forward strand.
TTTCTTCTCGGTGTGAATTCATTATTTCAGTTTGCATTCGGCTGCGGACGCGACTCATCACTTCACAGTGCGACTTCTGTTCGTCAAAACTCAGGCGACAAGATCACGATCGTTTTCGGTCCGGGGGTGTACTTTAGCCTAGCTTAGCACAAAGACTGGAAGCAGAGGGAAACTGCTAGCCTAGCTCTATAAAAAGTGAAAAAATATGCCTTAATAACCGAGATTCAGCACGGACGTTACGGCCTCCGTATGCTTCAAAGTAAGCACTCGTCAGATCGTCTGAAACCTTTCTGACGCCCAGCGGCTGCTTTCAAGCGTTACGCAAACGTATCAGACGGATCGTTCGACCTGCGACTTTTGAGCCACACTGAGAACTTTTAGATCTGCCAAACGTCGATCGAAAGACTGTCGACCTTTTACAGTCCCAGAAGTCGCACGAAATGACGGACGCCGCCGCAGCCTCAGTTACTGTGGAAGCCAGAAAGGTCAGACTGCAGCCGCGGCCAGGTGTCGATGTGATTGGCTGTTCTCTCAGGGAGCACAGGTGGAACACCTGTTTAAGATTTGTGAGCAAATAAACACGTTTATAACTCTATGACGCAGCTGTAAAGAGGTTTAAGGACATTTTTAAGTGTAACTCCTCCTGATGAATGATTGATAACACAAATATACATATGTTAAAGACCCTATTGTTAATATTTTACTGATGGCAATGTGCACTGATGAAAGTTAATGAGTGGACTTTGAGTTCTGAGCTTTCAACACACGTGAAGAGTTTTACAGTGTAAATAATTTGGTCGTGTGTGAATAAACTGTTTATAATAATAGTAATAAAATAGGAACTATATCATTAAATGTGATTACCGTGTCATCAGCCATTCATTACCTGTTTGTACACGGATACTTCGAAGACGTTATACGAGCTGACAAACGATTAAAAATGTCGTGTTTATCTACAGTTACATTATAATGCTATAAACAAATAAGTGTTTACGATACTATATATACTATACCTGAAAAATACAGTTTGCAAACGCTTCAGTTTGTTTTTCAGCGTTGAATGGGCTTTAAGCTAAGAAACATCAGCTGTATCAGAAGGTTTTCAAAGTTTCCTCTAAACTTGTCGACAGGAATCAGCTGCTGTCGTAACTTTACGATTTGTCGCCGCCGCGGCTGCAATCGGACCCTTCGCCTGGAAGCTTCTGCTCGGGCATGCAAACTGTCGCAGCACCTCCTGGAGATCAGACTGACAGAAACATCAACATGCTACATGACTGAACGTACTGGAGGAGAACCAGAATACTGACAGCAGTACCGAGCCGTACCGCGGTACTCCCCCCGATGGTACAACACTGTGCACAGCAGCACTCACAGAGGTCGACTGGTCCGACATACTGTAATCTGTAAGACGACCACGCTCACATTACAAAACACGAGAATTCAAAAAAAGGCTTTCCGTGGCTGCGGCCGCTTCACAGGCCACGCCCCCTCACGTATGACGGGGGCGGGGCTTCAGCTTCAACCTCCTCTGATTGGTCTCAGCCGTGCTACTGCTGCAAAGAAACACAGATTTTAGCTCAACTTTAACGTCTTTAACTGATGACGCCGACGTGCTAACGTGCTAACTCTTTAGCACGTTAGCATAATAGCGCTAACTCTTTTGCACGTTAGCTTCCAGCTATTAGCACGAAGCATGAGGCCCATGCAAGGATACGGAGGACCAGGACTAACTTTTTTTGGTCACGATTTTAGTCCTCCATACATGGACATGTCCATCAGTTAAAGTGTTTCCCATAATTCAGTGTTTCCCTCTCAGGTGTGTCGTGTTAATAACATTAATAATCAGGTAATAACGTGGTTAATTATACAGAAACAACACCTGCGGGCTGCCCTGCTCAGTAAATATAACACAACCCCGCCCTCCCCGACCCGGGCCAAAAAAATAAGGTCATCATCACAGAAACTGGCCTGGTTCACTTTTGTTGTTATGCAGCTCACACACACTCATAAACGCACAAAAACACACACTCACAACCACACACACACACACACACATAAGGTACTGGACCAGTGTGAGTCTGCTGTCTAAAAGGCAACATGTCCGCCCTGAGCAGCAGTTCTAAAGTCAGCTCACCGCGCTATTATGCTAACAAGTTAGCATGAAGCTACTATAATTTATTTGTTAGCGTAGCATCCCCTTAAGCTTTGGCTGTTAGCAATCATGCTAATTTTTGCCATAGCGCCCCCAAATGCTAAACTTCCAATGTTGTCTAACTAGCTACATGCTAACTAGCTACAAGCTAGCTCACAGCAACCATTTGTTTCTTTGTGAATAAATGTATTTTACTAGCTGCTAGGCTAACAAGGTAGCCCATAGCTATGAAATTGTCACCAAAGCTAATATTCCACAAACAGTGTGTTAGTTAACTAGTTAGCATTCCCTATTAGCAATGCCAATACGTTTCTTGCTACGAGCACAAGGAGCTAGCCTTTAGCCACCAGTTTCATTGGGGATATGCTAATAATGCTAACATGCTCACAATGTTTCTAATATGTTTTGCTAGCCACACAAGCTAAGTAACGCTAATTTGGATAGTTAGCATCCTCTTTGCCAATTCAGTCCTATAGTTAGCTGTCGGCTAACAGAAGCTAGCTCGAAGCCACCAGTGCGATGAGCTGACCGCATGAGCTGCTGCGCCGCCCTAAACCCCGCCCGCCCCAGAAATCATAAACAAAAACATTAAATGACTTTTATATCTTTTCACACAAAAACATAATAATAATAATCACTGTATGATAACCACTGTATGGATCCACAGGTTCAACCAGAGCCACACACACACACACACACACACACACAAAGCCAGCCATGTTAGCTGTGACAACACAACCAGGTAACCGTGGCGACAACATGGCTGACTAGCGAAGTGGTCAGAACTGCGTGTGATTGGCTCGGGACTGCTGGGAAATATAAGTGAAAGATAAAACAGGAAACAGGAAAGAAACATTTCAAATTAAAAGCATAAGAAGCCACTCCCCCAGCGCAAAATGGCCTTAGCAGAGAGCATGATGGGAACCGTAGTTTAAATTTGGGCAGTTGTTTGGACAGCCCCCCCCCCATTCCTGCAACAGCAGAATCATCATCATCATCATCATCATCACCGACACTGCAGTCTTTTGATGTTTGGTTTGAATGTTTCCAAGGCAACCGTCTCCGTCAGACAGTGTGGTGAGGGTCGGGGGGGGGGGGGTGGGGGTGGGAGATGTGGTCGTCACGGGAACAGAGGTCAGAGGTGGCTGATGTTGATGATGACATGGCTGGGTTAAAGGGGCGTGGCCAGCTGGAAGATGCGGTGTGATTGGTTGGTTGGTTGGTTGTCGGTCAGGTGAGCAGAAAAACTGAAGAGAGAGAGAATAAACACATTAGTGCGTGTGTGTGTGTGTGTGTGTGTGTGTGTTTAATACCTCACCTGTCATTAGAGAAGTTGACAGGTGGACTTTTTGCGAGCTTTCCCTGGAACTGGACTCTTCCTGTTAATCTGTCGCACGAGGTCATAAAAGATCTGCACACACAGAAACATTTACAATAAAAATGAATAAATTATAATAATAAAGAACAAAAACAGACTTTAAACCACCAACAACACTGTGCTGCAATTTAAGGTAAGTACAACAAAAACACGTTTGATACCATATTCATCAATATATATCAAGACATTTTTCACAAGACTTAAAAAAACGGTAAAATGACCGTCAGCAGCAGCTGCAGCAGCAACAATGATGTCTGTACTGTAAATTTACTGAAGTTTTCAGTCAACCTTTCACAGAGAAACGCTGTTTTGTTTTGAATATCATTTTAAAAAACAGAAATCTACTGTAAAAAACAGTCAAATGATGCCAAACAATAAATGTCAAAAGCTGTGAATTTACTTAAATTTACACAGAAACGCTGTTATTTTACAGATTTTACCTGAATTACCTAAAACTATATATATATATATATATATATATATATATATATATATATATATATATATATGAGTCTGATATTTAATTAGTTAATCACTCTCATTTTACACTAATTTGTATGTAATTTAAGAAAAAACAGAAATGTACTGTAAAAAACGGTGAAATGATGCCAAACAAGAACTGTAAAGTAAATGTCAAAAACTGTGAATTTACTTAAATTTACAGAAAAACGCTGTTATTTTACAGATTTTACCTGAATTATTACGATCAGACACCTTCAATATATTATTATATATTATATTATAAAATTATATATAATGAGCCTGATATTTAATTACAGTTAATTACTGTCATTTTACATATATTTGTATGTATCTAAGAAAGCAGAAGAATTCAGTTTGGTTGTTAATTTACAGAAAATGACGTGTTTTTACAGAGTTTGGTCTTTGTGGGGGAGTTGATAGTTACCCGTGAAGACCTGTACTGTAAGTGTGTGTGTGTGTGTGTGTGTGTGTGTGTGGTCACCTCGTTGACGTTGATCTTGCTCTTGGCTGAGGTCTCCAGGAAGGCGCAGGAGTTCCACTGGCGGGCGAGGCCGATGCCCGACTCTTTGGCCACCACACGCTCCACCTCCAGGTCGCACTTATTTCCAACGAGGATCATGGGAACCTGCGGCGTCACACAGAGCGTTCACATTCATGAATCCAACACGGCGGCAGCTCTGCATGCTGTTGATCTGAGTCTTCATTTGCAGAGACTTGTCGTTAAGTTTGCAGTAACGAGCTTTAACATTCAAAGTTTTAACGACTCACTTCAACACATAAACAAAAAAAATCACGTGACCACCACAGACGAGGTCTTATGTCACATCAGAGGATTTACTTCTCTCGGTCTTAGATTTGATCTTTCCGTGCAGTCCCACAGGTTGGCCAGCAGGTGTCACCATTTATACACTGCGTCAAACTCTTTGAATGTTTATAAACTTTAATTAAACTAACGAATTAAACTGCAGACGAGTCAGTTAATCAAATAGTTTTCTAGAAGTTTGATATCTTTGGATTTTGGGCTGTTGGTTGGACAAATTATATCTATAGACGTCACCTTCAGCTCTTTGACCGGCCTTTGTACCTTTCTTTAAATTTTAACAGATTAATTAAATAATTAAGTTATAACTAAATTAACTGAGTCAGACTTCAGCTTCACAGCGTGTCTTTTATTACACTGCAGTGCAGTGCAGCATCACAAAGTGTGAAGTGAAGTCTCTGGCGTCACTTTACTTGATTCATCACTGAGTTATCTCATCTTGTCTGAGCTCATGAAGCCTTCGACCAGCAGGTGGCAGCAAAACGCTGAAACAGACGCAGTCCAACGTCTCTGCAATGAATCCTCCGTGAAGGTTAAAACGTTCAGTTTGTTTCAGAGAGACGCTGATTCAACTCTCGTCTCGTCTTTCTCGACAGAATGTCGTCGGCTCGCTTCACATGTTTC